>NW_018921521.1:235762-249064 GCF_002207925.1 Prunus avium
AGTGCAGGGTAAATCGGCAGTATAACTATACCCTTTAAATGTATTACCAGTTTCTGTCTTTTGCTCAATATATATAGATACAAATACAATAGCCCACTTCATGTGCAAGGCTTTTACTCATTTTCCAACGCTCTTTCGTACCAAAGGAGCATGGAAGAAATCCCAAACACCCCTGCAAACCCCATTGCAGAGAGTTTACAGAAATTCTATGTTAGAAGAAGATTGAAGAACAAGTTGAACACCCCAGCACAGCCCATTGCAGGGAACAAGTTGAACACCCCTGCACAGGAGCCCATTGCAGGGACGTTACAGAATTTCTATGTTAGAAGAAGATTGAAGACTTCTAGTGGGGTTTCTATGTTTTCTGGTGCTCCAAGTTTTTTAGTGGAAAACAAGGGATTGAGTAACCCAATTGCAGCATTGCCCACAAAGGTAGAGGTACATAATTGCAGTGGAATTAGAGACACAAATTTGGGTTCTGTTGACTTTTTTGATTTGAATAAGATTGTTTTGGAGTTTGATGATACATCTAATTTTGTGGGTTATGCTTATATGGACTCTGATGAGAAT
This sequence comes from Prunus avium, assembly GCF_002207925.1. The sequence goes on from NW_018921521.1 coordinate 236,333, forward strand.
ACACGCAAAAGTGTTGTGGAAGCAGAATTGTCAGTTTTGACAATTCGTGAGGAGCAACAGCTCTTGTACGGGAACAGTGTAACTAGTCCAACTCCTCAGTCATCTCCCAGTGCAACAAATAGGAGTTCCTTTGACATGATGGGCACTTGTTTCTCTACAGATTCCGTGTCACAATGCAAGTCCGGTAAGGATTCTTTTGAAGCGGATTTATTTTAAGCAGAATTTAATGGTTTAATTTTTTTTATTGTTCTTGACTGTGTGGTGGATCTCTTGAATTGGATTTATTTGTTTTCAAAATCAAGAGATTTTCTTGAAAGAGTAGGTCTTCTCCGTTTAAGAATACTTAATAAAAAAATGAACAATTGGGTTGTGTTTAATTTTGCGGAAGGATAGGAAAGAGGGAGAAAAAACAAAGGAGTAGGATCCTCTTCCTTCATCTAATACTGCTTATGGATTGAAAATTTGTCTATTCAGCCAAAAAGTAAATCAATTGAGCAATAGAATTTTATGATGTTAACATGAATTTTACAAGCCTACCTTACTGATTTTGGCACCACTTGTGGGTATTGGAATGCATTCATTTTCAGATGTTATCACATTCTTACATACTTTCTGTTCTTGCTGATAGTACTGGTAGCATTCATATTCTGCGATAGGTTATTTGACTGCAGATGATCAACAAAATAAGGAAAATTTTAAGCAAGAGAGTCAAACAAAGAATGACGATTGCAAGTTCAATGCTGCAAACTGTATTGGTCGCTCAACATTGCCTAGCACTTCAAGCCTTTCAGGGAAAAAGAATAACTTGAAAAGAAGACCGGATGGTGGAACAAACTTGAATGAAAGGCCACAGAAGAGACGAAAGAAGAGAGGATATAGGCCGAAAGTGGTTGGTATTGGACGGCCTAGAAGGACTCTGGAGCCTAAGACACCCCAGAAAGCAACACCAAAGCCTACAACTCGAATGCCTTCTTCTTCCAAGAAAAACATGTCAGTAAAGAAGTCTTCAAGCAACCTCAAAAACTTGGTACTCATACAAGTCTCTGTGGATAAAGTTGACCTTTCTGTATCAGACAGAGCTACTCTAAACATGGACCTACAAATCAATCAAATGATGGAAGTGCCATCATATTAGCCACCCCTCCTCGAAAATTTAGAATTGGTTGCCAAAAAGCTAAGGATTGCTCCCTTGATTCAGAAGGCAGTGGATATTTTGCAGCAGTTGATGCTGAAGCAGAGAAGTTGGTGGGAAGCTGCATCAACCAGAATGATTGCCAGTACAATGCATATCAACTTGACCAAACAAATTTCCTAGTAAATCAATGCCTCAACTATAGCAAAAGTACGACTGAATTTTCCTAAGAAATGCAGGAAACAAAGGATGATGAGGAGGAGATGGAAAGTAGACAGGTGGTCAGTATTAGCAAGTAAGTTTCATGAGAGTGCAAGCCATGTTACACTGAGATGTACGAACAAGAAATCAGTCCCGAAAAACAATAAAAAAGAAGTGTTCAATATGCTCGGCAACAAAAACCATGGAAGGCTGCAATACCAAACAACAGAAATTATAGATCTAACTGATGCACTGCCGTCACTACTTAAGACAAAGAAAAAGAGATCAAAGGGGCATACTGTGTTGAACTTAGCTGGTCTAACTGCAACTCCAATTTGCAACCAGTCACCAAGAGCTCTTCTCAGAGAAAGAGTTAGCGAAGGGCAAGAAACTAAGAACTTTCAGAGGCTGGATGCTAATAAGGTCACGTTATTTGCAAATAAAAATGGAGGGGCGGTGACAGATAACCATGACCAAGATGCACATGTTACAAGGAATGACCAGGGAATACTAGTTCCCCATCAAGGACAACGAGATCAGGGTACACATAGTCCTCATGGTCAGCTTGGGATGTTAGCTGCATACAAGGGGAAGAACAACAAAAGGCTTGCAAAGCTTTCTCACTCAGAATATGAACTAGCTTTGACATGGAAGGTTCAAATGCAAGACAAGGTTAATGAGGGTCAAATTGAAAAAAGTGATGAGGATTGGTGGAGGAATAAAAGAGAAGTCTTTCATGGACGGATTAGTCTACTTGTATCTCGGATGCACACAATCAAAGGTACAATCCCGGCTAATACTTGTTGAAAATGTTACAGAAAATTATATGCAAATTTCCTAACAGTAATATTATTTTCTGAGCAGGAGATAGGAAATTTTCACCTTGGAAAGGTTCTGTGGTGGACTCAGTAGTTGGGGTTTTCCTAACTCAGAATGTGTAAGATCATTTTTCAAGTTAGCTTCAGATTTGATAAACTAGAATTTGTCAAAGTTTTTTTTGGGGTTGGAGGTTCATAATGAGACTATTAACTTCATATTCTCTTCTACAGCTCTGCCTTCATGTCACTTGCCGCCAGATTCCCCTGTCAGTCTACTTCCCATGAAACAGATTATAAAGACATAAACACGGTAGGCAGCCAAGAATTGACTGGGAGTAGAATTGTTTCTATCATGCCAGTAACTGATGAGGAGTTGCTCACATGTGAAGCTGCGTATGGGAATAAGGAGTCAAGCTCTGACGAATCTAATGACCTTGAAGAGGCGTCAAGGTCTCTGTGTGGTTCCTACAAGCCTCCAGAGGTTTCCCAAATCCATTTCAATGAAAAGGTAGATCATCTGGAAATCTTGGAAGACAGTGTAGTGTCATATAATCCCCAGGTTCAGCAGAAAATTTCAACAGAAGTTGATTTTCATGCATCAGAAGGAATGTCTAGTCTGCCACCAGAGTGTAGCTCACAAACGAAGGATGAGATGGCTGCATAAAACTATGAGAGTCACCTCTACTCTGTAAATATGCCACTTGATAAGCCTGAGAGCACAGCTGATACTATGATCCCAAATCCGAAAATTTGCTTGCAGCCACCTAATTATGCCAACAGCACCAGAAAGAACAGAAGGGAAACAAACTGAATTTAAAAGAGCAACATTCAGACATGAAATCTGGCGAAACAAAGAAAGCTACTCGAAGAGGAAAAAAAGAGAAGGCTATAGTGAAGGCCAAAGCTGATTGGGAGTTTTTCGGAAAGATCTATGCTACCAGTGGAGAAAGAAATAGAAATCACATGGACTCAGTAGATTGGGAGGCAGTTAGACACGCAGAAGTTGGTGAGATTGCTGATGCTATCCAAGCGCGTGGCCAACAAAATATGATTGCTTGATGAGTCAAGGTAAATCAAATTATTCCTCTTCCAGAATTTTGGTTCAAAGGACTTGTATAATATTTCCTATACATGAAATTGGTATGCTAAAACTCAAGTACTGTTGCTGTTGCATAGTTTATTTTATTTGTCTTTCATTTTTGAGGAACTTTGGAAAGTTAACTATTTTTACTCACTTGCAAAAGTTCCTTAACCAAGTAGACCATAAACAAATAGACCTCGAGTGGTTGAGAATTGCCCCACCTAAGCTAGTAATGTAAGCATACATTAACAATACAAAGCATGCTAAAATATTTATGTTATTTCATTCGAGTTATATGTATTTGTCAAAGTTTGATCATTCAATCATCCGTAATTGTAGGCAATACTTGAGAGAAATTGACGGTATTGGGTTGAAAAGTGTGGAGTGCGTTCGACTTTTGACACTCCAGCGTGCAGCCTTCCTGGTATGATTTTAATGAACATATTGTTTAGGCGGATGTAATTTGTAAATGTTTTATTCAAAAATGTATTCTTTTCTTCTATTAGATGGACATAAACGTTGGCCGGATAGCGATTCGTCTAGGGTGGGTTCCTCTTGAACCATTACATGAAACGCTTCAGATAGATCTGTTGGACGAGTAAGTACAAAATATACTAACAAGACATATTACTTGTATTTTCAATGAGTGCTATAAATTTTGTATATGTAGGATGCCTGTGATGGATTTAGTTCAGAGGTATCTTTGGCCACGACTAGACCTTGGATCCGTTAACATTGTAATCCCCAAATTTCCCTTTAAGATTATTTTTATTTTGCGAAATCACCTTTAATAAATTAAGAATTGTACTCATTTTAGTATGTTATTTCAACAGGTATGAACTGCATTATCACATGATAGCCTTTGGAAAGGTATATCTCTTCAGACTCAGAGCATATTTTGCAAAAATGTGACCTCAAAATTGGTTAGACGAAAATTCTAAATGCTGGCAATGTATTTTAATATTTGTTTATGCAGGTTTATTGCACAAAGAGAAAAACAAATTGCAATTCTTGTCCGATTAGGGGAGAGTGCAGACACTACTAGCATTTGCAAGGTTTTCCTCAAAATTTAAATGGACCTGTATATAAAATCTTAATGTATATGAAGTGAGGAATTTGATAATTATATCACAACACATGATGAGATTCAGGATATCACTTCACTAAGCACTTGAAAATAGAAATTTGGATGTTGCATCACAAACTATTGAAACTAAGAAAAAGAGTAACTAATAATACAACTTATTGTTGTTATTATTATTTATTTTTCAGTTTCTTATTTCTTATGTTTGAAAGAGATACTACTTGTAAGTTGTAACTCTTAATCTCACTAGGTATGATATGAATCTAATGTACATGTTTGATGCAGCGCAAGGCTTGCCTTACCAGGGATGGAAAAGAAGGCGAGGCCAACAAAGGAAGATAGTTCTACTGCTCCTCCGAGTCCGGCTTTTGAGGCACTCAATTCAATATCACTATCCTTTCTTGAGGCCAACTGTGAATCAGAATACCAAACCAAAAGTTGTGAACCTATCATTGAGGAACCACCATCGCCACAACCTGAATCTACAGAAATACCAGACTTTGAAGATCTTTTTCTTGATGACCTAATTACATTCCAACAATTAAAACGAGAGATGAAAATTTCTCAGAAAATTTAATGCCACATGTGTGTGTTTCGAGAAAATGATATGTCAACAGAATTAGTTGCTTCACAAACTGCTTACATCCCAGCTTCCAAACTGAAGCATGTTGCCCATTTAAGGACAAAGCACCTAGTGTAAGTTGAGTTTGACCTTTTTTATTTTCTGTAGAAAGTTTTCAAATTCATGTGAAAAATAAAAGGTAGTAACTTAAAAAAGTGACTGGATAAATTGAATAGTCCAATCTCTTTGGTATTACAATGCAATAGACATACTTTAGGTGGTTTGGTTATCCAATATCTGTTATATAATTTTACTTTTGGATAATTATATTCCTGCGAGCATAATATGATTTTTTTTAAAAATTGATCCTATCTCATCTTTTGATGGCTCCAGATATTTCAAATCTTCTAGTATAATATGAGGTATTTGTGTATGATAAGAAACATTTGGTATGATCAGAGCCTTTTAGAATTGATGAGAAAATAGATCCTAGAATAAAGTGGAATGAATTAGTGCAATAGCTATATTATTCTTGGGTATGGTTAATTGGTTTGCAGAGAAAAATAGTTCCAAAAGATAGGGGAATAAATTTAAGCATATTTCATAAATGGTATTCTATGATTATTTGATGTCCCATTACCATTGCATTGTAACTAATTTTAATTATCATGCAGCTATGTAGTTCCAGACAATCATATTCTATTGGCAGGGGTAAGTCAGCTACTCGTTTCCTGTGAAAAGAACTTTCATCTGCATAGTTGTTTATTAACTTCTGAAAATATGAATGCCGCAGTTTGAGAGAAGAGAGCCCTGTGATCCAAGCCCATACCTTCTTGCTATATGGACATCGGGTACAACCTTACTTCCAGAAAACATATTCTACAATTCTAAAGTGTTCAGAAAGATTCATGTTTTCGATAGTGAAAGGACTATGATGTCTAAGATGAGAGTTTCCCAACTGGAAAATATGGTACAATGTTTGAATATGTGCTAATCAATTATTTGTGGAAATGTCAACATCAGATCAAACTTCAAATTCATTTCAATCACCTCAGAAAAGATGCAATTCCCAAGAGTCTGGAGAACTGTGTAATGGTGAGAAATGCTTTTCACACAGCAGTCTTCCAGAACAAGCTTCTGATACAATTCTAACAGTCAGCATCTACGAGCACTTGTGCACACTATTACAGTTTCAACTTGCAATAAGTACTCTAGACAATTATGTAAAAGGACGAACTCATCAAACAGATTCCGTGTCGAACAGCAAACAGGGGGAGCTTTCCACTCAACGGGACATACTTTCAAGTTAATGAGGTGAGCTTACTCAACATTTCTCCAATGATTCATATTCTGTCTGTCAGCATATGAAATTATCAATAGTGTTTTAGATCAAGCTACTGTGCTAATAACATATAACATCCCTTTGCAGGTATTTGTTGACCATGAGCTTACTCAACATTTCTCCAATCATTCATATTCTGTCTGTCAGCATATAAAAATAACAGTAGTGTTTTAGATCAAGCTACTGTGCTAAAGCACATATAATATATAACATCCCTTTGCAGGTATTTGCTGACCATGAATCCCGCATACACCCGATCAACATTCCTAGATCATGGATATGGAGGCTAGTGAGGCGAACTGCATACTTTGGAACCTCAACAACTGCAATTCTCAAAGGTGAATAATTCATACACTAGATGAGTTGTATGTATTATATATATAGAGTGATTATCTCATGCAAGACAGTTTGGCATGTTGTTTTGCTAGATTGTGATAGCCTTTGATATGGTGAATCATGTCTGAGCATGCAATGCGATCTGCATTGTCCACAATTGAGATTGACAAATGCCAAACTCTCTGAAAAGAGCGTATCACTCACTATGAAGAGTCAAACAAACGTCTTAAAAATTTCTTCTTATTGCAGGCATAGAAACACCGGAAATTGGGGAATCCTTTTCGAAAGGTTTGTAATTCCCAGCCTGCAGCTTCTTATTGATAGCTTGTTGTAATACTGAAACAGCATCCAGCCCTTTCTAGTCAAAACACAATTAGTTGGATTAGAAGTGCAAAACTCATTCTTAACAAATTTTTCAAAAAAAAAAAAACAGAACAAATCTAATCAATAAAAACCATCTGTTTCCCCCTTTGTACTGCTATGTAAATATCATTTTTATTTGTTTTCCAGCATCAGTTTGGTATGAGGACGAATCCATAATATGTCATAGAGGTAGTGATGACTATTAATATAAGTTCTACACAAGAAGGTTGGACATAATATGTCCGAAAATAAATTGAAAATATCCATAATATGTCTGAAAATATGTCTATCCATAATTTGACTGAAAATATGACTATTAAGATAAGTGATGACTATCCATAATATGTCTGAAAATAAAATGAAAGAAATAATTAAAAATATTCCTGGGTTCAAACTGTGAAATAGAACAAACCATGATAGTAGTAACACAATAAATATCTCATTACAAAATTAAAATTGTGCACCTTGGATGAAACACAAATCACTAAATAAAGTCTATTATAGAAGAATATAGATAATTTTGTCTTATAGATTCACTACTTTTTGAGTTTGCATCAAAATTTACTTATATGTGCCTTTCAAAATAAAAGCACACATTATCAAGAAACTTGTAAAGAAGGAAAATAAAAACTGCAAGCTTATAGCCATCCATGATATCATATGAAATCTAACAATCTTAATTAATGATTCTTTTTTGGTTTCAAGTTTTATTGGCGTGAGAGCATTTGACCGCAAAACACGCACCCCTCAACGGCTCTCAGACATGTTCCACACTTCAACAGGCATGGCGGGAGGAAAGAAAAAGGAAAAAAAGAGGAGATGATGCTGCTAACACAAGTTGAAATACCATGCTTAAGGCCCACAAGGGTCGCTTGACTGAGTCATTCTATAGTGAGGGCCATATATAAGGCCCTCACTATAGAATTCTTGCACTTGACCCTTCTCAGCAATTTGAAAACCTTATATTTATGTATGTTATCCAAGTTGTTTTACAACTAGGCCCCAGATTGAATTTGATGGCCATTAGGTATTTCACATTTACATACATTGGCCATCCATGAGATATGTTAGTAGATTACCTATTTTTCATTCATGCGATCCAATAAAATCCTTAATGGAGCATTTTCGTAAATAATATCATGCCATTTGATAAGAGAAAAAATTAAAATAATTATTCGCACATGTTGTGCCCATTGTCTTGCATCAGAGTTTGAACCTCCTCCTCTACATTAGAATAATTTAGAACATCGACTTTATTGAAAAGAAAAATATAGAAAAATTATCGATAATTAATAATTATGTCTATCAAATAATATATATATATATATATATTGCAAGTTGCAACAAATGAAACATCATCAATTAATTGCCAACATGTATTAATTACAACAATTAATTTCTTTTAAAAAATTAAAGCATAAATGTTAACTAAAATCCCGAAATTGATCACCACATATCCCCCAACCAAGAGAAATTTTTATATGTTCTTGGTACACCACGTACAACCTACAGCGCCCCATCATCCCAGACAATCTAAGAGGTTGAATTGTGTATAGCAGATTTTTGGGCTATCAATTCTAATGGAGTATACCTTAGAAGAACATAAAAGCTTTTAGATGTGACAAGTTTGAAAAAATTCGTGATTTGATGATGAATTAGAATCGTTCATTTTTTTATTTATTTAAATCTATAAATAATGCACTATGAATATATTTCTATTGATCAAAAATTTTGTTGATGTCCAAATCTGGCTTCAATTCTCGACGACGGAGTATGGGATCTTTGGTAGAGATGGGAAGGTGCATATCTTCAGCAAGAGAACTTTTGATAGAAAGGTTGACCTGTTGAAGAGGGACAAAGGAAGCAAATCGTCAATCTTCGAGCACCGTTGTAGTATCTGCCGAAGGCTCTCCAATGCTTAAGTCAGCAAGTATGGGGGACACAATAATTTTGGCAAAGTAATAGTAAAAGTGAAAAATAGTTACCCTTTTACCTGGGCACTATGCCCCTAGAGGAATGGAAATGAGTATTTGCACAAAATTTCGATGTAGGACTTTGTGCAAATCACTATGGTGGCGACACAAGTCCAAGGCTTAGATTTTGCAATTTGGTGCTTTGGCGAAGGCTTCGGCAAGCTGTTGCCGTATCGGAGGAAGATCTCTTTGGTAGGTGAGATCATGATGATGTCATTAGTGTCTGAGGATTTTCTAGGAGTGTTTTAGCTTCAGTAGGCTATGGGTTTGTTTACGCGCCAATTGCCCAGTGCCAAATATGCTCGGTTGATTATGGTACAAATAGTAGTCCCCCAAGTTGCCGATCAAGAAGTGGCTTATGGATTAGGAACCAGTGCTGATTATGGTAAAAATGCTGAATAATCAAACCAAGTTATTCGGCCTGACGGACACCATAGGCAATCCCTAGTCCCCCAAGTTTGCAAGTTGGGAGTTGCTTCAACAAGAAGGTAATTGGGCTACGTCATGAGTTAGACGTGGATTGGATGGCTATGTGATCGGCACACATAGTATCGATTGGTAGGCAAAGTGCACACTGTCATGTGAGAGGCTTCTACACGATCAACATGGTAATTGCCGATCGGCACGGTGACTTTTCCTGTGTCACACGAGAGTCCCTTACACGATCAACAAGATGCTTGCCTACCGGTAGGGGTGACTTCGCACTTGTTGCACAAGAGTCCGCTACACGATCAGCACGATGCTTGCCCATTGGCAGGGGTGACTTCGTGCTAGAGTCGTGCCATATGTCTTGAATAGTGTCACTAATTGGATTTAGAGCTATAAACGGGTCGGATAGGAATCATAGCATCCTATATCCTATCTGATTAAGAAAAATATTTAATTAGATCCGATCCGATAATTCGATGGATACTTCACAAGGATATCCATATCCAATTTGTTGGATTATCGGATATCTTATCCAAAAATCCAATATGAACATATTCAACCAAATCTATCAAACAGCTACCCCACCCCCATTTCCCACCTCTCCATGATTTGTGTTCATTCTTCACAATACCAAGTGTCACACGAGTTAATCATCAAATCATTGGTTTTGCAACGAAGCTATAACTCATGTGAGGATCCAACGACTTTTTTGGTTTGAGGTTTTCTTTGCACAGGTTGGATTGTTTGTGTGATGAGTTAGGGTGGGGATAAGGTTTGCAGTTGGTTGAGTGGGAATGGATTCTATTGAGTGAGGTGAGAGAGAGGGAAGGAGGTGAGAAAGAGAAGGGAAGAGAGAGAATGAGAAGAAAAGAGAAGAGAGAAGAAAAATATGGAAGGCATCTGAACATTGACAACAAAAAAGAAGGCTAAGAAATGAGAGAAGAGTGGTAGGGTTTAGAGTGGGAGAGAGTTAGGGTTTAGTTGGGCTTTAAGCTTACTTCAATGTAAAGTTGAGTTTAAGGGGTTTTGAATACCTATTGGGCTTAACATTTGATGTATTAAACATTGGGTTTAAAATATAAAAATAAATAAATTATTTCTATCAATTTATAATTAGTAAGTAAATATAAAATAAATATTATATAAAATTGGATTGGAGTAGGCCATATCCAGATTTGTTCTGTTAACTTAATGGGTTAACAGATTCGGAACATAATTGGATTATCCGATTATGTCACGAGATCGATCTCCTATTAATTATATTGGATTCAGATCAGATTCATATCAAAATCTGATCCATTAACAGCTCTAATTGGATTTTAAGCGAGCTTCATTAATGTGGAAATTGATGCATTAAGGGCGAGTAGTTGGTGAGTAATAATGGGCATCAGTTCGTGGATCGAGGCATCAGCATAATGTGGGATTATAAAAGCTTGTCCATTGTTAGAAGCGGAGATACTTGGCATTTGGAGAGCGATTTTGAAAGAGAATTTTTAAGCAATTTTCGACGAAATATTCGTGGCGGAGGTGATTTACGGTGGGAGCACTGATGGCGGGGCAATTTTCGACAATAGTGCACGGTGGTCATAACAAGGTAAGCTTGCATTTTCGGCCCTTTTTTGAATTGAAATGCAGTTTCCTTGAATATTTGCATGAACCCATGTATGAACATTAAGTATCATCCTTAGAATAAGAAACTCTAGGCATTCCAACATTTAGGTACCCTGTTTTGATCTTGGCCTGCCATTTTGTTTCCTTGATTTTTGTTTGTAGATGTCAGATAGTTCTGATAAAGAAGTTCACGGTACCCTTTCATTTGGTAGGGAAGAAAGTGAAAATGGTGAGCATACCATGTCTGAGGATACCGATGGTGAGGGTGCCGAATGAGACGGTGTTGTAGAAGGAGTTATAGAAGAGGATAGGGTAGTTGCTCATAAGGGCAAGGTAGAACAACAATCGGTAGATTTGAGTCAAGCACAATATGAGGCAATGCAAGCTGAGTATGTGAAGTTGGTAGCCGTGACTGATTGCCTACTTGCTCTTCCTCAGACTCCTAAAGTGGGGTCAAGCAATCAAGGAGGGTCGTCTGCCTCTAGCGATGTATTAGTAGTGTTTGCTTTAGCAGAGATAGATGTACCAGTTGGGGTTCCCTTACTGAAGAAGAATAGAATGACCAAAGCTGAAATTGAAGAGCTCGGGGCCAATTATTGCATTCTTCCCTCAGTAAGGTTAAGGCTACCAACTTCGGCAGATATAGTGAGGTATCCTCATGAGGGCAGTGTGTTGATATTCACGGATATGTATAAGCATGCGTTCAGGTTGCCGTTTCATCCATGGGTGCAAAAGATGTTGTCACCACTAGGGTATGCACCATGGCAATAAAATCCCAACTTCTGGATTCTGCTTCATGGGGTTTATATTGCATGGTGGTTGACGAAGCTGGGGGAGCCAACCTTTGAGCAGTTCATGCATTTGTATTCAATATCCAGGAAAAAGGGTCATTTGGGTTGGGTTCAAGTGAATTGTCGAAAAGGGAAAGAAAGGGGTGTTGCGTAGATTCAGCTGCACCAAAATGGATTCAGCTGCATCCTCAACTTGTGATACTCGCAAGTGCACGAGCCATTGGTAGTTTAGCATATGTAAGTGCGAGGTCGATTCCACAGGGATTGGTGATTGAATGATCCAATTCAATTTTCCTACACAAAACAAAAATGAAAACAAAAGGAACAAAACAAGAAGAAAGAATGTACATTACAAGAAAAATAAATTACAACTAAGAAAACATTAAGGAAACTAAGAGAACTTTGAGGAAGAAAGGAAGTGTTTGAGAACTTTGAGGAGGGAGAAGAAAGTGTTTGGGAACTTTAGAGAATTTTGGAAGAACATGTGTTTGAGAGCTTTGAGGATTTTGGAAGGGAATGTGTTTAAGACATGGGGAATTTGGAAGAGAGTGTTTGAGAACTTGGAGGATTTGGAGAAGAAAGTAGAGAGGTGTTTTGAGAGCTTTGTGGATTTTGGAAGAGAGTGTTTAGGAACTTTGAGAATTGGAAGAGAGTGGTTGAGAACTTGGAGGATGTTTGTGAACTTGGAGAATTTGAGAACTTAGGGAAGGAAGAGAAATGTATTTATGAAGTGTTTGAGACATGGAGACTTTTGGAAGAGAAGGGAAGTAGAGAGATGTTTGAGAACTTTGAGGATTTTGGAAGAACATGTGTTTGAAAGCTTTAGAGAATTAGAAGAAGAGAAAGGAAAAGTGTTTGATATTTAGTACAAAGAAAATTTAATAGAATGATCTTATTACAACAATTGAGAACTACAAAGGGAAACTAAGAGAATTTGAGGGAGAGAAGGGAAGGGAGCTCTAGAGAAGTGCTTGAGAGCTCCCCCCCCTTGGGGTGTGTTTACAAGCTT
>NW_018921521.1:256825-277406 GCF_002207925.1 Prunus avium
GCTTGCAATATGACCTACGGAACTGGACTGGCAGGGGGCTGTAGCCAAAATGAGTTTGTCTTTAAGCTCTTCATCCATTCATCCAAATTAGGCCTTAACATGCTTGAATTGCATGAATTATGCTCTCTAAAGCCATCATTATTACCTAAAGCTCAATGAACTGAAAGATAAACACAAAAAGGATTAAAAGCACAAGTTTAACTCAAAAACATAACCAAATCATAAGTTAAAAGGGTACAAAATGATATGTAATTTATGCACCGATCAAGGGGCTACCTCATAGGGCACATGCCGTCCTCGCAAAAGTCATGGAGAAATTGGTGGAGCCTGGCCTTTGACAATTGAGAGTGTGTTCCAGGGAAGATTGTCACCATACATATGCTTACCCATTTTCAATCTATAGGTTTTTGGTCACAACTTATTGATTTTAATGCTTGCATGTGCCTGTTCAGTTTATTTTGCCGAAACGTGTTTATGTCAAACTAACTATATTCTTGTTGATGCAGGTTCAATAAAGCATATTCCATTGTCGATGGAGAAAAAATACGAGGTGAATCTGGTGAGAGTTCTACTCCCTGAGAAGGATCGACAATATAGGAATTTGGTGACGCCTAAGAACTTGCTAGAATTAGGACTGTTGCAAGGAAGTAAGTTAACTCCCTTCCTGGTCCCCCTCCTTTGTATTTTTGTTGTTGTTGTTTTTTTTTAAATCAAATGTGTTTGCTTCGACAGTGGCAGGTATAGTCAAGGGAATGATGAAAGTGGTGCTTACGCCGAAGGTTGCTGCAATTGATGAGGTCGAAAATTAGAAGCGGTTGAAAGAAAGGAGAGAGAAAGATAAGGATGCTCGAGCGAAAAATGCCGAAAAAGGGGCTGGAGGTCTTGCGGTGGGGAAACAGCTGCGAGATGATGATGATGATGGGTTAGTGTCTAAGGCTTTGGTTGGAAAGAGAAGGGCCTTTGAGGAGGCCCATCAAAGCGTAATGCGCAGTGATTCGAAGCTACCACCCTTTGACTTGGAAATGTCACCAAAACTACCGTTCGGCATGGAGGAAGTGTTTGTCGAAGGTGTTGATGAAGTGGATTTTGCCAAAATGCGTCAGAAAAAGAAAGAGGTGAACCTTGCCATGCATTGACAAGAGGTGCCCTTGGTCAATGTGTTTCTAGAAGGTGTGAAAAGTGATCCCGAAAACTTGGCCAGAACTCATACTTCCTCTTTTTCTAATCGGGCACAGAAGACCATCATCTCTTCGGCATATGTAAGTATTGAGAATTGAGTAGTATTTTTGTATGAGTAGTGTGGATTTTGATGTTATGTTGTTTATAGGCCTTCGGTGAGATTTACGTGACCTTGGCGAAGGCAAATAAGGAGATGTCGAGGGTGAAGAAGCTGGAGGAAGCTGTGAAAGGCAAGATGGTTGAAGCACAAGAGGCCATCCGAGAGAAGAACACGAGTGTTGCAGAAGGCTGCTTTGGCTAAGGAGGTTGAAGAGCTAAGGGAGAAGCTTGCAGAGTCAGAAAAGGCACGTTACAGTAGTGCTACATGCGTCAAGGCTATCAAGACATACCGATCGTCGAATGGGCTGAACAGTTACATCCTGGAAAGGCTGGTGGACAAACAACCGGCCTAGGAGTTGGAGTTGGCAAGGTTTAACCCTACGCTGAAGATCAATTTTGACACCAGTGGCTCGCCTCCTCCTCAATCGATTCCTGACGACAATCCTGCCAATAGGGCCATGCTAAGGATGAAACTGGAGGGGATGCTCAGGCCGTGGATGTGGAGCAGACTACTGAAGGGACCCAGGAGGGGAATATCGAAGCTTGAAGGCTTGATATTATTTTTGTTAATATGTATGTTTATTCAGAACAATTTGAGAGTGTCGATGGTACTCATGGTTTGTATGGATATTTTGCCTTGCCATAAGGCAAGGTTAGTACGGTTAACTTGAATGTATATTTTGTCATAGTTCAACAAGTGTCTTATTAATTGACAATCGTAAGTAAGTGCCGAAGGCAAGTAAAGAGTAGAAATGAGCTAAGGTTAGGCTTTTCATTAAGTGGGTGTCAAAAGGCATAAGTACATGTGATACTAAATATAATTGCCGAAGGCATAATTAAACGAAGACACAGGTGCTAAAGGTGAGGCATAATTATTTGTAGTAGTATTTAAGGTGGTCAGTATTCCATGGATGAGGCAAATGCTTGCAGTTTGAATCAAGAAGCTGGTAAGTGCTAGGTTGGTAGACCTTGATGATTTCATAGGGTCCTAACCAAGTTGGGCCAAGGGTACCTTCGGCAATGTTTTTAGATGCCAGGGAGACCTTGCGCATGACCCAATCACCCATCTTGAAGGCACAAGGCTTTCCATGAGAATCATAGTATTTCGCAATGCGTTGCTTGTAAGCAAAGTTATGCATGTGGGCATGTTGAAGTAGTTTGTCAATGAGGTCTAGGTTGAGAGCCAACTGTTCATCACTTACTTCAGCGTCATGTGTTGCCATTCGATATGAAGGCTGGCCAATCTCCACTGGTACAGTAGCTTTGGTACCGAAGGAAAGGGAGAAATGTGTTTCTCCAGTGGAAGTGCGAAAGGTGGTTTGGCAGGACCATAAAACTTATGAGAGTAGTTCAGGCCAACAACCTTTGGCTTTGTCAAGCTTCTTCTTTAGTGTCTTCTTGATAATCTTGTTAACAGCTTCTACCTGGCTGTTAGATTGGGGATGGGCAAGAGAAGCGAAGCAAAATCTAATCTTGAGGTTGGAGCAAAATTACTTGAACTTGGCATTATCAAATTGGTTATTGTTGTCTGTGACAATACAATACTTTGCCAAAAGAAATTTTCAACGCGAGCTGTTGTGATGGTAGCTAGGGCTTAAACTTCGGCCCACTTGGTAAAATAGTCCACAGCGACAACGACATATAAAGAGAAGATTTAGAAGATTTTATCATTTACCAAAATCAAATGGGAAGCGAATGGCTGGGCAAAATTTTTGTTTACAACACTTTTGTTGCTTGAACGAATCTATGAAGGTTGACTTGGGGTAGGCTGAGTTGCTGGTAAAGGTGCAGTGGATGTAGGACTGGTTGTGGTGGAACATGGTGGTGATTAGGTTTGAGACTTTGGATTAATCAACTTACATGGTTTTTAAAATTTTCTTTTTAGAATAATATATGTTGGCAATTTTATTAAGTTAAAGTGATGATATGGCGAGTGACACATCATTTGGGACTCAAATTTAGTGTACAAATTTAATGTCCCTAGCATTATTGTAAGAAAAGTGACTACGTTTATTTATTTTTATTTTTTAAAGGGCTTATTAGGAAAGAAAGAAGAAAAGTGAGTAGGCATGAGGAACTTTTCTTGGTTTTCCATAGCCTTCACACACAACTCTCAAAGCATTTGTAATAGTTAAGATCAATGCAATTTTAGTTCATTGCAATAAATGCAATTGCAATAAAGGGTGCTATGTGGTGATGAACCCTCTATTGAATTGCAATAGGCTAACTATGGGACCCATATGCCAATAAAAAATAGAAAAAAAAATACAACAATTAATGCATTATACCGTTAATACAACTATTAATGCATGTGAAGAGTGCATACTAAACTTTTTAACTTGTACTTTTGAAAAAACAAATCTAAATATACAAGTTTGGCATGAAATTAAATTTTTTGTTCAAATATGTTCAAAATTAGTCTCTTTTTAAAGATCTTTTTAAGAATATTTCAATTGTATAATATTTTGTGTTATTAAATTTATCCATTTGATTTTATTTGAGAAAATAAAAAGACATGTAAGAAGATATAACTATTTATCTTTTTTGAAAATAAGCGATAGTATATTATTGATGAATAAAAAAAGTACAAAGCAATTATGTGCCAAATATGCGTAAATCTTCTCCAGTGACCAAACACAATAACGTGTTGAATTGATATGGAGAGAATCACGCACAACCCAAACAATGCTTAAATCCCAAATCCAGAAACCAGAAGCACATGTGCTCAAACCTACAATACAAATCCATCGTGCAACGGCATAAACGGCAAATCCATATCGAAAGCCAAAAGCTAAAAAGAAATAAAAATTATAAATAAAACAAATCACAGCAAACTCCTAAAGAGTTTTTGAAAATTATTAGTCTAAAACAAAACTAAGAAACATGACCACTTCTCCACATCTTCGGGGCAACCCGAAGAAAATCATAGCATCATACCCACTAAATTCATAGTCCTGCACTGGCCAAACCGGAACTAAACGCAACCAGACATCTTCCCCTCTTTAGAGCTCCAAACTATGTCGAAGGGAGCCAACTCCTTGTATACGTGATCAGTGCATAATTACATATCATTTTGTATCCTTCTAGATTTTGATTTTGTTATGTTTTTAAGTTAAACTTATACTTTTAATCTCTTTTGTGTTTGTTTTAGTGTATTACGCTTTGGGACTAATTTAATGCATTTTGGAGTCAAGTTAGCTCAAAACTATGTCTGCAGATCAGTCAACTTCACGGATTGGACTGTACTTGCTCAAGAAGAACTAGATAATGAGCCATACATTATTCGAAAGATATGGAAGTCTAGTTTCTAGATCATTTTACGGTTCATGATTCCGAGTCTTCTAGAGAAAGTTATGCAAGTTTTGGTAGTTTAAGGTGAAATTCGGCAGCATCTGCGATACTATGCCAAAAATGACATTTGTAGGTCTTTCCGATTTTTCCTTGAGCTGGGCTACATATGGTTGAAAATATTAGACAAAGATCTTCAGGACACATATTTTTCCAGAATTTTATGAATGGAGGAACAAACCCAAAACGAGCCCACAAGAAGACTGCAATGTTGCATGAGCTAATTGTTTTTGGTGGGGAAGTTAGGTAAAGTTGGTGAAGTGGGTGTTGTAGGTAGATGCAATACTCAATTCATATTTTTACTTTCCTTAGGCCTATAAATAGTGAGGTTCTCCAAGCTTACAAACACACCCTAAGGTGGAGAGCTCTCAAACATCTCTCTAGAGCTCCTCTCCCTTCTCTGCCTCAAATTCTCTTAGTTTTCCTTTTTAGTTCTCAATTGTTGTAACAAAACTCTTTTGCTAAATTTTCCTTTATGTTTTTCTCAATTGTAGTTTATTTTTTATTTTAATGTAATTTCTTATTTTAAGTTTTCAAGTTTGATTAATTTCCAAGTTTCAATTACGGTTGTTGTTCTTATTCATTATGCTTATAAGTTAATATGCTTGTTTGAATGATTGATCACCATTAAAACTTGTATGTTAGCTATCTTCGTTGGAATAAAGAGTAGACACCATATGCTTTAATTCGAATTGAACAGTATGGACATTCGATAACAGGAATTAGATACATGCTTGGTTGTTTAAAACATTGCATAATGGATTTCTAATGCTTAATTTAGATTCAACAACAGAGGATCAAATTAGGGAATTAGGAATACAAGGTTATGACCAAACACCATGGCTTAATCATACTTTAGCTAGAATCAATCCGTGAATCTGAATTGAACTTGTTAACTGATTTTCTTGAGTTAGTTATTTTTGTCTTTTATTTACGTGTTTACTTTCGTCGTTTAAGTTTAGTTTCTATGTTCCTTACCTAATCAAAACACCCAATTTCTTTTTTGTACAGGGAATCAAATTGAATCAATCTATCATCAATCCTCGTGGGATCAACCTCGCACTTACACATGATATACTACCCAACGACTCGTGCACTTGCAAGTATCACAAGTTGAGGATGCAGCTGAATCGATTTTGGTGCAGCCGAATCGACAACAACAATACATGGGCCAAAATACGGTGACTATATCATGGTGACGACATCATTTCACGGCGACTGCTTCCACATCACAAAATAAACTAACAATCTTGAGGTAAAAGGGAGGGAAGGGTAAAAGGGAGGGAAGGAGAAAAGAATGGATGAAAGGAGAGGGGAGGAGGTAGAGAAGGAGCCCGCCAACCCCAAAAGAGGGCGGCATCTAAGACTTTTTTCCTTGAGGGTTTTCTCCAAGAGTGTTTAGGGTTTTCAACAAATTAAATTAAAATTCCTAACTTAAGGAAAATGATATAACTATTTAGCTGAAGCTAGTGAACTGCACTATTGCAAGTAAAACTGCAGTTGAATTCAATAGATGCCAAAATAGTTTGATTTATTAAAATCTTAAACAAAACATAAAGTAGGGTTTATTGTTATATATATATGATGAGAAAGGCAAAAGAGGAAAATTAGACTTTACAATCTCTACAAACAGACTGTTGACCTCCATACCTTTAATAGATGGTTAAAGGCTCTCTTTCTTTTCATTTCTCCAATGAGCAACTTTGGATTGTTTTGACATTAATTGTGCTTGCTTTCAATTAACAATCCATGTTTATTTACACATGTTTTGTAGCTGAAAAGATCATTTAAACATTAAATCCCTTCAAGTATATATCACGGGTGGGAACAGTGGAATCATGTAATTTATTCAATCAATGAGGGAAAAAGAGTAAGAACAATTTTGTTATGGCATCTGATAGAAAGAGCTCAAGAGAAAATAACGTTATTAACAGCATCACGTGGGCAACATAAGAAAATACAGAGAGAGCTCAAGAGAATGAACAGTGAGCCAGTTTTTAAATTTAAAGCAAGATAAAGGGACAAAAATGTACAAGTAAAAATAAAGATAACAAGAATATAACATCAAATAACAGAATGGATTTATTCTCAATAGGATGCTTCTCTATTACATGCATATATAAATCAACCGATGATTCAACATTAATCCAAAGCCACAATGCAAAATACAGTATTACAGTGATGTATGTATCTACAAGTCCAAGAGATGAAGAGATATTAATCACACAACCTGATTGCAAGAAAGTAAAATTTTACAGAGGAAGCCAAGGGAGAAATACATAGACTATATATTGACAAGGATTCCACACTTGCGCTCGTTTCATGAGATTTCGACGCTGGAGTTGGATCATAACATATGTCCTTGCATCCTGAGCCAAAAGAAACCCTGATATACAAATCCCAGAATCCAAGTGAGTCATTTCGTTTCTATTTCACCCCTTGAGACGAACCACGATGCAGGATATGTCATCCTTGCTGTCTCTGTTTAATGCCTCAGCTACTAATTGTTTGGCTGCCTTATGCGGGTCTTTTGTCTTTCTGGCAATATCAACTGCCTCTTGATTAGACATGACCTGAATAAGCCGGAAAAAATGGGAAATAGACAAACATGTTTAAAAGAAAATTGCTGCGAGCATGTCATTTGATTAGAAACTAATGGAATTGACAGCAAAGAGAGAGACATATAGCATGGATGAATAACAGTTGGGAAGGAGTAGGGCAGAGAGGGATTACCTTCCATAGACCGTCACTTGCAAGGATGAGAACATCAGTTTCTGATCCAACATCAGAACTTTGGACATCTGGATCGGACCTCAAGTGAGTCTTGAGATTCTTGTCTCCGAAAGCTCGCGATACAGCCAGCTGACCATTCACCCTTGCAACATCTCCTAATATAATATCCAACAAACATCATTTACATTGAGTAAAGGAAATGCAAATCAAACAGCGGTCAATGATAAAAGATCCAGCACACAGGTTTTGAGATTCTGTACAAATTCAAAAGGGCAGTATATAGCAGCGCACACATTGGGCAATTATTTGTGCGTAGTGGAGATAAACTCTATACTTTCACTATATTCAATTGCTAGTGAATATAATAAAATAATTACAAACAAAAGAAAAATCCCCATATAAGAACACTCACCAGATTCAAGTGATATATACCCACGTTTATAAATATGACATAACCTCCCCCAGTTCGAATTACCAGATACAATAATTTCAAGAAAATAGAATCAGAAATTTCTTTCTGCTAAAAGCCTATCATTGACTAACCTCAAGTAAATCAGCTGAGTATCTAAAAATTCATGTATCTAAGAATATGAACATCAAGAACTATGACACATATCTAGATAATGCAGTTATTCCATCTACAGAAACATTGTTTTAGACAGAAAAAAGAACTCCAAAAAATTCATGTACGCAGCACCAGTATTTCATTTGCAGACAATCTTATCAGTATAACAAGCACAACTTTGTGTCAAGACTGAAGAAAAGGCACTTGGCTAATTCCAACCATATATTTCTAAAAAGGAAAAATGATAATTTAAGTATATTCCAACATCCTTTGGAACACAAAATTACAAGAGATTCAGCCATAAAAAAAAGAAAAATTCTTATTTTTCTATTTGTTTTGTATGGCTCGGGGTATACAGGCATATGACTATGTATCCAAGGGGAATCAAGCATGAGACCACTTCCTGAGGTGCTTATCTTGGCCTGAACTACCACTGGACTAACCCTAGGGGTTAAAAGAGAAAATTCTCGTCGAAATGAGGCACAACAAAAAAATGAAAAAACCAAACTACATACCCCCCTCTAGCCGTTTTTACGTTTCTTTAATAGAAAGTCCCATGTTCCATTGCCCAATTTTATCATTTTTGAAGGAAGCAAAGGGTGAAATGCTTCAGTTCCAAAACTCTTCACGGGATGAGGCTGATGTCTTACAGATGTTCATAACAAAATCGTATGTGTGCTGTGTTCGTGCAAGAACTTCACATAGAAAACTCTTTGGGATACACGGACAAATGCAAAGAGGAAAACCTTAATGGAGTTCAATTAAATTTTAAATATAAATTAATAAGCCAGTCATAGTAAGAGTTAACAGGTTTCTTAGCCATTAGATTGTCAAGAAAAGACCTCATGAAAGTCAATATGGGCCCAACTAGACGCAGAGGGAAAAATACGAGGTACTAGGATTCTAGGATTCAAAAAAATGGACCGGCCCGTATTTTGAAGTAGAAAGCACTTTCTTTGTTAGAGAAATATCTTGCAATTTCCAAGTCCTACCTATTAAACATTTGAATGTACCTGATAACATAGATATGTTGTCACAAAATCCACATAATTGAATGTTCTAACTAGATACCCTCTTAATTTATTTATTTTTCAAACAGCATGAGGGTGTCAATAGTTAGGCAATGAGCTTTACTTTGAACCTTTGAGTTAATTTCATTATCCCATAAGTGTCCTAATTACTATTCATGTAAAAATGTAGTGATGTACACAATCTAAAACCTAAAAACAGAGGCTAGAAAAATCAGTAGGGACCATAAGTTCTTTAACATGCACACAAACACACATGCAAACACATATGCTTCAGAATTCAGGATCTGTGAGTTGTTAAAGAACCTGGTAGGCCAAAAAAAAAAAAGAGGTGTTAAAGAACCTGGCATGTTTGAGACAAAGCCACCTCTGTCCTCAATGCTGCCACGCTCGGTATTGGGTTCATGATCAATGCTCATCTGTACTGCCTGCCCTCTCCTTGAAAGAACTGCTCGTGAGTCTCCAACATTGGCAATCCATAACTTGTGGCCATCTATGAGAATTGCAGTAACTGCAGTAGATCCACCTCGTCCCAAGTCAGGACTATGCGATAGAATTGCCTGGTCTGTTCTCTCATAGGCTTTCGAAATGGACCTGTTGGGATCAGTCCAAAACTCCTCCTAAAATTGAAATAGCATGATTAAGTAATAAAACTTCCAAATCAATGTATGTAAATCCGCTATGAAATCCTACTGCAAAATCAAATTATTTTGTACCCATATATATCATATGCCCATGTTTGCACCTTTTTTTTTACATAGATACCTTCTTAGGGAAAAAATTTATTTTACCTATAACTTCAACAAAACCAAGTTAAAATAGAACTTCTTAAAGGTATAATTTAATTTTATTGCAAATTTCTATGACCAATGAAAGAAATCATTTCAAGTGCCATGTGAAACAGAATGATAAATCTTCCTTGTGGTGTCAAAATGCCACTTTCAGGTTATGATTTTAATATAAAACCAATTATACTTCATCTTGGATCAACAACTCACATCCTTTAAGATATTCAGAAACAAATGCTTCTGAAGATAGGCAGGCACACTGTCTCCCAAGTGCCCATCATAGATGGCAAACAGTCCAAGTTCATGGCCCTGAGAGTGCACAAATTTTGCAACATGAAAATCTTCCATTGGATGATTTGCTTTTCCTTTTACTAGGCTAAAGCCATACTTGACAGGGCCCTGATGGCTCCTACCCTTGCCGGAGCTACATGAAGATCGCCCTCCTACAACCTAAAATCAGAAGAACTTTTAACTTCCAACTAAATCCTGCAGAACCAATAAAGTATGCATATGGGAATAATAGAAAAGGTAAAACTTGTAGAAGCCAAGATCATAGTAACCTCTGAGCAGCAGATTGAACAATATTATTTGATGAAACAGACTTTGAGACAATCCACAAGATAATCCAGCTAGAAGTTACATTATGGCAAAGACTTGCAATTTAAACCAACAAACTAAGCTAAATATCGCAATATTGCTTCTGCAGTTCAACTTAAGTGGTAAATTTAAAGGTAGATTTGGTTTTTACATTCATGAGAAATTTCTACTGAGATAAGTAATAAATCTGCTATGGTCTACCACCAGTACCAACCATCAATAATTTTTTTCAAATAAAGTGCCGTCTAGTTTCACTTTTTGCAAACTAGCTTGTATATATGAATCTTCACAAATATGGATAGAATAATGTAAAAGTAATTTCTTCATTGTGTTTTTGAAGTCTGTTCCCAAACCATATTCTTTCTTTTCCCCCAAAATATGGCGTCTTCACCAGCAATGGACCAAAAGTTATTTATAATTAATTTCAAATCTCTTTATTTTGATTTCTAAAAAGGAAAAACTAAGGGAAAGAACTGCTTAAAATGGATCAAAGAAGTATTTTTGTGAAACATTAAACTTTTATCCTTTCCTTTCACCCCATTTGAGAAAAGCAAATAATAAATGAATTTTACCAAAATAATTCAGTAAAGGTAACGCATACTCATTCTCGAAATTTTTGAAAATCTGCACCATTTTGAAACAGACATCGATATGGCCTGAACTAAAGCCGTGATTTATATACAATATCAAAATATTAAGTCCCTCAAGTTCATCATAGAATTGCCATATAACGGTAGATCAAAAGACCACTGGAATTTTGACCAAAAAAACAAAAGACCACTGGAAGTTAAACAATATACCAAATAACAAATCCCCAAAGTATCTTACAATATATACAAAA
This sequence comes from Prunus avium, assembly GCF_002207925.1. The sequence goes on from NW_018921521.1 coordinate 268,004, forward strand.
CTAAGCACCCCTTACAGAAAGTAAATATGTGTGCAATTACTAGAGATAGAAAAAAACATAATGGAGAAAAAGCTAAGATATCCTCACCTGAGAATAGACAGACCTGAAGCAACACAAGTTATCCATATAATTCAATCCCACCTCAACTTCTTCCTCTATCACTCAACATCTACCTCTTCTGCAAGCCAAAACAGAAAACACAAAAAGGAAAAGAAACTTAATCCTTCAAAGAGAAATCTCAGCTGATAAAAATTTCAACTTTTCTGGAAATTCCACAAAATACAAGATGAAAACCATAATTACTGATCAATTTAAAACAGACCCATCATCCAAAACAACCATAGGACCCCATGACAATCCAAAAACCCCATAAGTTATACAGAATTATGAAATTGGTAAACTCAAAATTCTCCTTACCGATCCACCAATCTTCTAGCTTTCCCAGAAAATGAAAGAGAAAAAGCTGCACAAGACTTGAAATTTGGATGCTTGACCCTCTCTTAGAGAGAGAGAGAAAGAAAGAAAACTCTATGAAGCCACCACTTCAACACAAGAAAAAAAAAATCAATCTACTATTGAAAAAAATATATATTATATATAATTAAGTATAAATAGGAAGCACTGGTTGAAGGTGTGTAACCGTTGTTGTAGTCTTCATGAGGAGTCTTTGAAGGGCAAATGATGGCTGCCAAAACCCAAAAGGCAGAGCTTGCCCTTATTGACTTTGCAGGGTTTTATTATTTATTTATTTATTGTTTTAATTTTTTGGTTTGCTTTGTTTACTTGGTTTTGTTTTGTTTTGTTTTGGTTTGGTTTGGTTTGGTTGGGTTACTGTGACTGTTTGTTTGATTATTACAACAATTTACAACTGTTTTTTTGAGGTTTCATGGATTTGTTGTTCTATCTTTCTTCTTATTATTGCCAAGAGGGGTATTGGTTCGGTCGTCATCTCCCTGTGTTATGTGGGGACCGTTTCTTCCAAAAGTCAGCCCATTTTTCCTTCCTTTTCTATTTGGAACCTCGAATTGTCCGTATCATTTTCTACGCGTCCGTATCATTTTCTACGCGTCTTTAATTAGAACATCTCAACTCTAAAAATAAGATAAATGAAGGATTAATAATGGCATGTAAATATATTTGTTTTACTTTGAACACCTTGATAGATGCACAATTTTAACAAGGATTTTTAACACGAAAGAGTCCCTGAATGATGTTCCACCCCTGCAACTCATCCTCATGTATGAACTTTTGATATGAAGATGTGGGCTCTTGTCAATTTTGACCAATACTTCAATCACTTGAGTATGTATGTTGTGGCTTGCTCCCAAAACCCATGCTCTACAAATCCCTTCGTTGGATTCCTTGGACCTTCTTCTTCTGGTGGTTGCTTGTTGTTTATAGGGTTTTTGTATTTTTGAGGGGTTTTTTGTTGTTATTTTGAGCATAAATTATTTGTGTTTTGGACTGGGCCTTTATTTTGTTTGATGGAGCCCTTGCTTCTATTTTTTCGACTTCATATTGGACTTTTATGTAACTTTGTTTAGTAACATGTTCATTCCTTTAATTAAAAATAAATAAATGAGTTTTTAGCATTAAACGAAATTATAATGTGTCAATCCAACGATATAAAGCCCATTTAAATGCTATTGGCTTTCATAAGCATGCAAGCCTTGATTATGGTACCGGTGTCACTTTATGATCAGACTCACTTCGACCTTACATATGCAATGCCACTGGCCCATTAGTCAATTGGATGTTCAAAAGCATCTTCATGGGTATATTGATGAAGATGTGCATATGCGCTAACCTGTTGGCTTTGTAGACCTTCATTTTCCCGGGTCAGGATCTAGTGAGAACAGCTATATAAGAACATTATATGAGAACACCATTGGATCTAATCTAACTGCTCCGCGAAAAACAATTGTACTAGAATGAGGCCCTCACCTCAACTTGTTCTCTCTCTTACCTCCAAAAAAATTTCGCGAAATTTTTCTTTCCCGGGGGCCAATTTTTCCCTCATTGTCTCTTGTCCTGCCCTTGAATTAAATGTAGATATTTTTGCCCCAAAATTATATTAAAATACTGAAAGCAATCAGCTTTACCCATCCCAGTTACCCTTCCAGTGGACTTTTCGATCTCCATGAAGTACATCCCTCTTTTCTCATCTATCTTTCCATCTACACCCCATTTCCTTGCTTCCATTTCTATACAAAGCATCACTCCTCTCATCTTCAGAAATTTTTCCGCCATGGCCTCCTGGCCCTCATTGTCCAATCCCTCTAATCAGTAAGTTCCGCGAAACCCATAACATAGATTTTGCCTTTCAATTCATAGAAATTTATTCTCTTTATTAGTAATTGATATCAAATTGTGTACATGAATATGTTGGAAGAGAAGCTGCTATTAGAAAGAGAAGCACGGGCTCCCAATTTAAGTTCTTGGTTGCTCCTATATATGCCTATGTTCTTCCGCGCAGTAAGTTTTGCAATTTTCTCAACTTTTTTTTTTTTTTTCACTTAATTGATTTTATCGATATTTCCCATCTGGGTCTTGTGCCCCTTCAACAATTTTGTCTGTGGATATTTGATTTTGCAGGTCGACTCTCGCTGGGTAAGAACTCAGTTGTATGGTTACCGTTTGTTTACTTATGTGTTGGTGGGAGCATTTGCTCTTGGCTTTTATTTGGTATATCCTTTTTCTATGGTGCTATGCTGTTGAAAATTTACCATGCTAGAAGAAACGAAAAGTTTTGATCATTGCATATAGCTTGTGAACTGAGGTTTATAGTTGGTAATAATTAGTATCTTGCTTAGAAACTAGAACTAAAGTTGATAGATCTTAGTATTTTCTGCCACAAGTTTGGATCTTTAGGGATATGCTTTTGCAATGAGTGGCTATGGAATATGAAATGTTATAGGATGTGTGTGTAAATTACATGGGGCAATTTTTTGGATCGTTTTTTGTTCCTGGATCTTTTAGAGTGCCTATAAATGAGTGTAAAATCTGTATTATAATGATGGAGCAGAAGGAATTTCTTCCTCATTAAAGTAGCCAACTTTGTTCTTTATCTGTATATGTACAAAACAAAATTTAGGCATGGTCTTTGTCTATATTTTTTAATGCCACTTTTTTCTTTTGTATTTGGTTCTTTGTATGTATTTCTTTTTTCTTTCTTACTTTTGATAATAGTGTGAGTAGTATGATATGGGTATCATTTCTGTATCTTAATGTGTTGATAATAATGTGAGTTGGTACCATTTGTGTACCTTAATGTGTTGATAATAGTGTGAGTGTGTATCATTTCTGTATCTTAATGTGTTCACAATAGTGTTAGTATGTATCATTTATGTACTTTAATGTGTTGATAATAGTGTGAGTAGGTATCACTTATGTATCTTAATGTGTTATTAATAGTTTGAGTAGGTATCATTTGTGTACCTTAATGTGGTGATAATAGTGTAAGTTGGTATCATTTTTGTACCTTAATGTGTTGATAATAATGTAAGTAGGTATCATTTCTGTATCATAATGTATTGACAATAGTGTTAGTAGGTATCATTTCTGTATCTTAATGTGTTGACAATAATGTTAGTAGATATCATTTATGTATATTAATGTATTGACAATAGTGTTAGTAGATATCATTTATATATCTTAATGTGTTAATGATAGTATCAGTAGTATGGATATGGGTATTAGGTCTGTATCTTCATGTTTTCGTAATAGTTTCAGTATATCTTATGTAAACGGTGTATGTTGCAGGTATAAAATGGAATCTGGGTTTGAACTATGTTTCACAAAGGCGAGTACAGTCATGTAACCAAGCAATTTCTATGTATAAATGTCAGTATTAAAATTCATAATAAAATATGGGTCATAAACGATTCAAAGGATTCACTAGAGCTTCAACATCATATTTTTATAATTTTTAAAAATTATAAATTTTACAAATAATAGAGAAATGACACAAGTCAGAATTGCAATGCAGCATCATTACTTGTTTGCCATCAAAATATTTTTCGTAAACACTTCAAAAGGATTCACCAGAGCTTCAACATCACTTCATTTATTGTTCACTAAAGCTTCATAATATTATTTTTATTTTTTGACTAAGAAGTCTTCATTAGCACTTTTATGAATGCTTTAAGATGAACTCAAAAGGTGTAGAAAGTTTCACATTGAGTTTGTAGAATTTTTTGGTGTGTATTTTTCTGCTATTTAATGAAATACTATGGTTTTTGGTGTGTCATCAGTGCTTCTAACGAGCATCATTTTGCGTAGCGCCACATGTCATCAGAGTTTCAATTTATGTATGTTTATCTTTAAAAATTCACAAACAATTAATTAAAAAATCGAAAAAATCCATCCTTAATTTCTACAAATTCCATGCGACATTATCTTCGATTATGATGCGCTACATGTTTGATTTTAAACAAATTCCAAATAATTAATTCAAGTTTGCTTCATTACTAACAATAACATTAAGTTAAGATCACTCTTCATCACTATAACTCTTCCCCCAATTATTACTTCAAATTTCCCAATGTTAAATTTTGATTTTCTTGCAGCAGAGTCAAAGATAATGTTACAAGGAATTTTTAGAAACTTTCGGTGTATTTTTTTGATTTTTGTAATGAATTTTCTTCAATTTTTTCAGATAAACTCAAAAAAATGAAAACATAATAATACATGGCGCTACGAGATACTGACACCCATTGAAAAAGCTGACAATGCACACATCGGGCACTGCCATGTGTCATTCTCTATTATTTATTACTATTTTTCAATATTTTGAATTCCAAAAATCATAATAAATTTGAAAAATTCACTAAAAAAGACTCCAGACTTCTTGTGATATTTCCAACATTTTTTGAGACTTAAAATATAATTTTGATTAAGGGAAAAATTCAAATAATTTCACAAAGTCAAGTTTGCTTCCATACTAACAATGACACTAAGTTAAAGATCACTAGTCGTTATAACTGTAACTCTTCCTCCAACTATTACTTCGAATTTAACAAATTCAAGTTCTAATTTTCACGCATTAGAGTTGAAGATCATGTCGCAAGGAATTCGTAGATTTTTTGGGTGTATTTTTCTGATTTTTTGATGATTTTTTGTGAATTTTTTAAGATAAACTCACAAAAATGAAACATTAATGACACGTGGCGCTACGAGATATTGACACCCGTTGGAAAAGCTGAGGACCCAGCCATCAAACACTGCCATGTGTCATTCTCTTCCATTTATTACTATTTTACAATGTTTTGACTTTCAAAAATCATAATTAATTCGTAAAAAATTTGAAAAATTCACCGAAAAATGCCACAAACTCCTTGCGACATTTTCTTCATCTTTTCAGTTGTAAAATATAAATTTGAAACATAAATAATTTAAATAATTTTTCGAACATAAGTTTTTTCATATACTACCTATAACACTAAGTTGAAGATCATTACTCTTCCTCACTATAACACTTCTTCCAATTATTACTTCAAATTTCCCAAAGTCAAATTTTGATTTTCACACATTAGAGTCGAAGATAATGTTGCAAGGAATTCATAGAAATTTTTGGTGTATTTTTCTGATTTTTTAATGATTTTTCTTGAATTTGTTAAGATAAACTCACAAAAATGAAACATGGATGACACATGGAGCTATGAGATACTGACACCCGCTGGAAAAGCTGACGACGCACCCATCAGTCGCTGCCATGTGTCATTATCTTCCATTTATTTCTATTTTTCAATATTTTGACTTCCAAAAATCATAATATATTCATAATATATCTGAAAAATTCACCAAAAAATACCCCTGACTCCTTGCGACATTTCCAACATCTTTTGAGATTTAAAATATAATTTTGACAAAAAGAAAAATTCAAATAATTTTACAAAGTTAAGTTTGCTTCCATACTAACAATAACACTAAGTTAAAGATCACTAGTCTTCATAACTATAACTCTTCCTCCAATTATTACTTCAAATTTCCCAAAGTCAAAATTTTATTTTCACACATTAGATTCGAAGATAATGTCGCAAGGAATTCGTAGAAATTTTCGGTGTATTTTTCTGATTTTTTAATGATTTTTCGTGAATTTTTTAAGATAAACTCACAAAAATGAAACATGGATAACACATGGAGCTATGAGATACTGACACCTGCTGGAAAAGCTGACGACGCACCCATCAGTCGCTGCCATGTATCATTATCTTCCATTTATTTCTATTTTTCAATATTTTGACTTCCAAAAATCATAATATATTCATAATAAATCTAAAAAATTCACCAAAAAATACCCCGGACTCTTTGCATCATTTCCAACATCTTTTGAGACTTAAAATATAATGTTGACAAATAGAAAAATTCAAATAATTCTACAAAGTTAAGTTTGCTTCAATACTAACAATAACACTAAGTTAAAGATCACTAGTCTTCATAACTATAACTCTTCCTCCAATTATTACTTCAAATTTCCCAAAGTTCATTACTTCAACTCTTCCTCCAATTATTACTTTAAATTTCTAAACGTCAAATTTTGATTTTCACACATTAGAATCGAGGATAATGTAGCGAGGAATTCGTAAAAATTTGCGGTGTATTTTTCTGATTTTTAAAATAATTTTTCTGGAATTTTTTAACATGAACTCACAAAAATGAAACATTAATGACACATGGCGTTACGAGATATTGACACCCGTTGGAAAAGCTGGGGAGCCAGCCACCAGACACTGCCATGTGTCATTCTCTTCAATTTATTACTATTTTACAATGTTTTGACTTCCAAAAATCATAATTAATTAGTAAAAAAATCTGAAAAATTGACTGAAAAATGCAACAAACTCCTTGTGACATTTTCATCATCTTTTCAGTTGTAAAATACAAATTGGACACATAAAAAATTTAAATAATTTCTTAAACTCAAGTTTTTTCATATACTACCTATACCACTTAGTTGAAGATAATTACTCTTCCTCACTACAACTCTTCCTCCAATTATTACTGCAAATTTTTAGAGTTTCACATATTATAGTTTAAGATCATGTGACAAGGAGTTTTTAGAAAATTTTGGTTCTTTTTTTTTTAATTTTTAATTCATTTTTGTGATTTTTGAAAGTCAAATAAACAAAAATGAAACTTTAATGACACATGGCGCTACGGGATAGTGACATCCGTTAGAAACTCTGACGATGCAGTCATCAAATGCTGCCACGTGTCATTCTCTTCCATTTTTTTTATTATTTTCAAATTCTTTAACTTCCAAAAATCACAAAAAATTAATAAAACTTAGAAAAATACACCAAATATTTTAACAAACTCCTTGCAACATTATGTTCGACTATAATGCGCAAAAATTACAGAAAAATACACCGCAAATTTTTACGAATTCCTTGCTACATTATCCTCGATTCTAATGTGTGAAAATCAAAATTTGACGTTCAGAAATTTAAAGTAATAATTGGAGGAAGAGTTGAAGTAATGAACACTAATGATTTTCAACTTAGTGTTCTTGTTAGTTTGGAAGCAAACTTGATTTTGTGAAATTATTTGAATTTTTCCCTTAGTCAAAATTATATTTTAAGTCTGAAAAGATGTTGGAAATGTCACAAGGAGTCCAGAGTCTTTTTTAGTGAATTTTTCAAATTTATTATGATTTTTGGAATTCAAAATATTGAAAAATAGTAATAAATAATAGAGAATGACACATGGCAATGCCCGATGGGTGCATCGTCAGCTTTTTCGATGGGTGTCAGTATCTCGTAGCGCCATGTGTTATTATTTTTTCATTTTTTGTGAGTTTATCTTAAAAAGTTGAAGAATATTCATTACAAAAATCAGAAAAATACACCGAAAAGTTTCTAAAAATTCCTTGTAACATTGTCTTCGACTTTGGTGCAAGAAAATCAAAATTTAACATTGGGAAATTTGAAGTAATAATTGGGGGAGAGTTATAGTGATGAAGAGTGATCTTAACTTAGTGTTATTGTTAATAATGAAGCAAACTTGAATTAATTGTTTGGAATTTGTTTAAAATCAAACATTTAGCGCATCATAATCGAAGATAATGTCGCATGGAATTTGTAGAAATTAAGGATGGATTTTTTCGATTTTATAATTAATTTTTTGTGAATTTTTAAAGATAAAAACACACAAAATGAAACTCTGATGACATGTGGCACTACGCAAAATGATGCTTGTTAGAAGCATTGATGACACACTCTTCCAAAAACCATAGTATTTCATTAAATAGCTTAAAATACACCCCGAAAAATTCTACAAACTCAATGTGAAACTTTCCACGTCTTTTGAGTTCATCTTAAAACATTCATAAAAGTGCTAATGAAGACTTCTTAGTCAAAAAATAAAAATAATATTATGAAGCTTTAGTGAATAATAAATGAAGACATGTGGAAGCTTTAGTGAATCCTTTTGAAGTGTTTACGATAGATATTTTGGTGGCAAACAAGTAATGATGCAGCATTGCAATTTTGACATGTGTCATTTCTCTATTATTTTTAAAATTTATAGTTTTTAAAAATTATAAAAATATGATGTTGAAGCTCTAGTGAATCCTTTGAATCGTTTACGACCCATATTTTATTGTGAATTTTAATACTGGTGTTTATCCATAGAAATTGCTTGATTACAGGACTGTACTCGCCTATGTGAAACATAGTTCAAATCCAGATTCCATTTTATCCCTGCAACATACAAAGTTTACATAAGATATACTGAAACTATTACGAAAACATGAAGATACAGCCCTGATACCCATATCCATACTACTCACACTATCATCAACACATTAAGATACAGAAATGATATATACTAACACTATTGTCAACACATTAAAATACATAAATGATATCTACTCACATTATTGTCAACACATTAAGATACAAATGATACCTACTAACGCTATTGTCAATACATTAAGATACAGAAATGATGCCAAATTTGAGGGGAAAAACAAGTTGCATAGAGAAGGTAGTAGAATATTAGAGAGCCAAATAGTAGACAAAAATCCACAATCATGGGGTTATTATAACTTTGAACTCCAGAAGCTGCCCTTTTATTTTCATTATCTAACAAAAATAAAAAGGTGTCAAATTTTCTTTTATATGTTTTCCTATCGTCACAACAATCTCAATCTGTCACAAACCTCAACACCAGCAACTACCACCTATAATTAGTCAAACCATGGACCGCATTTTCGACTGAGGAGAACGACCACATCTTTTAAAAGGCTGAAGGTACTACTTGATTATTTATAAACAGATAACCAATGAGTCTTATCTCCATGTTCTGCACTTATTATCACATAAAATATGATATCCTTATGTTTATTCCTCATCAAGTGGCTCTGCACATGGTCTTTTACTATTCTGTATAGCTTTATAGC
>NW_018921521.1:277738-292289 GCF_002207925.1 Prunus avium
ACTGGAGGCCTTACCATGACTCAAATAAAAAATAAAAAAAATTCCGAGACTTGAGAAAGATCAATACAAACCAGAAGGGATGGAGAATGAGTGGGAAGAGGCTTGAATCTACGAAGCCATAAATATAAAAATATAAAATATAAAATATAAAATTAGCCATGTCTTCTACATAAAACCCCTCAAAACTACACCTACAACACCAAATTGTTCACATACCCGCACACCCAATACCCCTTTCCCAAAAAGGAAAGCGATAGATCCAGATTCGTAGCCACTTATGACAGTTTTCATGTCAGAAAAATTTCTGAAGGGGAGAAGAGTAATGCTTTGTTAGAAATGGAAGCAAGGAAATGGGCAGTAGATTGAAAGATAGATGAGAAGAGAGGGATGTAGTTCATGGAGATTGAAAAGTCCACTGGAAGAGTAAGGTGGGAATTGACGTGAAGAAGGTGATGGGAATGAGGATGATGAAGGGGTGAGAATCTGGGAGTTTTTGGTTTGTAAGATTTTGAGGTGGAAATTTCAAGAAAGAATTGATAGAAGGAATAAAGATACAGACATGTGGGAGAAGGGGAAATATAAGGGGTTTGATATTTCCCCCATTTCTACTGAAGATTTTAGGGTTTCTTTGGTAAAAGAGTAGGAAGGAAGGAAAAAAGGCGCGATTGGAAAAGGCACCGCAGGACATGTGGCCTAAGGGGTAAGTGCAGCGTACCCATTTCTACGTTAAGCTTGCTTTTTCTCTTTAGCCGTTCAGATGACTTTGGATGGCTGAGATTGATCCTCATATAGTGTTCTCATTTTAGTGTTCTCACCTGATCCGAGTTGCATTTTCCCCACTCATGTATGCAAATTGAAACGATCTCTTTATACACTTAAACAAGCCCCATCAACCTGGTTTCACTGTTTCCATACATATGGAGCAATTGGGCTTTACAACTGTTGACTTTCAATTCTTTTCGGCCCACCTGGTCAATTATTCAAATAAAATAATTGAATGGGTCGAGCGAAAGTGGTAACAAAGGCATTCTTCTTGGTGTGAGTATGTGTGGTGTGCGAGTACCACAATCACAAAGTGGCCTTTGGGTACAAATGGATGATGCCTATTCTTTCAACTAATTGTGGCCGAGTTAGGAACATATTCTTGGCCATGAAGTTTTATACCTAGGCAACAAGGCCTATAAAACAGATGTGTTTGGCGTTGGTGTCACCGAGCTTGATAGCTCAATGACTCTAGATAACTTAGGAAACTCAGGAAGCTTAAGAAATCTATTTCGGGATGGATTGAATGCTGCTCAAGGGATGACTTTGTAAAAGGGAAACAAGAAATCCTTGTTGCCATATTGAATGAACGATTACAATGGATGCTGCTCAAGAACTCGGAATGTTTTTAGAGTTCTCGTTGGCATCACTACATGGAATCGTAAGAAAAGCACTAAAACTTCGAAACTGCATGATAAAAAGTTAAGAAGTGCATTGAGCAGCCTTGGGCTTGATTTGTTGAGTTGGTGTTGGCCTCTTGCTTCGTTTTGCTTCCTCTTATTTATAGATTTCATTTATTTACCGAGGGATTGTGTGCTCAGTGTGTGACACGCTGACCCAACTTTAACCGGTTATTTAATTTATTTAATTGTGAAATTACAATTTTGCCCTTAGGATAAGGTCACGTTAGTCACTTTTCGATCCGTAAGGATTTTTGGGTTTTGAGTGGCACTATTGTGTAGAGCTCGTCAATACGAGTTCGCAGACACGTAGTGGGCTCGAATCGGAGTTTTAACGAAGAAGTTACGGTCAACGAAAGTGTAGTGGCACAACTGTAAATTTTTCAAAGTTAGATTTTTTTTAAAAAAAAACCCGATCAGCTTCTCTCTCTCGCATCTCTCTTCTTCTCTCTCCTCCCCCAATCTCTTTCTCTCCTCTCGGTACGCACAGCTAGCCAATGTTTGGCCAGCAACGTTCCTCCGTCGACCACCTCCGGCCACGAAACCACCCTCGTTCGAACTGGCTCTGCCTCCTCTTCCTGTCCCCCACCTTCTCCGATGAAACCAAGACCTCCGGCTCCGGCGAGAGCTCGAAAAAGCTCCGATTTTTTTTAAAATTCCCGTCGTCGTTTCCAACGATTCCGATCACCAATTTTTTTTTTATCCAGGTATGCTTCTCCACCTACTCAATGAGATCTAGCTGATGGTTTGGTTGGTTAGTATTGATTTTGAAGTTTTGAAGCTCAATCTAGAGCCTAGGTTTTGACCGATTTTTGAATGCGTTTTCCTGCCACTTCCCGGCCAAATTGGGGGTGGGCCCAAGACCATAAGTTGATCCCCTACTTGTTGTAGGGGTCTTTTTCTTCTGGCAGCTACAACTGGACTGGGCCGCCGTAAGGAGCAGAATGGCTGAAATTTCCCCCTTGTGTCTGAGTTCAAAGATCAGACCCCAAAATGTTTCGAAAAGGTTGTAAAGCCTTAGGAAACACCTTGGTTATCTTCACCAACGAAAATAATGGCTGCTTACAGATAAATTCTTGGCTTGGCATGAGAAGCTTGTGGCATGGGAGCAAAATCGACATGAGTTTAGCACCAAAGAGAAAATTAAGTGTTCCTGGGGAAATATGGGTATCAAGAAAAGGGATTTTGAAGAAAGGTTTGGTTGGAAAAGGAGGGAAAGAAAGGGATGGGTGTCTTAAGTGTTCTTCCGGCAGCTTGACAGAGGTTCTGTCAAATGTGAGAACAGTCTGCCAGAAGAGGGAGAATGGGAGAGAAGGGAGAATGGAGCACGAAATTGCTGGGTTTTGCATGCAAGAAAGGAAGCTTGCTCTCCGAATATGTGTTGTGATGATGGGTAGGAAATGCCTCTTTTTATAGGCGCTGGAAACTATCATTTTTCAAGAAACCCTAATGGTTTCTATCCAATTTGGCCAAGCTTTTTCCTTCCTTTCTCCTCCCATCCCTTCAATCATCCTATTTTGGTGAAATCCACTCTGCCCAATCCCACAAAATCAAGGATTTTGGGGAGCTCAAGGCCCTTTCCCGCAGCTGCCTCAGAACTCCCATTTTCAGCCATCTCTTTCCTTTCCTTTCTTCCCTTTTTTTATGGCCAGGTCTGATGAGGGAAAGAAATGGATATGCATGCTGGTTCAAAGGGTGATTTCCCTCCAAGCAATCTGCACGCCAAGATCCTTGGGTCTTTTGGGAGTTTTTACTTGAAACTTGTTCCTCCCATGTGCTAGAACTTCCCAGCAACTTTGCATAGTGGACTTCCCTTCGTGGCTTTTTGCTTCAGCCAAGTGCTGGAGCTTTGCAGCTCTTCTATTGTAATTGTATGGGCCAAGTTGATTTATTGAGTAAGTTGGCTATCTCTTTCAAGCATTGGGCTTTTTATGGTTGAGTCAATAAGCTTTTTTGGTTGGGCTATTTTGGTTAGGATATTTTGGTTGGGATAATTTTCTCTTTGTGCTCACCCACATGTTCGGGCCTAAGAAATGGGCTTGAGTTCCGAGGCTCCCAAGCAACCCGGGATTTCCATTTCTCGACCCATCAATGGGCCTCATGTCGATTTATTACCATCCATACCACAACCCACTCAAGCAAGCCCCAGGCATCTTGCTTGGCTTGGGCCCACTTAAGCGTGTAGCGTGGCGTGTTGCTTATTTGCTTGGCGTGGCATGTGTGCGAGCGCATATAACGAACTTTCGCGTGCCCAAATCGGGTTTCTTCTCGGTAAGGTATTGCATTGGGCCGAGAATTTATTTGGGCCGAACCGTGACTTTTTTGGGCCTCAACACTTGTCTCGATCACGTAGGTATAGGCATTGTTGGGTGTTTTGAGAATTTTCCAGTTGCCGGAATTTTCTCAAGACACCCACGCGTTGCCCGTGCCTGTGGCTGAGCGTGGGTCATGGTGTGGTGGCCTATTTTGTTCTAAAATGTTCCCCATGTCGTCCTGAGCAAGACGGCATGCTCGAATTCGAATTTTATTATTGTTTGACAGTCGAACGAATTTATGCCTATTAGGCAATATCCGGGTTTGATATGTTTGGACTGTTGAAACGGCTCCATTTTCAAATATGTTGTTCTATGTACCTCTAGGATCGTATAAGAACTCACGGATTGAGAATCGGAGTCTCGGATACTCCGAATCAATGATTCAAAGGTTACATAAACCGATGATTGTCCAATCGTGCAATCGAGAGCGATCCTACCGCTTGATCGAGACCAAACTTGCAGAACGGGTTTAGTAGGCTTTGTTGAACCCATAGGAACTTTTGGATCGGAAATCGAAGGTCGTGGGCCCTGCGGGCCTATTGACCATACTTGGGTAGTTTGACCACTCAGTTGACCAAGAGTCTTCTGAGGTTATTCAACCTTTCAAAACGCGTAGTTGGACCTTAGAAACTCCCCTTTCTTTTCATACTCCTACTTATTCATCCTATATCCCATATCCTTTGAATAAGTGACATGAAAAAGAAAATCTAACACATATATCACATAAGTTTGAAAACAAGCCCATATTAAAACCAATAACCAAAATGAAAGGTTCAAAGAGACTAGACCTTGGCTCTTGATACCACTTGAAGGAAACATGCATCTAATGCTTAGGAAATGAATTTTAGCCGCAACCTATACAACAAAAACATTCTAAATGGCGGATTCATTTTGTTTATACTAGTTGAGCTAAACCTTTTTCGTTTTAAACCAAGTATCTTAGCCTAGTCTCTTTGAACACAAATAGAAAAAGGAAAAAGGGAATAGATCTTTTACCCTTGATGACCTTTTCTTGATTTCTCAAGAATGAACACCTTTGTTGAAAAGGCCTTTTCTTTCTCTTGATTTTGACTCATTCACCTTAAGGCTCTAAGATTGGAGTCCTCTACCTCACCACACCAAATGCTCTTAGAGATGAAGAGAAGGCAATCAAGAAGTATGGATGCTAATCTACTTCTTGATTGGACCAATTTTTTATTTATGGAAGATAAGATACAAAGATGATCATTCATCAACCAAAGTAGGAAACCAAAAACCCTAGCTAGGTTTTCTCCAACACTTAGCTTATATAGGACAACATAAAAGGCAATTGGGTGGGTATTTGGGGCTCCATTTGGTCCATGGGTCATGTCATCTTATGCCACTTATCCCTTGGGCCCAATAACCTTTTGGGCTATTTTGTCCATTTCCTTTTAAATCATATTTAAAAGCCCAATCCAATATTTCTATATGTCAATATTAATTCCATAATTAATCTTTTAATTATAATTTAACTATTAAATTATAATTATAGTCTTATTTAATTTACCCGGTCAAACTATTTGACTTTGGTCAATTGCTCCAGTCAACATGTTGACTTTGACATTTGATTATCAACCATTGACTTGTGTCTCCACATTTCATTTATCCTCATTTGTACCTCTAATCACATTCTTTGGGTGTGCAGATCCGTAGGTTCCCTTTAGCAAGGCAGTGGGTTGACTCAACTCCTCAGAGATGATATACGAATTAAATTCCCCAATTTAATTCTTCCTACTAATAAATGTTAATTGAAACCTTTTAGGACATCCACAAACCATGATTGTCGCCTAGTAGCAAGTCACGGTTATCCAAGCTAAATGAGATGTTGTGAAAGAACCTATTCAAATTGAAACCTTTCATCTCAAGCCTATCAAGAAATCACCACCAAAACAGAAACCAAATGTTTGTGCCTAATAAATCTCGGCCAAGGAAGCTAACCGAAGGAGGCTGACCGAAGGAACAACAACTCGGCCCTAGCGTCTATCCACGGCCAAGTCATCGATTCGCTTCCTTTTGTTAAAAACAAAAGTGAGTTATAATGTATTTTGGTTTTAAGATGTTTAAACTAAAATTGATGATTTAATCTTGGTAATTTGAGTAAAAGTTTTAATACCTACTTTCTGATTTTATGAGACAAGAATTGAGAGTTTTCTAAGTTTTAAGTTGTTGATATTGACATTAAGATTTCACGTGGTCCATGGGTGGGTATTTGGGGCTCCATTTGGTTCCTTTCATATAATTATCCTGGTAAGACTTGAAGACTTCTTCTTTCAAGTCCACTACTCTGCGCATAGATTTGACCAATCATATCTTGGAGTATTCTCTCTCATTTACTGAGAGTAGAGATTCCTTGTTGTACATTCATTTTCTTCCATGACTCTATTGAGAATCCTAATGAGCACCATTAAGTTATGTCTAATTCAGCATGACTGTATAATGCCCTCAAAGATTAACAACATAGCCACAAAACATCTATGATGCCTCAGGTCTAAGGATTAGTTTGCTCCATTGCAATTTATGAGTTCCAACTTGACATGTGAGTAAAGACTTTCATGCTGTAACTCATGTGTTGGATCGAGTTTAGCGTACTTGTTCTTCTACAAGCACCTACACACATATCGATGTGTCTCCACACTTAATGACTTGAGACCTTGCCATTCCCTACATATAGAGACGATATTGTGTGTACTGGTCTTTGCGGAATATTGACGCCCAATCAATATTCCACCACAAAAAAAAAAACTTTTTTGCGAAGGCAAAACGGTGTCGGAAATACCCCTTTTTTTGTCGAAAAAACGTTGTTCTGAGAGCAGATGGCCATTGGACGGCGTCGGAAAAGCGATCATCGGAAAAGGTACATTTTTGACGAGCCGTCAGAAAAGTTTTTATTTTCGACCAGCGATGTGTGTCGTAAATATTATGACGTCGTCGGAAACTAATTTGGTAAACAATGATAATTTAATATTTCCGATATACCAACATTGTCGGAAATGATTCGAAGTTAGTCGGAACTGTTTCTTATACAACGAGCTTTTGTTGTTTCCGACCAAACTTTTATGACAACAAATCTTATCTGAAATACTATTTCCGAGGACTAAATTTATTTCCGACAATGTTTGTTCATCTAAAATAGATATTTTCGATAGCAAAATTGCATCGAAAAATAATTATTCTTTGTTGGAAATAATGCATAGGATCTATTTATGAGGAACACAGGTCGTTAGAAATGTTATTTACGACAGGGTAGACTGGTTGGAAATAATGAAACGTGTCATCGAAAATAGACAATTACGATGGGAATGTGGTGTCGTAAATGAAATCACTGTTCTCGGAAATGACTCGTAAGTTATATTTCCGATCAACATAGATTGTCGTAAAAGTTTTTTTTACGATGAACAAGGATGTCGAAAATGTAATCAGACCTATCGTAAATAGAATAATTATTCTCATAAATATTACATTTTTATAGTAAAATATATAAATAATATTTCAAATAAGAAACTATTTTCATAAATATGTTTTTGTCATTCATTAATATAAAAAAACTAAACAATATTCATTTCATATCAACTCGTATTTGTCTCCAACTTCTAAAATTTGAATATAATTTCTAAGTCTGACATTACTAAATAAAATGTCTTTGGGAGATGATAAAAGTACTAGTTGGGCTCCTCCACGACATTGTCACTAAGATAAGCATTGGAACAGCTTGCAACATTGTCCTGGTATAATAACAACAAAAAACAAAGAATTATGATAAGACTTGATAGAATTTGAAAATGGGAGTAACAAATACAATTAAGAAGTAATATACATAACAAAAGCTATACCGCATTAGGTGATTGCCTTGCACAGTTAGCAGAATTTTGTGGGTTATTGTTAATCAACATTTGAACTTGTTGTTGCAAAGTGCTCAATTGACCTTTGACATCATTCAATTCCTCTTTCAAATGCCCATGATTTTCTTCCAATTCCACGCACCTACGCTTATTACAATTTTGGTTAGTTGAGGCGTAGTATACATCTTTAGCTTTGACGCCACCGCCTAAGCCAAGAACACGACCATGACTAGGGGCAATCACCTCCTTATATATATCCCAATCATTGACATCAAGGTTTTCCTGTTCAACAGCAGCCTTTTTGTTTTCCGTTTTTTCTTGTAGTGAAATTATAAACACATGTTTCATATATAGACACAATATCATGCTAATGGAAAAATATGAAGCTGGACATTGAAGTGGAAACCATACATAAAGTTCTTTCGCCTTTACGCTTGGCCAATTTTCTCCTTCTCCATTCTTACCCTTACTTATATGAAATTTTTTAAAACAATCGATTGGACTAGGTTCAATTCCAGTTCGATCAAGCTGTTAACAAGAAAACATGAATATGATAAGACAAATAAATTCAGTCATCCAGGTTCCCTTAAAAAAAAAGACATAAGCTCTAATCATGATACCTAGTGCAATCACCAACTTCACAAGCATAGCTTCAACAATGAAAATAGTTGAAGACCTTTACATGCATGCCTTACATAAAATATTCAATTGTTTACCTCATCTTTTTGGTATTTCGCCATTGGAACTGAACCTGTGGTTTGCACTATTGTTGATTTTTCCCGATTAGCTTTGTTTCTTTTACTTTGATCCTGCAAATATAATTCAAAGTCGATGCCATCAAATAGATGGTTATTGCCAACGATGTAAAAATTAATAACCCACCGTAGAATGGTAACTTAATAATTATGTATAGCTAAAACATCTTATTTAAATTAACTTTTACCTGCCACTCAGGCTTTAACCATTCGTCAACCATTGCAATCCATATTGCAGGATCAGGTACATTCTTTTGGCGGTTTGCATATCTCTTACTAGCTCCTTTAATCTCTTGCTTGAAAAGTACACCTATATTCCGAGCAGCTTCTTTGGTTACAATGCTGAAGGAAATTGAAATCATTAAAGAACTTTATATGCCATCAAATAAACTAATAAGTGATAATTAATTAAGCTACACTTGTCGAAGTCTAAGAAATAACTAGAATAACTATTGGTAATAGCAATAAGTAGTGTATATGTTTACCTTCCCTTATATATTTCAATTAGCATACCCTTTCCTTTTCCTCCCTTGGCATTCCCTCTGCCTTTTTTTTTCGCAGCACTTAATCCTATTTTAAGAACAACAATTAATAACATAATATTATTTATAGTTTTCAAATAATATAAGCTATACCTTGGGTATTTGAAGGTTGAGTCTCAGAGCATGTCTCTTGAGTTTCTTGTATTTCATTATAATGAGATGGTTCAACAGAGGCATGCTGGACTGCAGAGGATCTAAGTAACTCTCCCTGTTCGTTGGTTGATGATGTATTGCGACTCCTTCCTTTTTTTGCGATAGCTACCATTTGTGTTCATTAGCAAAATAGACAATAATAGAAAAGATATACTATTATAATAGAATTAGACATAAAACAATCAAAACAGAAATAAAAAATACTTCACCAAATATAATAACAACTGAAATAACCAAAGAGTTTCGTATTCCAAACATAAATAAAAATACTATCCATTTATAAATAAAACATTGACGACACCAAATAATAAAAAGAATCACACTATATCTCATTCCAAATCCATATGATTAGTCTCATCCTCGTCCTCATCCCCACCCTCATCCCCACTGTTATTAATATCATTACTTTCGTCTTCATTTTGGTTGGTAGTTGCGTGTATACACCTTTGCAAATTGATAAACAGACACTACCAAATAAGAAATTGGAAGAAAAAGAAAAAGATGAAGACATAAGAAGAAGAAGAAACTATGAAGAAGAATACCTAACGAGTTTGCAAACTGGAGTTACAACCTAGACCAGGGTATCCTTTATTTTGATGAAGCTTGATGGGCATATTTTATATCATATTTTTAATCCCATTCTTAGTATATTTTGGTTGATATTTTGGAAGAATTTTGATACTTTGAATTATATTTCCAATATAGGACTTTCGACTTCCTCTGGAGCAAAACATAAACAAATGGACGAATTTTGAAGTAATTCCAGTTGGAGGACGTTCGTGAGTCACTTAGCTTGATCGTATCAAAATTTCAGACTTTTCTACCAAGCGGTTATTTTCTGGCAATAAAATAAAGGAGCAATGCGCGGTGCTGGAATACTGACGTTTTGGACCTTTATTGCATTTTTGGAGCCCAAGATGACCTCAGATGGGTTCGTGGCCTTCTGGAGCAGTGTTCAGAACGTTTTTATCTTTAAAACAAGCTATCTTGGGCTGGTTTTGGAGGAGATTTGAGGCCGAAACATGGCTGGGCAGATTGTGGACAGATTCTCCTAATCCAATTTGGATTTTATATCCTAGTATTATTTTATTTTAACCTAGTTTCCTTGTGGGGATTAGGAGCTGGGTTTGAGGAGGTATTTAAGTTATTTTTCATAGCAAATTTGGGGACTTCTCTTTTGGCTTTTGAACGCGACTTTTGCTAGGGTTTTTGAAGAACTTCTACTTCAAGGTGTTTTTATTCTTATTCATTCGAATGATATTTCCTTTGATTTTCATTACGAGTATGCGTAACTAATCTTTTTGCTAGGGCGAGGCCATAAGCCTTAGCATGAATATGTAATTTTATTAATTTGCTTATGAATGGATGCATGCTTGCTTTGAATTATTAATCACTGCGTTTAAAGCTATCTATCTATTTTAATGACTGATCACCATTAGGATATTTAGACAAGTAATTTGATGCAATTTCTGTTGGAACATCACCCTGAAATTGATAGAGGTTCGAGAGTTTGGTGGGTTTGAAGGTTTGAGAGAAGGGTTTTTGACAAAGCTTGGGCGTCTGAGAATTCTGAAAGCGTGCTAGGTTTTTATATTGGCGCTAGAATTCGAAACAAAAAGGCGTGTCTCTCTCGAGAGACGTAACGTTCTGTCAGTACGCTCAACAGGCGCAATGACGTGTCAAAAGCCCAGATGCCGTCGTTTCCTCTGACAAAACGAAGCAACGCCCTGGGCAATGATGGCCTACACGACGTGCTTGAGGCATTAAATGCGCCGACTGGCCTGTGCATTTAATGCCCCAGTTGTCAATCACTTCAGGAGGAATGCTAAGGGTCCATCTCTTGGAATCCATTCGGCCCCTACCTACGCCGAGACCGAAGAATCCAGGGATGTGGGGGCAATGTTTGTGCCTAATAAATCACGGGCATGAGCTCGCCGAAGGAACCCCTTTTTCTCGGCCCTGGCACTTGCTCGTAAAACTGAAATGCAGCGTTTCGCCAAGGTACTTTGCCTTCCTGGAGACAAAAAAAAAACGCTAAGGCATGTTCATCTCAGCCTCGGTTGCGGGCCGAGGCCGAGGCCGAGCAAAATCGCGGCCAGAAATATTAAAGTCAGATCATCACGTGATAGCAGGGACCCATGCTTCATTTAATGAAGTAGTGCCTTTTTAATGCAGCAAACCCACTGCCCACAAATAAGCATTTAATGCACGAGGGAAGGTGGGAAGTGACTGAAGTCAGGTTTTGGCGACAGAAGACAGAGTGATTAGACGTAGACATTCTCACAAGAATCCTTGCAGCTTGAGAGAAAAGGTCACCAACTATCAGAGCAATAAATTTGAGTTTTTAACTAAGCCAGAGTTACATAGTCTTAAGTTACTACAAAAGTCAGCAGTTTCTAAGTCAGTCAAGTTAATCCAGAGTAAAACAAAACAAGTTAATTTTCTTAAAAAAGAAATTAAGTTTAAAAGAGTAGAACAACAGTTAGCCGACAGGTCACTACAGTTACAAATTAGTAAATTTGAAGAAAAGTTAAAAAATGAAGTTTGTTCTGATTTACCCAATGCCTTTTGGCACCGAAAGCAACATGTAGTTACTTTACCTTATGTCAAGTCATTTAGTGAAAAGAATATTCCAACCAAAGCCCGTCCAATTCAAATGAGCCAAGAATTAATGGAATTATGCAAAGCCGAAGTCACGGATCTAGTCAACAAAGGAATAGTTAGAAAAAGTAAGTCACCCTGGTCTTGTCCAGCTTTTTATGTCCAGAAAAATGCTGAGCTAGAAAGAGGAGCCCCACGCTTAGTTATCAATTATAAGCCCCTTAATTCAGTTTTAGAATGGATTAGATACCCAATTCCTACCAAAAGAGATTTAGTTAATAGGTTAGAAAAGGCAGTAATCTTTAGTAAATTTGATATGAAAAGTGGTTTTTGGCAAATCCCAGTTAAAGAATCAGATAGATACAAGACTGCATTCGTAACCCCTTTCGGTCATTACGAATGGAATGTTATGCCTTTTGGTTTAAAAAATGCGCCTAGTGAATTCCAGAACATAATGAACGAAATTTTTAATGATTACAGTCATTTTTCCATAGTTTATATAGATGATGTGCTAATCTTCTCTGAGTCAATTGAGCAACACTGGAAGCATTTACATAAGTTTTTACAGATAGTTAAAACTAATGGTTTAGTTATTTCAGCTAAGAAGATCAAGTTATTCCAGATCAATGTTAGGTTTTTAGGTTTCAACATAAGTCAAGGCCAAATAAGCCCAATCAATCGAGTTATCCAGTTTGCTGATAAATTTCCGGATCAAATTCTTGAAAAAAGCCAACTCCAAAGGTTTTTAGGTTCTTTAAATTATGTTTCTGATTTTTACCAAAATCTGAGAAAATTATGTAAGCCTCTGTTTGATCGTCTCCAGAGCAATCCTCCTGCCTGGACTTCGAGTCATACAGAAATAGTTAAGCAAATTAAGATTCATGTCAAGTCTCTCCCATGCCTAGGTATTCCTTCAATCAATTCTTTTAAAATTGTTGAAACAGATGCCTCTGATATTGGTTATGGTGGTACTTTAAAACAAAGAATAAGCCTTGAGTCTCCTGAACAAATTGTTCGTTTTCATTCCGGTGCCTGGAATCAAGCTCAAAATAATTACAGTACTATTAAAAAAGAAATTTTATCTATTGTATTATGTATAAGCAAATTTCAAGATGATTTATTGAATCAAAAGTTTCTAGTCAGAGTTGATTGCAAGTCTGCAAAACATATTTTAGAAAAAGATGTTAAAAATATAGCTAGTAAGCAAATTTTTGCACGATGGCAAGCAATTCTGAGTGTTTTTTATTTTGAGCTAGAATATTTGAGAGGAAATGAAAACAGTATTCCAGATTTTCTTACAAGAGAGTTTTTACAGGATAAAAAGCCAGAGCCATGTCAAGTAAAGAAAAAGAAAAGAAAGACAAGCAAATAATGCAATACAGTCAATCAAGCCAACCAAGCCCAGGCCAGAGTCAACCCAGAGTCCTGCCAGCAACCCTGATGCCCAAACCAGAAGCCAATGCCCAACTTGTGCCTTTTCCAGGTTCTATGTCAATTCCAGTTAATAATAGATTTAATCCTCTAAGCCAACCTTCTCTTCGCCCTAATTATCAAGCAGCATTAACTTCTCAATATGACCCTTTTATTGTTCATTCTCCTATGCCTTCTCAACGTCCAAGCCCAGTCCAAAGGTCTAGATATATTCCCAGAAGCCATTCCCATCTATTTGTTGTTGAACCTAATTTAGAAGATTTGAATGATCCAGTCAAAATAGCTCAAAAATTCTTTCCTCCCAATTCTCAATTCTTTCCAAGCCATCCTTCGAAGTCATTAAGATTTTATAGGGACATTCTTTATGAAACCCAGTCAGTGGATATTAAGCCCATCAAAGACAAAGTAACAGATGCCACGATTTTTCATTCCCTTTATATTCGCCAAATCATTAAGCCAGAACATTGGAGTAAAAATGCCTATGACCAGTTGCCACTTCAATCAGGCCTTACTTATAACTATGGAGATTACATTGATGCCTGGTACACAGTATTATTTCATCAGCACCCAGATTTTAGCCATTCATGGTTTATTAATTTTGATGTCAAATTCAAGCCCTATTTTCCATGCTGGTTTCTCCAATGGTGGAACATTATTGGTCCCTGTTGGGAAATCCTTCTAGAAGCCCTTCGACCCACATTCAATTATTTCACCCAGAAGCATCAATTAACTAAGCAAGAAAAGTTCTTCCCTATGCTCCTCCATTTCTTTGCCAAATACAGAATTCCTTGGATTTTAAAATGGAGTTATCAGATTAATTGGGAAACCAGAATTCTAAGCCGTCATTATGTTGTAAAATGGTGGGATAAAGTTATCCTACACGAAATTATTACTCGAGTGAATGCAAATTATCCTCCTATTCAGATGCCTGCAAGCAGTCCAAATACAGTTAAAGAAGCCTCTCCAAGCAGTTCAAATGCCTCCCTTAAAGGAAAATCTAAGAAAGAATTAACAGAATTAGCACAGCAGCTCCTTGCCCAAGTCTCTCAAATGAATGATGAAGATGATGACGATGCCAGCCCAAAATCAGAATCTTCTTCCAGTCAAATGCCTAGTCAGCAATTCAGTCAGAAGCCCAAGCCTAGATGGTCAGATTACGTGCCCGACAGTCAAGATCCTTATGATCTCTCTGAAGATTGAAGCCTTCCAAGTCAAAGATGCCTCTGCCAAAGTTAAAGTAGCCGAAAGCAGAGTTAAAGTCCTTTCACCCATGTGAAAGCAGATGCATTTCGTCCTTTCACCCATGTGAAAGCAGATGCTTTTTCTTCCAGTCAAAGATGCCCTGACAAAGTTGAAGTTAAATGTTTTTCTCTTAAGTTAAAGTCAAAAGTTATTTTGTCTTCTCTTGAAAGCCAAGGCTATAAGTTAGGAGTTTTCATTCTCAGTTTCCTT
>NW_018921521.1:313940-362063 GCF_002207925.1 Prunus avium
CATGGATGAATGAACATATGTTTTCTCGACCTAAGATGGTCACGTTGTGATTAGGGCTGGGATTTTCTCCCGAGAAACCGACCAAACCGACCCGAACATTTGGGCCGAAAAACTGCCCTTTGAGGCGTCGGTCGGTTTTAGGCCGGTATTTTGGGCCGAGCCGGTTAACTTGGTTGTCAAAGTGGTTATAAATTTTGAGAACCGCCGGTATACCGAACCGACCCGATATAATTAAAATTATATTTTTTTTAATTATATTTATATATATACTATTAATGTAGATCCTTGATTCTTATTAATAAAAAAGCCCCGAATAATCTGGACCGTCCAATTCTCCTCACCCTAATTGTTTGTCTCTTCTCTCCTCAGTTGCCATTTGACGGCTCAGCCACCTCCTCACCCTCCATCTCTCTCTCTCTGTCAGATCAGTCGACGCCTCGACGCGACTCCACGACGGAATGAACACCATGCCGTCGCCACCTCTCCAAGTCATCGTCATCCCCCCAACCTCAATCAATCTCCATCTCTCCCTCTCTGTTCCTTTCTCTCTCTCTCAGTCTCTCGCTCTCTGTCTGTCTCTCCCTCTCCGTACCTCTCTCACCGACGACGCCTCCTCCACCTACAAACAGACATAAGACAAGAGAGGTAAGTAATTTTTGCTTTGATTTTGAGTTTCTTTCTAGGAATTTCGAATTAGGGTTTGGAATTTTAGGCTTGGGGCTTTTGGGTTTGGGGTTGTAATTGCAATTAGGGTTTCAATTTGATCATTTGTATTGTGAATTTGTGATCTTTTAACCATTTTTCTTTCATGGATTTAATTGAAAGACATTGGAAAAAAGAAAAAAAAAAAAAAAAAAAGAGGACGAGTTGACAGTCTTGTGGCTATGATTTATATAGTTTTAAGTATGTTTTTTATATGAAATGTTATAGCTGGTTGTTGGTTAGGGTTTTAAATTTGCATTTGCTTTGTTTGAATTTTTTTGGAATGGTTACAATTATGTTATAGCTGGCTGATTGGTTAGGATTTTGTTTGATTTATTATGTATGATAGGAAAATGGAGTCTAGCCAATCAAACACACTTAATGCCTCAATTAGTGCACCTACAATTGAACCCCAAACACAACCCCAAACCCAACCACAATCTCAAACACAACCTCAAACACAATCCCAAACCCAAGGCCAAGAAGAAGAAGTTGTGTCATCATCTCATTTGGGAGGGAAGAGGAAACCGAATAAGAGTATGGTGTGGGATCACTGTACAAAAATTAGAAAGAAGAATGATACGGGGGTTGACAGAATAATTGGGGTTTGCAATTATTGCGAAGCAGAGATGCCGGCGGATCCCAAGAGAAATGGGACAACCGGGTTGAAAACCCCTTAGAAAGGAGATGCAAGCTATCTCCTATCTATGGAAAAGGTGATGCAAACCAATCGGTGCTAGCACAAGGGGGGGCAAGTAGTGCTTTGGTGCCTCATACCTTCAATCAAGCAAGATCGGAAATGAAGTGTGTGAAGAACACCATCAAGGATGAAATCCCTTTTAGGGCTGTGGAGGGGACGAGGTTTAGGGAATTTATCTATGATCTTCAACCTAGATTCATGATCCCTAATAGGAAGAAGGTTGCTAAGGGAGTGTGGGATTTGTTCTTAGTCGAGAAGACTAAGATTATGAGTGTGATAAGTGATCAAAGAGTAAGTATCACAACCGATACTTGGACCTCTATCCAAAACATCAACTACATGGTAGTCACCGCCCATTTCATGGATCATGAATGGAAGTTGCATAAGAGGATAATAAATTTCGTTAAGATCACAAGTCACAAGGGTGATGACATTGGGAGGTGTTTAGATGCTTGTTTGAATAGTTGGGGGATAAAGAAGGTGTTTAGCATTACGGTTGATAATGCTAGTGTAAATGATGGGGCGATGGAGTATATGGCCAAGAGGTTTAAGTCATTGAACACTCTTATGCTTGACGGAAAATATTTGCATATGAGGTGTGCTTGTCACATTCTTAATTTGGTTGTTAAGGATGGGTTGAAGGAGCTTTCTAGCTCAATTGAGGGGATTAGAAATTGTGTGAAGTACATACATTCTTCAACTTCAAGGTTGGATAAGTTTAGGGATTTTGGTATTTTAGAGAGTATGGATAATATGGCAAACATTCCTTTGGATGTGGCAACAAGGTGGAATGCTACTTATAAGATGCTTGATGGTGCATTTAAGTATAAAAATGTGTTTGCTAGGATGGCGGACGAGAATGCTCCATTTGTTGCTTACTTTAATGAGCTTGAGAGGGATGGAAAAAAAAAACCTTGTGAAGAGAGTTGGGCCACCAACCGAGTCGAATTAGGAGAATGCACAAGCCTTTGTGCATTTTCTTAAAAAGTTTTAAGAAACCACCCTAAAGCTTAGTGCCACCAAAACTTGTACATCCAATATCATGTTTACCGAATTAGTTGGGTTACAAGTTGAGATTGAAAGAAAAATTAAGGATGAGGGGAATGAAACTTTGGAAAAGGTGGCTTCTTCAATGAAGCTCAAGTGGGATAAGTATTGGGGTAGCTTTGAGGGTGTCAACAAACTTGTGTTTATAGGGAATGTGTTAGACCCTAGATGGAAGCTTGCCTTGCTCAAGATTAGCTTCCGCAATCTTGGAGCCGAACCTTCAAAGGTTGAAACTATTGGGGATGAAGTCAAAAGTGCCTTGCTTACTTTGTATAATGGGTATAAAGGGGTTGGTAACTTGGGTCCTCTACAAACACTAGATGAGCAAGATTAGCTTTTGCAATCTTGGAGCCGAACCTTCAAAGGTTGAAACTATTGGGGATGAAGTCAAAAGTGCCTTGCTTACTTTGTATAATGGGTATAAAGGGGTTGGTAACTTGGGTCCTCTACAAACACTAGATGAGGGGGATGAGGAAGGTTTGGAAGATGAGCTTGATGGTGATGATGCTCATTCTCAAATATTGAGGGAGATGTTGCTTCAAAGGAAGGAGGAACAACAAATGGAGATCTCTAATGAAGTTGATAAATACTTTGCCGATCCATTTGAAAACCCAAGGAACAAAAACTTTAACCTTTTGGATTGGTGGAAAGGGAATCAATCAAGATATCCAATCCTTTCCAAGGTTGCCAATGACATATTTGCAATCCCTTCCTCTACGGTTGCTAGTGAGAATGCCTTTAGACTAGGCAAAAGGATTGTGGATCCTTTTAGAAGCTCATTGACTCCAAAAATGGTGGAGGCATTAGTGTGTACTCATGATTGGCTTAGGGTGGACGAATTTAACTTATATAAGGAACCAACAGATGAGGAAATTGCTTTTTATAAGGAACTTGAAGAAATTCAAGCAAGTAAGTATTTCAATTACTTATCTTTACATTTTATTGATGCTTTGATGGTTTAATGCTTCTTCTAATATGTGCATTTTCTTATATATTTTTTTCATGTAGTGGCCACTAAGGCTCAAGGTGGTAATGCTCAAGTTTCAACTTCAACAAGCATTTTGCCTCCTCCAACTCCATCACATTTGTAATGCTCAAGTGAAGTGCCTACTTTTCTTTGGGTTGTAAACTAATTCAAACTTCTTCTTTTGTTTGGGTTGTAAACTAATTAAAACTTCTACTTCTTTTTGGGTTATAAACTAATTCAAACTTACACTTTTTCTTTTTGGGTTGTAAACTAATTCAAACTTCTTCTTTTATTGGGTTGTAACTTGTAACTTAAGTTTAACTACGTCGTACTTTCACTTTGGATTTGGATGTTTAGTTTAGTTTTAGGCATCAATTTATGTTTTGATTGAGCATGTTTAAATGTAGTTTTACAAAAATTAGGCTTAAATTTCTTATTTTATCATGTTTGCCCAAGTAGCTGTCCAAAATAATCTTTAAAACATTGCCCAACAAAACTGGGTTAAAAACTGCATTCAAATCTCAAATTGCAGTCCAGAAAATGTAAAGTGGGCTAAAAAGTTTTGGTCAAAAAAGCCCAATATGTTTGTTTCGATAGGCCCACCATCGAATCGGCCCGACCGCTACTTACGGTATTACCGACAGTCGGAGAACCGACTTCAAATCGGTCAGCGGAGATTTTAATTTTTGGTAAACCGATTACCATCAATCGATCAGCAGTACTTTCTCATCGGTTCGGTTACCGAACCAATTCCAGCCCTAATTGTGATCGTATATCCATGGCCTTCCCAAGAAAATATGACCCACGTCCATTGCCACCACATCACACTAAATATGATCCTTGTAAGATGAGAATTGAATAGGAACTTAACATCGCTGGGTAACAGGGATCGAAGAAGTATTGTCGATCCATGTTACTCTGTATGGTTCAAGATGCTTTTCAGTCGATAAGCCAAGACGCGAGACAGTTAGAGTTGATACAACATTGATACAACTGCCATTATCTATGATTACTTTCCAATCTTTATCACCGGACTTGATGTAAGTGTGGAAAATGGAAGTCCTAAGCCAATCCTCAGTTTCCTTCCTAGGTTGAGCCAAAGTACACCTTACTACTGCTAATGTTGGATGATGGACTTCAAGGTCGTTTCCACAATCTTCAGCATGTTGTTGGGGCTCATAAACTTCTTCCTCAAAATCGCCTTGATCATCAGTTTGTTCGTCAATGTTTGTGATCAGACTTCTTGTTGTCTCCTTCGTTGGGCATTGGGCAACAAAGTGTCCAAAACTTTGGCATTTATAACATCTTTGTGTTCCACCATTACGTGTATCCACTAGTGCTCCTTTTCCTTTGTCAACTTTAACTGAATTTGTCGTAGTAAAACCCTTAGACGTTGTATTTGGCTTTGTCCCAGATGTACCAGCACGAAAATCAGATTTATAAGGATCAATTTGCTTGACTACGTTGGAGGATTTCAAATACTTCTCTAATTCTTGTACTATTTGAAAACCCCTCTCTAAGGTATTCACAGTGTGAGGAATTAATTCCCTTTGAAGCTCTGGACGAAGTCCTGATCTAAACCGAGAAAGAGTCATCCTTTGATCTTCCCTTATGTCGCATCGCAACATGAATTCCTCAAATTTTGCAATATATTCAGCAACTGGCATGTCGTCTTGACGAAGAGTTTGCCACTCGTCCAACAAACTCTATTGATAGGATAATGGTAGATATTTTGCTTCAACCTTTCTTTCATCTCACCCCAATGGATGATTGGTTCTTCACCAGCTCTTTCTAGTTGTGTTTCAACATTGGTCCAAAACAATCCAACTTGACCCACCAATTTTATCTTAGCAAATCTCACCCTTCGAGCTTCAGACATGTCATGCCACTCAAAGTAGCGATCCATGGTAGCTAACCAGTCGAGGAGTGCTTTAGGATTTAGCTCACCATCAAAATTAGGAGCGTCAACTTTCACTGATCTCATCACCCTTTCATCAGGGTCTTCCTCATAGCCATAATGAAAGTTGTGTCTTTCTACGTTTCGATCATTCCTTCTATCATGACATTGTCGATCATGATTCCTCTCTTCTCCATTCACACTTGCTTCATCATGTAGGTTAGCTGCTTCTAAGTCTGCAAGGCGATGTTCCACAAGTCTGGATCTAGTGTTTGAATCTGCCACTTGCTTTGATAGGTTTTCCATCATCAACAAGAAGTTCAAAGTCTGTTTCTGGCTCGTCTGTCTTTCCAGGCTTAGTTGGAGCCATCACTTGACACACGGCATGAAGAACAAGAAATAATCGAAAATTTTGAACTCAAGGAAAACGAAAACCAAGTTCTAATGCCAAATTTGATGTAGGATATTGGTGAATTGAGTATTTGGGTAATTTAGCGGAAGTGAAAACAATGGAAAAAATAGAAAATAGGTGGTAAAAGATGCCTTGGCTTCACACCAAGGAGTGTCCAATCTCTGGAAAGTAAACTTTTTTTTAATATCTCAAATTTGGATTTTAAGGAACTACATAGGGAGTATTTATAGCAAACTAAAACCTAGAGATAATAGGATAAAAATCCCTTACTAAAAAGAAATCATAATCCACAAAGGAACCAATCCAAATAAACTAGGAAACTTAAATCAAATCCTACCAAAAACTGGAAACTAACACTTAGTAAAATCTAGAAAATCTAAAAATCCTAGTGAAATTTGGAATTTGGAAAACTAGTTTTCCTATTAAAATATGGAAACTCAGATTTCACCCCAACCATAATGATAATGTTGGATTGGCTGATCGTTTCTTCCTTTTTTGGTAAACCTTAAAAGGTTTGTCATGGATGTCCACATCATCCCCGAATTATAAAAAATTTCGGTAAAAATGAGTTAGAGATGATATTGTTATCCACATCCTCGAACCCGGCCCGATAAGGGCTATATTTACTTTTAAGTAATGTATGTATAATATAACAATGTATGGTTATAATATGATATAATCAATAAATATATAATTTAATATTTATTTAGTTTTGTAAATTGAATTGAGATGATTATGAGTAGTTGTGTTGAATTTAATAGGTTAATTAAATGTGATTGGTGGTTTAAGGTGAAATTAGTGCTATAATGTAGGATAGATACATATACTTTTTTAAAAACTTGGGATTCAAGGGTGGTTTGGGAGAAACCCCCTCTCTCTCTCAATGGAGACGGGGATTGGGATTCCTAGAAAATCCTTATCTGGAATGGGGGCGGGGATGGTATTGTCATACCCGGCCTCGAACTGGCCCACTACCATCCCTAAGAGGAACTGAGGAAGGGGAAAAACAAATGAGACAAGAAGTGTGGTGAAAGAAATGACAATACAAATGACAGTATGAATGATAAGAGAGAGAGAGAGAGAGAGAGAGAGTTTTTATTTATATTTTATACAATTGGTAGTCCAAATTACTCTTAATTACTATAATATACAAGAAAAGGGGATCAAACTTATGTACAAAGGAACATGCACATCGCCTTAGCTAACTAGCTTAACTCACATTTGCAAGCCTTGCTATAATTTTAAGGATTTCAAGCCTTGCTATAATTTTAAGGATTTCAAGGACACTCTAACGCTGACCTGGCGTATTGAAAGATGGATTATTTGGGCGGTTAAGATTTTTATGAAATGCAGACTTTGTTAATGCACAGAATGTCTGACCCAGTGAGGAGGAGTAAGGCATGTTGGTTGCGCAATCAACGAATATACACGACGAGGTTGATCCACACGTGGCCCAGTACTCACTACGTATCCTGGCTCTGCCTTGTCCACGTGCCACTTCCTTTGGCTCCGTCATTTTGCCAACTTTCTCTGCTTCTCCAAACAGAAACACAAGACACACAGAGAGCTCTAGCTTTCCTCTTCCTTTTGTGAATGAATATTTTCATTTTTGCAGAGCTTTCTCAGGTTTTGATGAGGAAGAGCTTCTTGTTTAGTTACAGCGGAGGCGCAGATGATTGGTGGAATGAGATTGGTGGATCAAAACAATGGCAAAGTGGCCCAACGTACTATATCCTGTCTGCCTCTTATGCCTTGGTCTCTCTTGTTGCTCTGGTAGTACCC
This sequence comes from Prunus avium, assembly GCF_002207925.1. The sequence continues at coordinate 321,448 of NW_018921521.1, forward strand.
TGCAATATTTTCATTCCCCATTTCTCATTTCTGTCAAGTTTTTCAGTTTTTTGGGCAGACCCATTTTCTGTCTTTCATTAAAAAAATGCATCTTCAGTGAGTTTTTTTTGTTGGGTTTGTCTGTTTTAATCTCAGTTATTTTTATGAGAAAATTATATATAATCTAGGTTTGGAGAATATGAAGAAGATGAGGCTTGTTTGCTATATATTTTCAGGTACAACTTGTGCGCATTCAATTAAGAGTGCCAGAATATGGGTGGACAATACAAAAGGTTTTCCATTTGATGAACTTTCTAGTCAATGGATGTAAGGGTTGTGTTGCATTTTTTCATACTCTTGCATTCTGCACCCATTTCTTATTGTATAAGCTTTTAAATAAAGCCAAAAATAATAATTTTTGTGTGTGTGTGTGTGCAGTGAGGGCTGTCCTATTTGGTCTCTACAAGAGTGTTCTTCTTATTAAGCCTAAGGTATGCGTAATTTGCAGCCTCCTGAATTATGCTGTCCTATTCTGGGATTTAATATATAGTGGTTTTGGCAAAACAGTGTTTTATGGATAAGTAATAAGTTTTGTGTATTGGGATCTTTACTGTTAGAATTTGGGTTTGCTTGCCAAGGGCCGTATACAAATTATATAATGATGCAAGAATGGCATGCCATTTCAGGATAAGAACATGGATTCTTGCAAATAACATTTTCTGTCTGATATGGTTCATAGGATAAGAACAGGATAAGAACAGTGTTACTTTTTAGTCGGAATAGAAATATAGAAGAATCATAGGAGTAGTGTTAGAATGATATATAAAACTTAAAAGAAAATCCCAAGTATTATTAGGTAGTCCAAGAATGTGTATTGTGTCTGTCTGGAAGACTTAATGAGATAATAGCTTGTTCCATGCGTAACAAAATACAACGATTTGGAAATTCTCTGTCCTGTATTTTAAATGCAATGTAAAAGTGGAAATATGTTTCTGTGTCTCCTGAACTTTGAAAGTAGGCTTCCAGCTTGCAGAGTTTGAGTTATTGTAACTTTTGAAACCAATTTGCTTCAGTGCTTTGTGTTGTCTTATTATAGAATATTTTCTAATTGTGCTGCCTAAATGTATTGCAGGCTCTTGAAATGCTGCTTATGGATCTTCCTGGTCTTTTATTTTTTTCCACGTATACATTACTTGTCTTATTTTGGGCTGAGATCTATCACCAGGTATACCTACTTTTCTTTTTCTTTTTTTTCTGAATCTAATATGACTAATGAGTTGTTGTGTGCCTTAATTCATATCGTCTGATTATTTTCATGTATTTTTAGGCAAGAAGCCTTCCGACTGATAAACTTAGGCCTGCTTATTATATTATAAATGGATTTATATACTTCACACAGGTAAGGAAAAATGATTTATTTCTCGTTGAGCATGATTAGGCACTTACGGCTGAATTTCATTTTGTTACTACACTTGGGGCATCACTGTTGCATGCCTGGTCATTGTGTTATGATGATAGGTGTGCATCTGGATTTTCATGAGAGTAAGCCGAAGTCCTGTTGCCGTAGAAGCTGCTAGAATCTTCTTTTCAGGTCAAAAGGCAATACTATACTAATATCTTGCTCACTTTTGCATTTCTTTTCTCTAATTTTAAGTTTTTGTCAAACATTTGTGCAGTTGGAATAAGTAGTTCATTGCAGTATATGCATAAACATTGTTAGAAAAACTACTACGTAGATGGAAAAGCTAAACTTGACATTTATAATCAACATTTGTTTGTAGTTATTTCATTCGGTACTGCTCTGGGATTCTTGATATACGGTGGAAGGTAAGGATTTATGGTTCACCTACAGAAAGTGCCCGAATTTTTTCTTCATGAAACTCGTGTTTATTTTTGTGTTGTTTATGACTTTAGGTTGTTTATCATGCTGAGGCACTTCCCCATTGAGTCAAGAGGCCGTCAAAAAAAGCTGGAGGAGGTTTGTGCTTATGTTTGAGTCACATTATGGCCTGAAACCGATGGAAGATATTAGATATTATTATAGGCATAAATGGTTTGATGAATTTTCTTACTCTATTTGATCAAGCAATGAAAAGAAACATGATCTAAAGTGTTTATGCACCTTTCACGGTAGGGTTACATGATCTGCTCCAGGATCATAACCATGACAATTGTAATCCACAGTACAAACCTGAAAGTAAGGAAGTAGTGCAATTTATGTAGAAAATCACAGTGCCCAACTTATTTTACATGGCAGGTTGGATGGGTCACAGGCATTTGCTGCACTTGTTTCTTGATAAGATGCTTGGTGGTGAGTTCCTTTCAATTGTGAAGCACTTGCACATATAACCAAAAAAGTTATTGATTTTTTAAGACTTATTTCTTGAGTCGTATTGCAGCTCGCAGTTTCTGCATTTGACAAAGATGCAGATGTCGATGTCGTGAATCATCCTATCCTAAACCTTATTTATTACATGGCAAGTTTTGAATCCTTAACTTCCATATTTTATATCTTGCTCCTCTGCCAGTAGAGTTCCATATACCGTATTTTGTCTAGCTACTGCAGTCCCCTCCCTCACCGGGATGGGCCAATGCTTGTTACCTAGATCAGGCAGTCTAATGGTTTGGAAGAACTTTCCAGGAGAATATCTCCGAGTGAAAGAGGACTTCAAGCAAAATAGATGGACTAATTGTTTCTTTGACTGCGTAGTATAGAACTATTCTTATCTATGTTGTAAACATTTTTCATTTATGTTGGCACAGTTAGCGGAGATTGTTCCATCTGCTTTGGTGCTTTTCATCCTGCGAAAGGTGCCGCCTAGGCGTGTTTCTGATCAGTACCAACCCATAAAATGAAAGCTCTATTCATCTCTTTAGCCTATGTTGAAACTGAAGTGTTGGATGATTCCATGGTCTGCTCGAGTTGGATTTCATGTATATTCTTTACTTGGTATTTCTTTTGTATATTTTTCTTTTAACAATGGGGACAGTACCTATGGACGCTTTCTAGAATAACATTTCAAAATTATTGAACACAAACACTGCTTCATTTCTTCATTGTAGCTTTTTTACTATTTTCAAAATTAAATTCTATTTACAATGTTTTCCTATTATTCGTTCATGAGTAAATTTGAGCAAAACAGAAAAATTGACATTAATGCTTTACAAGAAATGAACACAAATAAAGGCATACTCTATATGTAGAGTCTCGGGATGCAGGACTTTGTGAGAATAGCAAGGGGTTTGTAGTTCAAGTGGTTAAGAGCAAAGCAATTACCCATGCATATGAGGTCTTATGTTTGACTTTTCTCTTCTCTAATATCGCTAATGTCAAAAAGATAAAGGGTGATTTTGACCCAAAACCCTGCACACGTCGTTAAACACTATTAGTATGATGTTCCATATCAGAAAATAATTCAAGTCATTTTGCATGATTTCACAATTTAAATGCGTCTCACTTTTCTTGTTTTCATGATTAAAACTTAAACTCCTCCAAGTCTCTCTCTCTCTCTCTCTCTCTCTCTCTCTCTCTCTCTCTCTCTCTCTCTCTCTCTCTCTCTCTCTCTCTCTCTCTCTCTCTCTCTCTCTCTCTCTCTCTCTCTCTCTCTCTCTCTCTCTCTCTCTCTCTGTTTGATAAAAACATAGAAATACTTAGTTGTTCCATCTAACAATAAGATTGAACTTTTTAAAAAATTAAAAATAAAATAAAAATAAAAATAAATACGTTCATATATTATGAGCAAAAGAACGAGATATTGGAGGAAACTATTAGGAGTAGGCGGGAGAAAAGTAAGAGATAGATTTGAGAGAATGAATTTGAATATCAAGAGTAAATGCACGTAACGCCGTATTTTAAGGATTTAATTCAGGATTTGAATCTATCTTTGGGAGATAGATTTGAAGGATATGTTAATTCGAACGTATCATGACAATATCAGGTTAAAAATAAAAAAGCGTGCAGTGAATATTTCTGAGTTAATTTCCCACATCTAAAAAATGTCAACTTTTTGAAAATTTTGGAGGAAGAGAAGTTAAACTATGGTGGGAAATCAATATCTTGTGACAAGTCAGAGTCTAGGGCAGAGGAGATATTTAATTTGAACTCGAAAATCACAAGTGAGTGGATTTTAAGGGCTTTTTTTTTTTTTTTGGGCAAAATGGATTTTAAGGCCTTGGATGTATGCAATCCTCAACTAGGGTGCTGTTGTATAATAGTCACACTTGTGTTTTGACAAGTTTGATCTAACTCATTTCTTGTTATTACTTCTGGAATCTAAATTTTTTATTGAGGTGTGTAGTAAATTGGTCTAAATTATTACATTTATTTGTTTATGAAACTTTTTATGGGATTTTGTCGTCTTTTTTGTTTGTTTGTGGAAACTGAATCATTCATAAGGCAGAAGCCAAGGCAACAGCCAGAGATAGAGACAGAGCAGTACTTCACCGCCGCAGCATCCGCAACCGCATTGGCTTCTCTTGGGATCCAAGCCCAACGAACATAAAGAGGGATACATACCCCAGTCCCCTCTGGCAATTTTTCCAGAACAATTATCAATAACATTCCTTGAATCAGACTCCACACACACACGAGTGATGCCATGTTCCAGCGCAAAAGATAGTCCTTCAATAATTGCCCGCGCTTCAGCAATCTCAATAGACCCAGTTGTGGTCTTCAAAACTTTTCCATACTTAAATTCACCCATATGGTTCCTGATAATTATAGCAAGACCAGCTAAACCCGAAGCATTTTGCCAAGAGGCGTCCACGTTCAGCTTAAGGAAGGGGTTAGGGGGAGCACACCACGTCAGACTAGGATTAACCACACCTTCATCTCCACCAACTCTATTGATAGTCCCTGGGCAAACCTCATTTTGAAAAAATTCAGACCAGGCCTCCCTAGCTCCATGCAGGACCTCCAACGGATTTGGACGCAAATGTTCAAACACGGCTTTACAACGAGCTTTCCAAATACTCCACATAATAAAAGACAAGATAGTAATTGATTTGTTAACCTCATCTTTAGGCTGGTTAGGAATGTTGCAGAGGGAGAGAAACCATTGGTGAAGAGAGGTTACCTGTTGCCTATTACCGATATACCCCAGCGGGAAAGCGAACCATACCCCAATAACCCAAGGACAAGTCAGGAGGGCATGTTCAACCGATTTAGGATGGTCTTCACATATAGGGCATGTTGAGGAGCATGGCACCCTTCATCCAGCCAAGTTGGCCTTTGTAGCCAGACAGTTGGTCATAGCCTTCCACATAAAGTGTCGAATTTTAGGAAGGGTTTTCGCATGCCAAATTAGCTTCCAGAGTTTCTTATCCAACCCAATGGAGCCAGAGGCAGGCTTTATCCACGATGCTCATTCTAGCATGTTGATGCAGAAAATAATACCCCAACCTGACAAAGTATTGCCCATGTCTATTCAGAGGCCAAATTAGCCTGTCCTTACCGTCACTGGGACTAAGAGGGACAACCAAGATGGCAGCTTCCTCATGGGTAGAGATGCATTGTCTGATTGGCTCCACATTCCAGGATCGGGTCATAGGATCAATAATAGTTGCGACACGAGTCTCTTGGCATAAATCACCCGATAATTGGACAGATAACTGAGCCCCGGAATAGGATGAATCCAGCAGTCATGCCATAGCATAACACTTTCTCCATTAACCACTTGCCATTGCACGTGCCCTGGTTGATAACTTTCATACCCTCCACTCTAGGATACTTGACCAAACCCACGAAGCTTTGGCACCCTTTTTAGCATTAACACATTGCCATCAAGAAAATATTTATCTTTGAGTATGCACGCCCATAAGGAGTCAAGGTTCATGAGCAACCGCCAGCCTTGCATCGCTTATAAAGCTAAATTTAATTCAGTAAAATTACGGAAATCCATTCCTCCAACTTTAGCAAGGCCCAACTTCTCCCAGCAAAAACTTCCAATGGATGAGTCAAGCTCTTTGCAAAAGGTAATAGGAAACTTAAAAACTGAAAAGGGTACACCGGAATAGCCTGAATGACTGCTTTAACTAGGACCTCTTTCCCAGCTTGAGAGAGAAGGAGTTGCTTCCAGCCCTGCAATCAAAGCTCCCTTTTTAGATTTTCCCCAAACGGTCTGCAACCCCAAGTATACCCCGGAGGAGTTCTCCACAAGCATCATTCCCAACAACTCACAAATACTATTCTTGACATCAATGGGAGAATTGGTCCTAAAGAAGCAACAAGACTTATCAGTATTAAGCAGCTGGCCAGAGGCCAAGCGGTAACTCCTTAGGACAGCCAACAAATTAGAGCAATTTTCCCGACTAACTCTCATAAACATAAGAGAGTCGTCAGCCAAAAAAAATGAGAAATCAAGAGTGCATTCCTGCTAAGTCAATTGGTCTAGATTTGTACGTGTATTTGTTTGTGTGTGATGTTGCGCTATCGGAAAGAGCTTTGCTTGCGACCAAGGTCTAAAATATCGATGATATCGGAAATATCGGTAGTCCAAAAACACGAAAATGTCGATAGAAATATCGGAATATTATCGGTATCGATAAAAATTGAATAAAAACCACGGAAATTGTAAGAAAAACTTGGAAATTTTTATTGAAACTTTGCAGGATGTTTATTTAGTCAATTATCTATTAGTTTATCACAAAAAATTAGAAGGAAATGCATTGCAAGATGGATTTAACTTATTTAAGTTGATTATATAGCGAGCTGGCAAACATTGTAAGTGTAGAAAATATGTAGTAATTAATGAAAGAAGATTAAACACACCATAATCATTTATATATAATGAATTACTACAATATTTTACACTTTATACATTGCATGGTAAGATACATGAGTGACTTAGTACTACATAAAGTTCCTATGAGGTTCAAAATTTTCACTATCTTCATCATCTCTATGTGTAGAGTAAGTAAGAAAAGATTAAAAAGAAACCAACAAATTTTGAATCAAAAATTTTCATGTATTTTTTGGATTTCGTATCGCGATATTATCGATAATATCGCGATATATTGCCCAAATCATTCATAAAAATATTGAAATTATCGTCCCCGATATTATCGGGATAATATCGATAAAAATATCGATATATTGACAATAACACCATGGCTAGTTGCGAAAATATCGGCCCCCCAAAAAACTGATATTATCGGGATAATATCGGCATTTAATACGTTGCTTGCGACCGATCATAATCACCCACATTGTCCACTCTACAGCATTACACATATTTGGAAAATTTCAAGAAAATTTAAAATAAATTAATTTTGGGTTGCTGGAAATTAAAATTTCAAAACCTTTTATGTGAATTAATTACCAAAACACACAAGAATCATGAGTTTATTTACATAAAATTAAACTCTGATGGGTTAACTAACAACTTGACTGGTAAGGCAGTCCACATCAATTTCTAACTTGCATTCAGTTCGTGGACATCCAAATATATCCGGGACCATTCAGCACTAGGATGTAAGTTAAGAATCATATGTTCTTGAGCACTTCCAAATCTTTTACTTCGACAATACTTCACAGATTTTGAAATCAACTGGAGCAAAGCTCAGGGTACACGTAAATTAGTAGTTACAACGTTTTTCACAGTATACAACAATAAAAATATTCCACTTCCTAAATAAATTTAACCACAATAAAAACTGTGTAAGCTAGAGTAAATTTTGATTGTCCTAACTACGCTTTTGCAGAACTGGGTATCTCATAGATGACTTTCTACATCGATTGGATAGGACATATACAGACAGGCTACAACATTCAAATACCTGTAAGGATGCCAGTCATATATAATTTACAGACAAGGCAACCGAGTGCAGGCTCAATCAAATGCTATAGACATGAAAGTGTCATCATCCAACAATTTGTCAATATCAATCAGATCATCACCACCTTCGACCTTTAGTTCTGATCCATCCATAGCCATTTCACTTACCTGCCAGCAGATCATGACATGCAAAACATGTTATCAAAGTAAGTGGCAATTGCAGGCGATGGTTATTGATATTTAGTACTAACAGTTCCATTAGTTGTCCAATAGTAACTGACACTGGGTGATGACGGACTCACATTTTCTATACTAAGATTCACAGAAAGGGCAACGTAGAAAAGTGAAGATCTTCAATCTTGTTTAAGTCTTAGAAATTTTCATGCGCCCTTTGTTAACCTTGGAACATAATGCATACCGAAAATGAAAAAATTCAATTGATTTGCAACTGAGGACAGGGTTCCAAGGCTTATAATTAATATGGAAAACAAGACCATACTTGGGCCTTTTTAAATATCCGAGCTAAAATACCCAAAAATTGTATAATGAAGTCCTTGAAGAGACTGCGCTCAGCAGCAGATCACGATATTTGAGAATTCATGGTTTTCACACATAGGAATTTCGGAAACTTGAAATAAAACTGAACTTTTAGAATTACTTTAAGAGCCACTCAAAAAAGCTTTGAAGAAAAGATGATCTCAATAATTACGGCATTCATATGCTAGATCCTGGTGTCTGTTTGGTTACACTTCTTTTTATTTTTGGTTTCTGTTTCAAATTAAAGATAGACAAGGGAATGAGAGGAAAGTGAGAAGAATGATGAAAAATGTGAGGAAGGCAGCAGAAAGTATATATAGAATGATCCATAAAGAGATACTAAAAGTTTAACCAAATTTAAAAAATTTCTACTTTTAGCTTTAGTTTTATGTATTCTCTCTCATTTCCCCAAAATATTTTTAACCAAGAAAATAAGACTGAACAAAAAAAATGAAAATGTTATCAAGCAGGCCTGAATAATCAAATAAAAATGCAATCAATATCAACATAGAATCAGAAGTCAGTATTAGTAAATTATATCCAAAGGGGTAAAAAACGAAAAGAAAATGTACTTAACAAAAAATGCGACATTTCTGTTTCTACAAACAGTAACTAAGATAATTAGACTATAAAAGTGAGATGTATAAATTTGAGAAGTATCAATACCTTGGTTTCGCGGAACCCTTCCACAACATTTAGCAGTCTACGATATTGAGCTCGTCCCTCGGGATATTGAACCATAGACTTTACCCTAGTAAGCGCTTTTTGTAACCTTTCCTCAGTTTGTTTCCTTCCTTTCTTAAGAAAATCATAATCGTCGTCTTTTGAGGGCACGCTTTGTGGGTTCGAAGCCTTGGCAACTGCATCCGGTCGGAATCCTCGCAAACCAGTCCCCTTACGTCTCCAACGCAATATAACTTTCTCCAGAATTCCAACTGACCAGGTGATTGCTTTATATTGTTTCCTTACTTGGTGTCCCCGTACATGAGCCTTTACCAAATGGAAGTGGAAAATTAGCATTCAAGGCTGTACACATCTTTCAGAGAAGCAATACCCAGAAAATTAATACAGTTTTGGAAAGTGGGTCTCTAAAAAATATCTTATTGAATTCAAAATATAATATTTATTAAAGCGAAGATTGGGATGGCCAGAACCAATCAAATCCTCAACTCTAAAACATGATTCCAAGATTCTCAGAAGTCACTAAGTCAACAACTCTTTACTATGTGTCTAATTTAATTGGCAAAAGAACTAACGACCAGAAATAGAATTTTTATATACAAAACAAGCTTAAAATACTTCCACAGAGAATTTTATTTATATGAATCATTTGTTACCCAAAATCAGGGGCACCGGTAAAAGCTATCAATGATAAGACTGTTTTCTTTTAACTCAATCAACAAACAAAAAATTGCAACAAACCTGGATTTTAACAATTCTTTGACGAATTATCAGGAACTCTTTTCTCTTCTTCCAACCACGAAACTTCTTCTGTATCTGAATTGCAGCAGTATGAGTATACCCATTGACTGGTCCCACCTTGTGTGATTTGGAAGCTATGAGTGAAATCGCTCGCTCATCCGGCATTCCGAACTCATCAGTATCATACTCAGTTAACTGTCTCCTATCAAATGACTGCATCCTGAACATTTGATGTATGCGATCAGCAGCTTGTGTAGCATTAGTTACAGCAGTAAGTGAATCCTTCAGTGAAAGCGCATCTGACATATCACTGTAGCTCCCAGGTGTGGCTATTCGTTCTGAAAAAGTTTTAACAGCTTTTATTCCAGATATTTCTGCAGCACCACCTTCCTTTGCATCATTCATTGTAAGGGAGTCAAGGTAACTGGTCAGGGAAGACTCGGCGAGGAAGCCTGAGATTCCTTTGTGTTGGTTAACAGAAGCCAGGTCTGCTGGTGCTCTACCCAAAGGAAATTCTGGAGACGGATCGGTCAGCGCTCCAGGAGCTGCACCAAGAGAGATAAGGATTGCAACCGTCTGCTCTCTGAATTTGGTATAGGTTCAAGGTAGGAAAACAAAAACACAGAACAGCAAAATATGAGCATGTGTTGGAATAGGATGCAGATTAAGAGCACTAGATGCTAATTCAAAAACAACACAAGCCCAAGTGAGCAATTCATTCCCTCAGTATGCTTTTGAGCTAGCATATGGTAATTTGCAAACAATTTATCAGGAAGGAAATATAAATGAAGTTTTACTTGAAGCTTAAAAAGTGCAGGTTAAAAGAAAAATTAGGTCCTTTGTCACTATAATATTGTATAAATCACTAGTTTACTTGTCTATGTGAATATGATGGATGTGTGTGTGTGTGTGTGTGTGTGTGTGTGTGTGTGTGTGTGTGTGTAGAGAGAGAGAGCGAGCGAGGAGGACTGCTCAATGTTTTACAAAACAAGTCATTGTTAAATGGCTTCCCTCAGCTCTTATAATTCAACAAATATTCAAGAGCTAGATTAAAATAAAATAAAATAGGTAGGTCCTGATGTCCTTGCCTGCCATAGATTGCAGCCCAATGAAGGGCAGTCCATCCATTAACGTCACGAAAATTGATACTAACTCCTGCAGTTACAATGGGTTTTATGGCCCAATCATATCCAAGAGCAGCTGCTAAATGTATCACGCCTTGGCCCTCGCTATCTAATACACTAGGTCCTTTACCATCTTCTATTGCTTTATGAAGGAGCCATGTGTACAACTTCTCTTTCATCAGCTTTATGAGATTTTCCATCCCTTCATGTTGGAGCAAATCATTCACTACTGTTGGCTCTACCAAGGGTAAGTATTCCTCTTCCTCCTTCAGTGAAATGATTTTACTAATTAAATTTTGTTTCTCCTTAACACCTTCAACTAGTTGACCTGAAGGGCTGACAGATCTCAGAGACAGTAAGCTCTCAAGACGCAAGTGAAGATGGATTTCATTTGTAGTGCCATTGCAGATATTTGTTATATCTAAATCTTTAGTGGAGCCCACTTGATAATCAAACTCCCTTACTTCACTACAGGCTAACCTGTTGGAACAGGTTACATAGAAAGGGACTTGCCCAGCACTGTGAGGTGGAGCAAAACAAAAAAGAACTCCATTGGCTAAAACCTGTGCTGGAACCTCCACTTCCCCGAACATACAAGACCAATTATACTTTGTTATCTCTTTTTGACTTACCAAGAATGTCCCAATAACCAGAACCTGTTTCACATTTAGCAAAATGAGATAACAAAAAAGAAATCGAGCAGATATACATATAAAATGGCAACCATCAGATCTGCAATAGAATAGACATGCCAACAAATTTGGTAACCTTTTACCAAAGCATGGAGATAATATAATATTTCATAGTCAAATAGAAAATATCAGAAAGCAAATTTTTTAAAGTTGGAAGACAGATACCAAAGAACAAACATAATAACCAACCAATTTAAGTGGAAACAGGGGAGAAGTAAAACCAAAATATGTCAAAAACTCTCAAGTAATCAAAAAGATAAAATGACAGAAATTGAGTGAAAGATGATAGTATCACAAGAAGTTCAAAAGCTGAGTACCACATACAAAAGAGTAGCTAATAGTTACAGAGTTGTTCAGAGAAATATGAAACAATGGCATCTTATATAATACATTTTCAGCAACAAAATTATTTTGGCACAAAAAGGATTTCTACAATAAATTTAGTAAGCATCTGACTAGATAATATTTACGTTGCCGAAAATCTTTCTCTTGTAAAATATGCCATAATTCAGTACCTCAATTTCAGAGTCTGTGTATGCCCATTTTGGTGAAAAATCAACTATACTGAAAAGCTGGTCCTGGGAGATAGAAGGGCTCAATGAGGAATCATCAGCTACATTTCCACATTCATCTGTGCTCCACGAAATACCAGATGAGGATTGCATCTGCAAATCATCAACCTCTCCGAGTTCCTTAGAAACCCACCTAGAGAAACTGTCAACTTTCTTCAAACCCTCTTCTCGATCTAATAATTGCTGTCTCAAAGTGAAAGCATAGTTGATATTCCCATCTTTAGGAATGTCAGGCTCAGAACTTGATATGATTAAGCATTGAGATTCTGCATTTGTAAGCTGTGCTTGAAAGTTGTTCTGCACAAGCTGGTCATTTTGCTGATTGGGATGTGTAGTGACAAGCTCAGGAGCATTTCTCAGATTCACATCAACAGTGCCCTGCTCAAATAACCTGGTATCAAGATTACTTGGCAGTTGCAAATTCATTGACTGGTCAAGGGGCCATTTGGGCAACTGCAATGCATTTTCTTCCAAAGGAATCTGGATAAACAATCTAATACTTAGAACATCAACATAATTCTTAATTTGAAGAAACTATATTAATATAAGATGCAAACATTAACACGAAGAAGAAAAAAACATGTAACCAATATATGCAGCATACCAGAGAATCCATGGATGAAATCATCCAAACGGAAAAATGAAATCAAAACAGTGAGGTAGAGTTGGTTACCAAGCTGAGATGTTCCTTATTAATACACCAGGGTTTTTACTGTATACTTATAGTTTGGATTTTATAAAATTCAATACCTCAGCTGTTTTGGATGTCTGTACATAAAAATTTAGTGTGACGCTAAGAGAACAGCACCCTACATGCACATAAAGTGAAATATCCTCAAGTATCTGCAGTTCAATATGACATGAAAAAAGCAGGACTAAAGCACACGGAAGAAGTAATAACACTGAATCTCAGAAATTATCTATAACAATAAGCCTAAATGATAAACAGCTAAGGAACATGCCAACAGTAGATAAAGAACCATAGAAGCTAGTAAATACCTGCCAATTTGTTCGGAATGGCAGAGAACTCCCGAACTCCTCCTTTAATGTGCTATTCCCTGCTAAAAGCTCAGTTGAAGTTATATTTTGTTGTTCAGGGGGAATTCCAGCTGAAGCAAATTGGATGGAAGACTTTGATCCATGAGAAGTTACAGTATGAAGTCCCGTTGAGCACTGTTCCAAGATTTCTTCCCAGGATCCCACACCAAGTGTTTTTTGGGAATCAATCCCACAAGTAGAGTCGTCACTGTAACAATGTTGATCTTTCTCAAAATATGGCCTGTAATTTCCTCCATGAAAGGATGACTGGCCATCATGATTGTCTGATAAGATTATAATTATCAAATCAGCATGTTGCACGATGTAAGAGGTCATTTGATGAAGCCATCCATGAATAAATATAAATTAACAAGCAACAGCCCTCCCTCCCCTCCCCGAGGCAAAAGAATAAAAGTAAAAACATAAAGATCCTTACTCCAATGTGGATGCAGTGAGAGATTAATATCTGCTTTGTCTGTGAGAGGACCATTCCCCATCTGTTGTGAGTCGAAACTTGAGTGAAAAGAACTTGCTTGGCGACTATCACCTGCATGAGCTCACATGTGTTAAACAGAAACTCTCATGCATATTTAAGAAGTGAGTAGGCGTTGCAGTCATTTTGGCATCTATTATGTACATCAAACTGAATTTTCTAAAATCAAGACAATAAATTATCAACACAGGACCAAAAAGGCATGTCAAAGATAACCCTTTTTAACAAAGCTACAGAAATGGAATACCAGAATCAGCATCTTCACATGATGTGAGGTTGCTGCTTGGGCTTGTATAATCTGTATTTCCTGAAGGTGTTCTGCAATTACTATTAGAAGGGCTAGAAGTCCAGGAGCTGCCCTTTTGCAGATCAGGTGTAACCTCATCAATCTCTCTAATGCCTCCAGCATTTGCCCTATTACCCTGAGAAAGAGAGAAGATTTATAAGAACAAAGCATTAACGGTCAACAAGAAATATGCATAGGGGACAGTTACTTGGCTTGAGAAACTTAGGCATACTATAAAATTGTAAACATGAATCTGACAAAATATATATTCAATGTCTTGAGGTCATAAATTGCAATTTTTGAGTGTACATGGCCAAAGTCAAATACCTTCTTCAGAACTGTTCTAGGAACTTTATCATACAAATGACATTCATGAGCTATTGACCCACCTTTATTTCCTTTGTACTCTTCCTCTATTTTCACTAAACCTTTTGTTCATACCAACGTTTCATGGTATTGGAACACTCAATTTCATGCTTTCTTATAATGGGACAAATTACAACAATTGCTAGCTATTTGGAATTTTGGATCAAGACAGCCCCAACACAATTCCAACTTGACCTTATAAGTTCGTTTGGTTATTTTTTTAAGCCACATTGTACTGTTTCAGGGCTTGTGTTAAAAACCTATATCAATTTGGTTTTACTTCCTGAGCACTTATGTTATAAATGGTGAGCTAGGACTAGGGCACATACTACATTTGACTCACACAACCCCAGTAGAGAGAGAGAGAGAGAGAGAGAGAGAGAGAGAGAGAGAGAGAGAGAAAGAGAGAGAGAGAGAGAGAGAGAGAGGAATACCACACAGGTTATAATTCATGAGCTGGGAAAAAAAGGTTTTATATTTAGCTCACACAAGTACTTACAGACAGACAGACAAATGGAGAGTGTAAGATCAGTAATAGAAATTAAGTTGACCTGACTTGAGAATAAATTCAACCAACCCCAGTGACCATATTTTTTTAATGGGAGACAGCTTTCATTGTAAAGGAACAAAATTACATGAGTAGTGAACAACTTCTATGAAAATTATACACAAAACCTGCAACTAACAACTCTACCTTAAGATAGATACAACAAACACCAGAAAAATGTCCAAAAACAAAAAAAAAAAATACAGCGGCTGCTCTCGAATCTGATAAAATAACAGAAACAACTCTCTAAACTCCAAAGCTAAAGAAGCCCAAAAACGAACTGCTCACTAGGAAAATTCTAAAAAATCCACCTATTTCTTGCCACCCAAATAACCCAAAAACTTTCCCTCATAGCACATCTCCTCAGAACTACACTCCTTTTCTTACCCACGAAAAATTTAAACTTCTGACATAACAGTGTATTACACAACACCGTTTCCATCAGTAATAATAACCACAAAGAAAAAGCCATTTGGCATTGAAGCAACAAATCATCCATACTTTCACCATTCTTCCTGCACATAACTCACCAAGGGGGAGAAAGGAAGATAGAAGGCCTTCTTTGAACTGTCACAAGTATTAATCTTCTCATGAGCAACCAAAGTAACACTTGTACCTTAGCACGCACTCTGTTTAAACTTCAAACTAACAAATATGATATAAATTTATGACTCACAAGTGCTTTAACCATATGAAAGATGGTCTACATGGGAAAAAGTTATCAAGCCTTTCCAAAAACTGAATACAAGAAGGGTATCGAATTTTAAACAATTGCAACAATAACGAAAAATAAAACGAAGAAGAACAAGCAGTAGAATACCTTTACTTCCAAGTAATGGACAAAAACTATGTGCATCAAATCCCTGCACAATAACAAGCACATTAAAATTAAAAATAGAAACCTCGGGAAAGAAGTATTAGAAAACTGAAAACTTTAGAAGCCAAACTTTATTCCAAAAAGGAATGCAATAACACAATATTGGACCTTCATGGAAACACGTATGAACAGTCAACTCCGGAATATGAAAGGTACTGCGCATATACATAAATAAAGTACATAACTCATACTTACTGTTCAAGCATCCAATAGCTGCGCCTTTGAAAATTTTCATTCTCTTCTCCATGAGCATAGTAGCAGTGTAGAACATCAACACTGCCAACCTAAGATAACTCGAATAATGTTAGTTCTCAAACTCCAGGTTTTTTAGTTCAATGAAGATTATTTTCATTTTTCTATTAAGAAAATATCCAAGAAATGTATCACTTCAACTATCCGCATGAGCATCCTTTAGGGGTATACTAAAATAATTGCTGACTATAACGCGGCTTTTATTACAAACCCAGAGACTCCAGATACAGGTAAAGATCTCTTTTTTGCAAGCTTACCTTTAGCTTCTCATGAGCCTCCTTCACAGTCTTTCCATCTTTTTTCTTCCTCCAATTATGTCCATCCTTTCTAAAGTATCTCAAAACCTTCCGATCAAAAAGAAACAGCGAACCACCTGGTATGGTGGAAGAAGTTTCATAAGTAATGTTCTGTGTGTATAAATACTACAACTGAAACGACCAGTAATTGCATTGTATGTAAAAGTGAGCTATTGACTTTCCCTAACATAATTAAAAGGTTCAAAAAGAAAACATCCCAAATGATATTTAGAGACTTTTTGGTACACCAAAAGAGCTGATTTTTTTAAGAACCCAAAACAAATTGGCATCGGCTAATAAACTTTTGTAAAAGAGAAATAAGAATTAAGGAAGAAACAATACTTAGTTAATCATATAAATTAATATTTGCAAATAAGTCAATAACCATACTTGGTGGTCTGTTTGGAGGCTCTGATGAAATATGGAATTTCTGAAAATTACTAAGAATTTCACAGATTTCAGCTGGCCGCAACCACCGATGTTGGGCCTCCCCCAGCAATTGTTGAAAGTCTGCATACACGAAACCATACTATGAGAAATCTTGCCAGAAAATGACTTGATCGAGCATGAATATTTTAGTGTTAAATTGCAGAAAACAATAAATTAACAAGGAAAGGGAGCTTGAAATCTGACCTAATCGAGGGCCCTGAGAGTACGATCCGCGTTCCGCCATGGAAAGACTAGTCGAAGAAGGCAAGGAAGCTGAGCAGAAGTTGATAGAAATAGACAAGAAAGTTTTATTTAAGTCATCATTCTATGGAGTCAGAGTCAACGGGGTAAGATGGATATAAGAAGGGAGACCCCTATTCAAATCAAAAATTAAATTATGTTTTCTTTGTTATTTACTTTGTATCTTGTGAATACTATTATTAACAGAATGTATCTATTCTATCCCTATTTTATACTATTATTAACGGAATGTATCTTCTGAATACTTATTGCGTCTTGTGAATTATTAACAGAATGTATCTATCCGTACACAAAATAATATTGTGGTGGTTCGATGGTGAGGAGGTTGTGGTTGTGGTTGATGGGTTCGATTGCGGCTTTGGTTGTGGTTCCATGGGTTTGATGGTGGCTATGGCTATGGTTCCATGGGTTCCATGATGCTGCTGATGATCTCCCTCTCTGTGGTTGTGGGTTGTGATGGCTAATATGGTGGTTTATCCAAAAACCGACCCATACCAACTGAAATTGAAAGTGTTGATAACGGGCCGTTAGCAGTTCGATGTACCTCCTCTTGTTGATCGGTAGTCGGATCTGTGGCACTATGTTTTTGACACAATTTTTGACACAATTTTTGGACAATTAGATTACTCCATTTTTAATGGATGAGATTAAATATGACATAACTTTTTAACATGAAAAATAAATTAAAATGTTTTTCTCTCTCCTCTATTTTCTCGAAAAGGTAAATTTCTGTCACAATTTTTTTTTCTCTCTCTCCTATTTCTCTTCATCAGCACTCTCTTCTAAACTTTTTCTTTTATCAAACCAAAAAAAATTCTTGATCTCTCTCATTCTTTCCCAAAAAATTTGAAATCCCTCGTGTAGCATGAACATTTTTCTCTTAAAACTCTAATCTCAATTGATCAAAGAAAGATTGTCCATAACAACTGGATGTTAAACAGAACAACTAAGAATAAGGACTTGTCTACCATATTTGCTTTTAAAGCTCCACAAACTACAAACCTAATCAGTGACCTTAGGAAAGAGAGGTCCCTTTCCCCTTATTTTCTCCACCACCTCTTGATTGGGTGCTGGGCAGTAAGGTCTTCAATTGGATTTATCTATTCCATTTACATTTTTAATTAATTCATCTTATTTGCTTAAAACATTCAGGGTCTGGAAAAAGCACAACGTGTACAAAATATGTATATTATCATCAGAAAAAATGCTTGGAAACCTGCCCTAGTGTGTGCAGATACATTTCGAGCTGTGCATTTGATCAATTGAAGAAGAATGCCACTATGGTTAAGATTCCATTTTATGGAATGTACTCTTTTTTCTTTCTACTGGTTATGGAGTTGTGAAGTTTGAGAATGTTGAATTTTTCTTTTCTTTAAGTAAACATCTCAATTCTATATATTAGTTATTTTATAATAGGGGAAGTGAGAGAAAGAGGAATGTAGTAGTTGGATTAGTATCACAGTGGTTATAGTTTGGTCTCATACTCCACCGGTATGGATCACAATTTGATGTTTTTGGAGTTAGAACCACGGTTTCTGGTGTGCTTGGGAGCATTCACCATGGCGACGGCTGCCTCGTCTAGAGATGATTAGCAGAGAACGGTTAGGGAAGAGAGAGAGGAGAGAGAAAAAAAAATTGTGATAGAAATTTACCTTTTAGAGAAAATAGAGAGAGGAGAGAGAAAAACATTTTAATTTATTTTTCATGTCAAAAAGTTATGTCATATTTAATCTCATCCATTAAAAGTGGAGTAATCTAATGGTCCAAAAATTGTGTCAAAACTTGTGTAAAAAATATGGTGCCACGGATCCACCCCCTATTATATATATTCATTCTTTTGAATTAGTTTTTTTTTTTCAACAAAGTAGTTATATATTGGTTTTTTCTTCCATAATGAGGAGGGTCAGGAACCCATTCCCCAACGAAGGTGGGGCTAGGGAATCCCCAATTTGAATATTGCGGGTATGAAGGCGGGGATGGGGAAAAAAGCTTAATGGGGATGGGGATGGGAATGACATACCCACCCGCGATTCGACCCAGTGCCATCCCTAAATATTCGGCAATTATACCCTTAAAATTTTAATGACTGAGCACCCAAAAAAAAAGAAAAGAGAATTGTCACATAGGAAAATGAGAATGCGCTATATATTCAACAACCCATCAAGGAAACCTCTCTTGCTTGGAGACCATTTATGCTGAATTATTGAAGGCAATTAAAGCAACTAGAAATAGTTGCACCAAAACTGAGAAGCTTCCACTTTACAAGAACCCAAGTGGTGCACCAACAGTTAAGCCACATAATCCTCAAATATACCTCTCAAAAAGTTGAAGCAAGATTCAAACCACAACTTTTATCATGCTTGCTTTGAAGGGACCTCAAGAGTAGAAGCAGCACAGACAAGCGTGAGTTTAAGTGCTTGCTTACCCCCAAAAAGGCTTCCACTGAATGAACAAATGGCCACTAGACAAGAATAAATGTTCCTAAGACAACAAGGCTGAGTTTTAACACTTGAAGAAGTGGAAATCGACGACGCCTTAGGATTTTACCCAGGAGATGGATAGTGATATAATGAAATAAAAATTTTACGGGTTACTGGTTGGTTGCATCTTTTGAGAAAACACACTATACCAAACAAGCTTATATTTGGGAACTTGCAGTAGCTGGGCTCCTCATAAACATACCATAAACAAGCAATTAACAAATTGGAAAATACTCAATCCATTTGGAATGACTTCAAAATGTGGATCAGCTCGTTTGAAATGAAATCTACACATTGTCAGGTTTTGGAGCCTCTTTAGCCTTGAAACTAAATCAAAATTAATGGTCTACGAATGAGGATTCCATCTACAATCTACTTCTCATATAGATAAATTGATATAAGATATTTCGTCTAACCCATATCCATCCATTCACTTCAAATCGTACGTTACCTCTAAAGATCAAATTCTGCCAAAATCTCAGAAAACTTGCCGCTTGAATGTACTAAGGGGCAAGCCTATGTGGATCACGAGGGAACAAAGAAGTTTTGCGGATGTTGTCCAAACAACAGAATAGCATGACAACACGCTCCAGCCCTACCCCGAACCCACTGTTTGGGCCTAAAATTGATGCGCCCAGTCCGAAATCAGAAAGCCTACAACAATTTTGAAACAGCTGCCAACAAAAATCAGGCCTAGACTATACATTTCAAGCCCAACATAGGAGGCCCAGAAACTATCAAAGCACAAGCATGACTTGGGCCTCGAAGGAATCCAAATTGGGCTTGAACCAAAAATGGGCTTGGCAGGTTTTAAATTAAAAGAAAAAAAAGAGAGAAGCCCAAAGGAGAAGCAGACCCACGTGACCCTCTGATTTGGAAAAGTCAACAATTTCAACTGAAGTTAATAAGGAATGAACAGGGGCAGGTATAAAGAAGACCATCTCTGAAAAACTCTGCAGCCAGGAGATCAAAACCCGTTTTGTTTATTCAGAGATATTTTCTCTGCTCCAAAAAAGGCACCATTTTCAAAAAGATACGCAGACTACGCTTTCTAAAAAGAGATAAGCAGGAAACAGGGAGTTGCTAAAATTGGAAAATCAAACTTACCATCACAGGTTGAAAGAGCAGCTAAACTGGAAAAAAGAAGGTGAGGTTCCCCATTCAAACAGGGAAGTGACTGTTTCAGAAACTGATCGTTGAGGACTTAAACTATCAAGATTGATAAAACCCCTTTTCTTTTGCTTTTTAAAATAAAAGATCTTTCGAGATTTTTTGCATCCATTATTAAAAGAAATTAGAACCCCCACTCCCAAAACATTTCTTATAAATACAAGAGAGGGTGAACAGAGCAAAGGATCACCAATTTCAAACAACCAAAAATCAGTCAAAAGACAAAAACTCAAAATGCTCATTTGATCCCAAAAGCCTTCAAACAGAGACCAATCAAGACACCCAACTTCAGTTCAGACTTAGAGAAATAAATCATTCAAAACGAGATTTCTCTCGTTACAAATTTGGTTCATTCAAAATGAGATTTCTTTCGTTACAAATTTGGTTCAGCATAAGTCAAAGCAAGCAGAGTTCAGGTTTTTACAAATATGAAAACCTAAACAAATTTATGAAGAGCCCTGATCAAGCAGGTCAGACACCACAGTAAAGCTCCAGCTCAGTAGTCAGTTCTAGCCACTTCTGCCTCTTCCAGACTAAAGAAGTCCCAATTCTACCCGACCAAAGCCGTTCCAGGGTTTGAAATAAATTGAAAGCTCTGCCAAACTCGAACGTTGGCATCGATTTGCAGCTGAAACAGATCAGTTGAAGTTGTTGACAGTCTAGTCCAGCACAGTCATATCCAATCCAGCTCGGATTAGAAGCATCTGCCCAGGCAGAAATGGAAGCCCAAACGTCTTTTTCTCTTCTCGGAGTCAATTTTTCCCTTTTGAGTCTTGTAAAAGAGAGTTTTGTCTTAAAGTAATCCATTTTCTCACCATCTATTCTGGCCAGAACTGTCCGTTTTATACTGTGAAAAATTGTGAAGTCATCACCAGTCTGAGGCAAGAAAAGAACTTACTTGGGAGATATTCCTCACCCAAATTCACAATCGTTTGTTTAGAAATCAGTAACTTGGGGCGCAAGTTATTTATTTTTAAAGAAGTCTGCTAGAATTTTTATTGCTAGCAGTGGCACGCTCGCACACTAAAGAAAGTTGACTTGTCGACCAATTAATGGTTTTCAAGACAAGGAGGAACTTTACCCTACCATTACAGGAGACAAATCAAAACGGGTGAACACCCACCGTGCGGAGGTGCACCGTATCTGTAAGAGCCATCATAAGGGTTAACAAGAGCCCGAGCAGAAGAAACTTATGCTAAACAATATTGAGCAGTATAAGGTATACAAGATATGGTAAAAAGCCATTTTGTAAAGAGCTTTTTACTTGGAATATTTTAAACACATTATAACAACAACAAGGGAAGAAAAAATAACAATACCTAAAAGCATCGATATATGTTGAAATTGTTTTCAATTCAATCCCACATGCTTGTGCCATTTTCGCGAGTAACTTTGGTCTGTGCTCACGCTAGGCACCAGAAATTATCTCCTCACCTGAGGGATGGAAAATAGATAATTAGATTTTCATTGATATTTAAAGCCAAAATCATTCAGGATATAAATGCAACAATGATGCTGATACAGTCATTGATGATTTACCTCGAATGAAAACATCAAATGATTTACTGTAGGCAGGATTGTCATTGCAAGGCATCGTATAGAATGGCCTAACAGCCAAAGGATACCGGTGCAGTATGTAGAACTCAGTGCCGTACCTATGATCAAGTAAAATCCAGTTCAAACATTTATAATAACAACATAATTTAAATTAAACAAGAACAAACTAAAACATATACTCATGAAGATATAGAGCAAGCAAATAAAAAATTACTTCTCCAAAACCAGTCGCCCTAGTTTTTTCTCTGTCTCAGTGTTAAGGTCCCCCATAGGATCCACTTCAACGCCAGCATCCTGTACAAGGAGGTCAAACTTACAATAAAAGGAGAAAACTCTTAAACTAATCAAGCAGGTCATTGTGCATGTTTTAGCATTCCATGCATGAAAAAAAAAAATCATATATGTAAGTAAATAAACATAATATTCCTAACCTTAAGCATTTGAACACCTTCTTCAAACGTAAGTCGTAGAGTTTCCGGCAAATACTGCAAATTTATGAAATGTCAATAATCAGAATCAAATAGGCAACAATACAAATATTAAGTCCAAAAAAAAAAAACAAAAAAAAAAAGGAATTATTACCTTCAATGGTTCGAAGGGATATTGCCTACCTACTGCTTCAAGCTCCTTCTGACAAGTTTTGTTCAAAGTGCCAAATATTGTAACAAACAAACGGTCAACAATATCCATCACCTGCAAAAACAAGCATTTAACTGCTCAATAACACACATCCGTGATCATATTGGGTGCTAGTGCTAGGGATAAGAAGACCTTAGACATTCAAATTCTACCTCAGAATAGTGCCTGGCGATCTCCATTTCAACGTCAAGACCAGTAAATTCACACAAATGCTTATGGGTATGTGAATCCTCGGCTCTAAAAACAGGACCAATCTCAAAAACACGGGGAAAGCCACTAAGGATGGCCATCTGTTTGTGAAGCTGGGGTGATTGGGCAAG
The DNA here is from genome assembly GCF_002207925.1 of Prunus avium. The sequence continues at coordinate 344,560 of NW_018921521.1, forward strand.
GCAGGCAGGTTGACCCTTGTAGTCAAATCTAAACACATCAGCATCGCCTTCACTTGAACCAGCAATCAGTTTTGGCATTCCAATTGAGGAAAAGCCTTTAGAAAACAAAAACTGCCCAAAGGTCTACACAATAACACAACCATTTACATACAGAACTCAACTCTAACAACAAATATTCTTCAACTTTGCAAAGAAACAAACACAATAAACACAAAGCTTATATCTTCAAATGGTACAAACAAACCCTACCATTCTAACTTGACTGTTGTTGATGCCAAAAAGTGGTTCAGGGTTTTGATGGTCAACTTAGTGATTTTAGGCCTTCGGTATCCTGACGGCCTCGGTAGGGAGTGTAATCTGCAATATGAGAAAAACGCTCGGTAAGGCCTAGGGCACCGGTGTGGTACCGGCCGAAGGCTCTTCGATGCTTAAGTAAGTTCGGATTTAGTAAAGTTAACTGACAGATCAAATAGGCAGTATGCCGTTAGTTCTGATTTCCTCTATTTTGGGGTAGTTGGCTTCCTTTATAGGCCTTGGGAACTGTGCACTTGATGTGGATTTTCGATGTGGGACTATGGACGTCGATTGTGAGCATGCCACGCGTCCCTAAAGTGGGGGTTGCCCTAATGGAGCGATCGGTAGGCCGGGTGCCGAAGGCAACCACGACCAGGCTCGATTCCTTCCACGTGTCCTGTTCTTATTGACTGTTCATTTTGGGTATAAACAACTGTTAATGTGGAATATCCCTGATTTGCCGGTGTTCGCAAGTCAAGAACTCTATTATTCAAGCGCGTGTCCTAATTAATGCGAGCAACTTTTTCTCCAGCCTAAAAACACACCACACAATGCAATAAATACACATAACTAAAACAAAACAAACCAAATACTTGACAAAATGTCAAGAATCCAATTCATAAAAAACCTCTCATCTTACTATCTCAAATGGTCATTGTACCTGCAAAGCTTTTTCGATTTCAGCATTGCTTCGAGCAGCATCGTCAATGTTAAAAGTTAACATTGCAGCCTTACTCACACAATACAATTTCCTCACTTGAACCTCCACCTAATTAAAACCAATAATTCAAATCCATAACCTCCTTTGAATGAATCAGCATTCCTTAAATACTTCTCTTTCAAAAATTTGGGCACAAAGCCCTTCATTTTTATAATTTAAAAGACAACGTTAGGAAGAAAGAAAAAAAGAAGAAAGATTATAATTATAAACAATAATAAAAAATACCTGTTGTGTTGTGCCTTTTATCTCAACACTAGGAACAGACACAACACCTTCAATCTCGATAAATGATTCCCGACTCAAACCAGTGACCTACTTCACCATCTGGCAGCTCACAGTATCAGGCTGGACCGTAACCACACATTGCACGGTGAAGCTGCTCTTTCTGACGACCACAAATACCATGTTCTTCCCGACGGCTCGGATAGTCTGTGCTTGGCCTCGAATCCACACCGAGCAGTTCTCCAATGCGTTGGTCAGAGCGCCGACATCAGTCGGTTGGCTGATGTGCTCCGCTCTGTTAGATTGCTACTCGTTTAGCGGAAAGTCTCCGTAATTGGCTGTGAGCGGGTCCTGCTCGTTGTCGAGGGCAAGAGAGCAAGCCGCGGCAGCCAAGGCTTGTTGCTCTTGGCGCTGGCGAAGCTTCTCTTGCTTCGTGGCAGCCTTTTTGCTGACGGAGGGTGTCTCTTCCATATTTTATATTTAAACCTTAAAAACAACAAGCATCACAAGTTCACAACAGCAAGAAAATATATTTAAAAATTTTAATTGAAGGCAAAAAAAACACAAAAAACGAATGCTTCGTTCTTCAATCGACACTTAATACATGAACCAGAGGGTGCATAGGCAAATATGAATGAGATATTGTGGATTTACGAATGAGGAGGGAGAGAAGAAAAGCATGAACCAGAGACTGTGTGTGGGTTTACCTTGAGTTGACCGTGCAGATTCTAATCTCTGAAAAATAAACTACTCAATAACTCAGTCATATTCCAATGAATACAAGGGGTATTTATAGAAAACTAAAACCTAAAGATAATAGGATAAAAATCCAATTTCTATCCTAAAGTTAGATTGTGGGAAAATATAAAGATGCAATTTTGATACTATTTTGGCATCTGAGCAAAAAAGAAAGATGCAATTTTCATAGCAACTAGAACAGCGGTTACCTTCATGTTTTGGACAAATTGAGAGGCAGGAAGTACCGCTTTCTTCATCAAATTTGGGGCAGTGCTTCTTCCCTCGTTATAATCTTAAATATATATATATATATATATTACATTCAAAATACAGAAACCCTAAATCACACAAAACCAAAAGAACTTGGGCTGCAAGCAACGGGAGCGGATCTGCTGTCCCCAAATTACATGTACCCTTGTGTCCCCTATCTAATTGTTTGACACATGTCCACCCACTTAACCCTGAATTAACACCATTAACTTAATAAAATTTAGAAAGAAAAAACCAACACCATAGCAGCCAGCAACCACCCCTCGTGACCTTCATGCCCCTTCCCCTTCTTCCCCTTCCTGACCTCCTCCCTCGGCCACAAAATCACCATATACCAATATCTCAATTGAGAAACCCAAATTATGAATCCCAGAAGCCCAATTGAAAAACAAGTATACAATTGAATGCAGAAACCCAATTGAAAGATCATGAAGGAAAACCATATACCAGTACACAATCCCAGAAACCCAATTTATCCTTCTTCCCCTTCCCTAACCTCCTCCCTCCGCAGCAGCACCAACCTCTTCCCGTCCTTGAAATTCCCTCACAATGCAAACTACCTCAAGACCCTTCAATTCATTCAATAAAATTATTAGATCACCGATTCAAGCCTTTATCCCAGAATTCGACCAAAAAAAAAAAAAAAAGAATCCCAGAAACCCAATTGAAAGACTATCAAAATTGAAACCCTTCCAATTATGAAACCCTTCCAATTATGAAACCCAAATTGGAGGGGAGATCGGGAAGAAGAGGAGGAGGTGGTAGTGGAAGAGAAGTGGGCAATAGGGTGGAGGTTGTGTTTGGCTTAGGTGAGGGGCAAAGCCGGTCCATTGATTTTGGAGGCCCTATGCAAGTATGGATGTCGAGGCCCTATATATACAAGTAGAAAAAAAAAAAAAAAAAAAAGTAATCCATATAGAACCAAAATTTCATGACACGGGAAGAACACCTTCAGAAGGAGCTTCCCATAAATATTTTTTTAGTCTCTCTTCCAAATCAGAGAGCTGATAAATTGATTTTCAAATTTCAATGGTTGGTGAATTCTCATGTGAATGAGGGAGGGAGAATGCCACTAAAATGAAACCAAGCCCAACATTGAATACCCATCAAAATGAACAAAATAGAAAAGAACTGTGATTTTGGGGAAATGGCTAAAGCTTGGGTTTTTACAATCCAAATTTTGATGGAAGAGGGTGTTACTGAAGAGAAATGACTTTATTTTGATGGAGGAGAGTGAGAGACTTACTGAAAAGAGAAAACAATGATTAGAATGGTTTCGCAGCATGAGAGTTGGGAAGAGGAAAACACAGGTTTCAGACGATAATAAATAAATAAAAGAAGAGTTGCAGCGTGAGTGTTGGAAAGAGGAAAACGAATCAAATTAGGGCCTCTACTCTCCAAGTCGTGGAATTGGTTGATAATTAATATTGGGATCAATTCAATTTTGGTTTTGGTTTTGGGGCATCTGCATGTGGCGTTGTGGTGTGATATTTAATATTTCATTTTCATCTTCTAGTTAATTTAATACGTTCACTTGGAAAAATTTAGAGGCCCTTAAATTTAGGAGGCTTTGTGCGGTCGAACAGCCCATGGGCCGACTCTAGTGAGGGGGCTGGAACCAGCGAGGTTGGGTACTTGGTACTTGGGTGGGGAACTTTGTGACTGCTGTTTTTTTTGTTTAGGATTTAATTTCTTTTAATTTTAATTTTATTGAAAGTTAACAGTGTTATTATTGGGGTTAAATGGGTGGACATGTGTCAACAAATTATACAAGGGACACGAAAGGACATGAAAAATAGGGACAGCGGATCCTTTCCTGCAAGCAACTGTTGGAGTGATTTCCTGGTCGAAGTTGGATTTCAAGTTTTGGATTTGGTTTTATGCGTATAAATGGGCCCAGCCAGCCCAGTCCTATTTTTCAATCTATTTTATTTTATTTCCCGATTGTTGAGTTGAAACGGTTTCTCATTCCCTTCCCTCCCTCCCTCGTCACAAAATAACAAAACCTCCACCCAATCTCACCATTTGCTACTAAAAATCACAAAACGTCCAACAAGAGAGAGACTCCAATAGACAAGGCTCTCTTTTTCTCCGTTAATTTCTTTCTTTTGCTTTATTTTTCTTCGCCTTTGTTGTTGTTGTAGTTTTTGGTAAACTTAGTGGGTTTTTATTGTTGAATTTGTATTATTTTGCCTTTAATTAATTTTGTGTATTGGTTTGCAGCTTGATGGCAGAAATAAACACGTTCTTTTGAATTTGAACTTTTATTGCTTGTAATGGGGGGATGTCATTAGTAAAGCTGCAGATGGGGTTGGTGGTTTACTTGAGAAGGCTTTTTGGGCTCCATTTAAGACTATGTTTGGTGGCTCATGCTCTTAAGTTTTGTTGAAAATGTTCTCTTTATTGCCGGCCTGGTGGCGTCGTTCTGTTCAATCATGTGTTGTGATTTCATATGAAAATTAATGCCCATTTGATATTGGATTTGAATCCAATTTCTTAAACTCACAAACAGATTTTAAGTTCAAAGTTCAAAAAATATGTTTGGTAGGCCTATTTTTAAAAACTCAAAAAAAGAAAAAAAAAAGGGGGGGAGATTGAGTTTCAAGCCCGACAGTGGGGCTTGAAATAGTAGAAAACCCAATCCTATAGAAATTCAATTAAAAAACCCAGAGCCCATTTTCAAAAACAAAATAGCACTAAAATAACCTCTAAATTACAACATTGCCACCAATTGAAGCCATCCCATCCCATCCCATCCCATCCCAAGTTTCATTAAAAAGACCCAAACTAATTTACAACATTGCCACTGCCTTCAACACATGATGCAACAAATAAACCTCCTTCAACAAATCCTAAACGTTATCGTGCAAAGACAAGGATCAAAGAAGATGAAGCCCAGTTGGGAAAGTCCCTACATGATTAGCCGATCAGGGGGCAGAGGGAGTCAACAAGGTTGGACTGTTAGATTTCTTTAATACATAATCTAGATCTTTCACACAAACATGTAATACGTATAAAGACATGGAAGACATACCTGGAGCCATCTTCCTTGAGTATACAGCCTATGAACTCATCCAATCCGTAGCAGCAGCAATCCTAGCAAGAACAGGAACGGCTCAAGACTACAGCCTATGAACTCATCCAATCCACAACAATAGCAATCCTAGCAAGCACAGCAACGCAGCAACGGCTCAAGACTTCTACTCTCTCTCAGAATCTGTTTCAGCTCTCTCTTTATGATGAGAATAGGTTTAGAGAACGTGTCTGATGAGAGCAGGGCCTTTAGCTTATATACGGCTAGGTCAAGTCGTCTCTACTCATCATCGAGGCCGACTTGACTTATCTTTTAAGCCCACTTGAATTGGTTCACGCAAAAACGAACAAATACGACTCCTTAATTAGGCTTCAAAACCCTTCCTTATTTCACAAGGTTTTGGGCCTCAAGGCATAACTTTAATTAAACTCTTATTAAACCTTATATGACTTAGTATCTAGTGCACAAATCTAATTAGGAAAACATAACATGGACCAGCTCCACCCTTGGTTTCTCATATTTCAGCATATGGCATATGCTTGCCCAGCGAAGAAGCAGCTTTCTTCGGTCGGTCCTCCTCCATAGATTGGTGTAGACAACTCGAACTCCTATAAGGAAGGTCAACTGCTCTCCGCTCCTTGGCAAGGGAATCAAGTTTGGCGACAGCATCTCTACATGGCAGATCACTAGTCTTCGACTTCTCAACTAAAGGCTTGGGTGGGGCATCCTTAATATCTCGCATGCCATGCGCCTTCTTGTCGTCAATGTCCACAACATGCTTGACTATAACACCCCGACCCAACAAATTGTTACTAATTAATTATTTAATTGTGTAATTACATTTATGCCCTTAGAGTAGGGATACTTTAGTCACTTTTTTTTTCAAAAAGGAATGTGGGGAATTAAGTAGCACCGTTGCATAGAGCTTGTGAATACAAGTTCATAGACACACGTTAGGCTCAATTCGAACTTAAAACGAAGAAGTTATGATTTACAGAAGTGCAGTGGCACAACCATAAATATTGCGAAGTTCCAATTTAAGTAACAGATCAGATTCCTTTTTTTGGAATTTCTCTCTCTCTCTCTCTCTCTCTCTCTCTAGGCGAGACTTTCTCTCTCTCCACGCGCGGCAGCAAATTTCCGACAGCAATTTCGTCGATGTCCAGTGTCCGATTCGAGCGAAATTGGTTGCAAAAGTTTCATATCAATGTCCTCTCTCTAACCCACCCATTTTCCCAGCTCAAAAACCCAAGGAAATTAAACTGGAATGACTGGAAGTTCGAGGTGATTTTCGAAGTTTCGATGCCATTTTCGGCGATTCCATCAGCTATTTTCGTTGATCTAGGTACCCAGGCGTAATGTATCGCTCATGATGAACTCGCTCACGGTTAAGCTAGCTTTGGACTTGTTGTGAGTGGATTTTTTTTTTCAAATGAATATTATTTTCATATTGGCAAGTGTATGCATAACTGTGTTTAGGTCGGGTTTGAAATGTGATTTGATTGGAAGATGGTGAAGGTTCCCAAGGCGAAGATGGTGAAGCTAACAACTTTTCATCTCAAAGGAAGTGTTGCAGTATGGTGGGATCAATTACAAAAGACGCGCCAAAGGCAAGGCAAAGCAACTTGGCGATGGATGAAGCAATTAATGATGGACAGATTCCTCCCGGTAGACTTTGAGCAATATTTGTACTACCTTTACCACAATTGCATCCAAGGCCATAGGATGTTGGCAGAGTATACATCTGAATTTTTGCACCTCGCAGAACGTAATAGCCTAGATGAAACCAATAGTCAACAAGTGGCAAGGTACATGAATGGGCTTAAACCTTCCATTCAAGATCAAATTGGGTTGTAGACTTTCTGGACCGTGCAAGAGGCCAATAGCATGGCCCTCAAGGCAGAGCTTATGGAGAACGAGAGACGATTAAGTTCTGGCAATTTTCAAAAGAAATCTGCCGATTCATCTGTCCCTGCAAAAGATAAAGGTAAAGAAATTGCACATGTTCCTGGGAATAATAATACTAACAAATGGCAGGGCACAAAAGGAGCAGTAGAAGGCAGTAGCCGCACTTGGGATAAGGGTCGTTTTTAGAGACCGAATCCTTATGCAAAACCTTATGGAGATCACTGTTATCGTGCGGCAAACTGGGCCACAAATCCAACAATTGTCCCAATTGTCGGCAAGTTAACTTGGCTGAAGTGAATGAGGATGACAATGAGGATCGGAGCACCACCACTGGGCATTCATCACTCACCACTCATCCACTTCCATTATGTAGGATATCCTACTGTAACCGTATTATTTTCTGAAAACTAAATTAATTAGTAGGCTTTGATATTGCCCTAGGATTTTTGTAAGGCCTAAGGCCACACATATTTGAGGTTGGATTGTGTGTACTCTAACATTGTGCATGTTGAACGCTTGAGGATATAAGAATTGCATTTTGTATAGGTGTAAATTATTGGGAAACGAGCAATTTATAGGGGAGACTCTGCCGATTTTTCGGCAGAAGTCAAACCTTAAAAGAATTTTTGAGTTTAGTTTAAAGGGCAATTTGTTCACGTGTGCCCAGCACCTAACAAGTGTTGGATATGCACAGGGTTCGACGCAGATTCCAAAGTGGAATTTGGGTCGAGTCCTGTCAGCTATTCTCTTGACTAGAAAATATAAATAATGAGTGGACCCTATTCACTATAGGTAGCCATGTATTTCCAAAGACACCCATGGAACGTCCCTAGGCACTTATAAAGATTGTATACAGTCTTCAAATGGACGGGAGATAACTATCAGATTTAATGAAGTGGTACTCCTTGGATAAAAAATTACATTTGCTACTAAACTATAAAAACTTCAATTATAATTAGGACACATTTGAGGGATGAGATGCTAGAACTAATAGAATGCGATGATAAATGAAATTGATGAAACCCAACATGCCTGCAAGTCCATCTATTAAATTATATTTGTTTTAGAAAAAAATAACACATAATATTATTATATTTCTATCTTAAATTCAAGTCTATTTATTTTCTCTAATAATATATATTAAAATTTAATGTTTTCTTTATATATAAAATAATGATTTTGTTTTTCAAGTTTCAATTTTTAAAACCCAAACAATAATTTAGCAATTTTCTATTTAAAAGTACCTTAAATTAAGTTATTAGCCTCTTTTTTCAACAAATAATAAATCTTGTTAGTATATACATAATTGTAAAAAAATTTAAATGAAGTTGTAAAAAAAATAACAAAAAAAATACAATACATAAGTCAAATTTGGGGTGGGCCCATATTAGCCCGTTTAGTGGCCTGACACGAGCATGGCCCAATCCATATAGGCTAGGGCCGTGGGCTCGGGCCCGTTTAGTGGCCTGACACGAGCGGGCCCATTTATTAAATAGACCGTCTCTAAATGGGCCAGGCCGACTCGACCCGTTTGACACCTGACGACTAAGTGCCAGTTTGGCATTGCTTATTTGGGGTGATAAGTGATTTTTAAAAAAAATTTGGGAAGCTCAGCCCATGTGGTAAACTATGAGAAAATCACTTATTGTTAAAATTTATTGTGAGAGAAAGCTATAAGGGAAAGCAGCTAATGAGATGCTTTCATTTTCTGATTATGCGGGAATCAGTTTCAAAGAGGCATTGGGTTTAATGAAATTTACAAACTTCTGAAAATACACCAATCTATTTCACGCAATCTCTTCTCTTGAATCTCTTCTATTCTTCCTATTATTTTTTTCTTGTTGAATCAATCGAAGCACACTTCTAAGAAGCTACAAGACTCAGGTAAAAGGCATATTATGTTTATTTCATCTCAATTTCATTCTTTCCTCTTTCTCTTTAATTTCTAGGGTTTTAACTATAAATTTCATTCTTCATTCTCTCTTTAATTTCTAGGGTTTTAACTTCAATAGTTTTTTATGTTGGTTTTTATTTATTTATTTATTTTCTATTCTTGTTTTTGTTTCTTTGTTTCTTTGACATAATATTTATTTTTAATGGAATATATTGGATTTTGTTATATAACTAAGGGAAAATTGTAGAGAGAATTGGAAAGTAGAGAAAGACAATAGAAATTGTTGAATCAACTTGTATTTCTCATCTTGATAAGACCTCTTAGTTATAGGCTTACAATGGTAAAAAGACATTAACAACTCATAAGTTACAAGCCCATAACTATGGTATTTAGGGCTCGTTTGGTACACCGTATTAGACTTTAGGGCTCGTTTGGTACACCGTATTAGACTTTGGATAGGAGTAAATAGTCCATGTCATGTGTTTGGTGTCAACTTGTATTATTTAATTACCTGACTATTTTATACGGGTTGGGCTTTTAATACTCTCCTTACCTGACTAACTAATACAACCCACACACTCCGGTTTAGATAATACACGCTTAATTATACGGCTAGAGAAAAAGAACACGCGTTCTACAAGAAAAATCCGACGCTCTTTTCATCTTCTTCTCCCTAGGGTTCTTCTCTGCTATCTTCTCTACAGGTTATTCTCTTCACTCTTCTTCAGGTATTCATCTCTCACTTATCTCTCTCTTTTTCATACTCTCTCCAGTATGCTTCTTCTCTCTTCTTTATATATTTCATCTTTTATTAAATTTTTGTGGAAATTAGGTTATGAATTATTTCGTTGTCAAAGATAACAATTGAAAAGAATGATATATTATATATAGAGAGAGAGAATTTGTTTTGTTTTGTTTGCTGTTTAAGAATATATAGCCCTTACAGAAGGTGTGAAGTCGTCAAATGGGTTCTTTCCAGCTTTTGAACTGGCTAAGAGTTCTCTAGTAGTTTTGATATATGACGCCAAACCCCCTGGATAGCTTGAATTAGGATAAAATAAATAATTGAAAAAGGTTAACACTGAAAAGATAAGATAACAATTGAAAAGAATGAAAAGAATTTTTGTGGAAAAAGGTGTATATACACCTTAGCCAGTTCAAAAATTATTTATTCTTAAAGCTTGAACTGGCTAAGGTGTTATCAATTGTAATATATCAAAGATAACAATTGATAACAATTGCTTTATGTTGTGGAAATCCGCCACCTCTTGTAGTTATCTTTGTCAAAGATAACAATTGAAAAGAATGATATATTATATATAGAGAGAGAGAATTTGTTTTGTTTTGTTTGCTGTTTAAGAATATATAGCCCTTACAGAAGGTGTGAAGTCGTCAAATGGGTTCTTTCCAGCTTTTGAACTGGCTAAGAGTTCTCTAGTAGTTTTGATATATGACGCCAAACCCCCTGGATAGCTTGAATTAGGATAAAATAAATAATTGAAAAAGGTTAACACTGAAAAGATAAGATAACAATTGAAAAGAATGAAAAGAATTTTTGTGGAAAAAGGTGTATATACACCTTAGCCAGTTCAAAAATTATTTATTCTTAAAGCTTGAACTGGCTAAGGTGTTATCAATTGTAATATATCAAAGATAACAATTGATAACAATTGCTTTATGTTGTGGAAATCCGCCACCTCTTGTAGTTATCTTTGTCAAAGATAACAATTGAAAAGAATGATATATTATATATAGAGAGAGAGAATTTGTTTTGTTTTGTTTGCTGTTTAAGAATATATAGCCCTTACAGAAGGTGTGAAGTCGTCAAATGGGTTCTTTCCAGCTTTTGAACTGGCTAAGAGTTCTCTAGTAGTTTTGATATATGACGCCAAACCCCCTGGATAGCTTGAATTAGGATAAAATAAACAATTGAAAAAGGTTAACACTGAAAAGATAAGATAACAATTGAAAAGAATGAAAAGAATTTTTGTGGAAAAAGGTGTATATACACCTTAGCCAGTTCAAAAATTATTTATTCTTAAAGCTTGAACTGGCTAAGGTGTTATCAATTGTAATATATCAAAGATAACAATTGATAACAATTGCTTTATGTTGTGGAAATCCGCCACCTCTTGTAGTTATCTTTGTCAAAGATAACAATTGAAAAGAATGATATAATATATATTATAAATTTTTGAACAGATTGTTGATTCTAGTTAGGTTTATGCAAACGAGATGTTATTTTGTAGTCTTCTGTCATGTACAGACTTCTACTTATTATTATATTATTTCAATTTTACATGTTGTGTAATTATATTGCTAAACATCTAATTAATGTTACTTTTACTAAAAAAATTTCCTTTTTATTATGCCTAGATATGGATGAAAGAAAGATTGTGGCATACTTTATTACTAGATTGTGGTTCTTGCATATCATGGCTTTGTGCATGACGTGGTTCATGAAAAACTACAATTTGGAACAACGGCGCCAACAACGGAATGCCATTAGGAGTCAAAGGTTTTTTAGGATTGCAACTCGGTCAAATTATTTAGATAGCATTATAGGAATTGATGACATACAATGTGTGAACCAAATTAGGATGGATAGGAGAACTTTTCATTATTTATGTCAATTGGTTCGTGATGATGGGAGAGTGAGAACAAATGGTTCAGTAACCATAGAAGAGCAGGTGTGTATGTTTTTACATACACTCGCGCATCATGTGAAGAATCGTACAATGAGTAGTAGATTTAAGCGATCGGGGGAGACTATTAGTAGGTACTTCAATTCAATCTTGGATGGAGTGTTAAGATTACAAGGTAGACTTTTGAAGGTGCCGGAACCCATCCCTGATAATTGCACTGATAATAGATGGAGATGGTTTAAGATACTGTGAAATTAAATTAAGATTGGTCAATTTTATTATTATATTTATATTTTAAGTTTCTAAGGTACCCTTTTTTTTTAAATTGCGTAGAAATGCTTGGGGGCATTGGATGGGACTTACATTAGGGTTCGTGTCCCTGAACAAGATAAACCAAGATATCGAACACGAAAGGGGGAGGTTGCAACCAATGTATTGGGAGTTTGTACTCCTGACATGAAATTTATATTTGTTTTCCCTGGTTGGGAAGGATCTGCATCTGATTCTAGGGTGTTACGAGATGCAATTAGTAGACCAACAGGATTAAGAGTTCCTACAGGTAAAATTAGATTATTGTGTTTCATTATGGTAATATTAAGCTTCATTAAATTTTTTAGAATAATATAATATTTGTTTAATTGTTAGGATGTTATTATCTTGTGGATGGTGGGTACACAAATAGTCAAGGATATCTGGCTCCTTATAGGGGTACAAGATATCATCTATCTGAATGGAGGAATAGAAGGGCACCTAATAATCATGAAGAGTATTTCAATATGAAGCATGCTGCTGCAAGAAATGTGATTGAAAGGTGTTTTGGACTTCTTAAGATGCGTTGGGGTATCTTGCGAAGTCCAACATTTTTCCCAATTGAGACACAATGTAAAATAATTACAGCTTGTTGCCTATTACATAATCTTATTCGTGCGAGATGGCTATTGATCCATTGGAGAATGAATTGAATGGTACTGAAAATGGGGAAACTAACCAAGATGGTGATGTACTTGGCACTATTGAACCTTCAGATCCTTGGAATTCTTATATTTGTTATACTTATAGTTTTATTTATAATTTTTTTCATTTTGATGCAGCATAATAAGGATGCTGATGGTTGGAGGGGGAAACAATGTCTAATATATGATAGGTTGAAGAATATATTTGGGAAGGACCGAGCAACTGGTAGAGGGTCTGCAACTCCCACTGAAATGATGAATGAGCCTGTGCATAACATTGATGTCAATGATGATGATGAGGAAGTTGAAGTTGAACAAGATCATTCTGCCTCTTTGCCAAGATCAAATCAACAAAACTCAGCTAGCTCAAGCAGTCGAAACCGCAAACGAAATGCAGATACTGATATTCAAAAGGAAATGGCTAAAGCATTTGGTGAGATGATTTATTGAAAACTATAACAAATAGTTTGGTGAAAGGATCAAAACCAAGACCTGACATTGCTGCTGAATTGGCAAAGATGGACTTGTCTATTAATGGCCAAATTAAGGCACTGCGGCTAATTTTGGAGAAAGCAAGTGATGAGAGAACATTCCTAACATTGGATGGTGCTATGAGAAAAGCATTTGTTCTTCTCTTACTTGGGCAAGGGAGCTGTGATTAACTCTTTGATGTAGTTTAGTTTATGAATAATTTTTCCTTTTGCTCTTATCACCTTAGTATGTGATTACTTTGAATTATACATTATTTGGTACTGTTTTTATGAGATATTACAATTATGATAATGGGTTATATGAAAAAAAAAATCTTGGCAAAACAATTGAAAAACAAATCTTGTCATATGAATCTTACCCAAAAAAAAAATTGTGTCATTTCAATTTCAATTTCCACTTAAATTATTAAAGAATTTTTTGAAAAAATAGTCTGATCTGATGTTATCCAGAACAGCATCAAACACAGTATAACTTAGTCAGACTATTTATCCGGAACAACACCAAACGCCTTATAATATTATGGATAAACAGTCAGTACTCTCCGGAACAGATTAATACTATCCGACAGAAATTAGTCAGTACAGTCCGACGTACCAAACGAGCCCTTAGTGTATAGGTTACATAAAATTAGAAATGGTGAATGCTAAGAGGTATGGTGGTCATCCACCAACTCATGCATTTACAACACTCCCCCTTGGATGTCCACCATACAATTGACATAGTTGCCTCATTAAAAACCTTGCTCGGAAAACCCAGTGGGACAAAACCTAAGCAAAGGGAAAAAGAGTGCAAACATTCTTCTGGATCATTGATATGGTGTTGGACGCGCTTATGCTGCCTCGTTAAAACCTTGATAGGAAAAACCTGGTGGGACAAAAACCTAGTCCAAGGGAAAAGAGTACAGCGCACATATGTCCTATATGTAGACAATTGTTGAATCCTCCCCCTGATGAATTACTCCCCCTGATGAGGACAAACTTGAATTATTTGAAGATACAACACAAATGATATTGATATCTCATTTTCCTCTTGCAGAGCAAGCTTTGGTAATGCTTTGTATAAACATTTCTTCAATATCATCATTGGAGGATGTATGTGTGTCATTCTTTTGAATCCCTGTTGAGGTTAGAGTAATACCAAAAATATCTAAACTATTTTCACAAATCCTTTCACATTAACAATTCTTAAAATAACATCACATTCTATAATATCATCAAAATAATAAAATAAGCAAACTCATACATTACCGTTACAAGGATAAGAGTATAAAATTGCATGATGTAATAAGTTATTCATATAAATTTTTGTATACTGCGCTAGCATGTCATAGGCTATTCAAGAGACCTAAATATTCCGATAACTTCTTTAAATTTGAATACGTTGCAACGATATTGATCTTGATCTCGAACTCATAATTCAATCAAAGTACGCACTGAGGCAATTTAGATCACTTTCATTTCATGATATTTGAATACATATATTGAGCTTCGGGCTCCTTAACTTCTTTAGAAATTTTCTTTCAATAATTTATATAATGTATGACATTTTACATCTCTCAGAATTTATTCCTATATATTCTTCAAAAGATCGCTTCTGGCAATATGCTTAACTTCATAATCTTTTTAGATTTTTCATCTCCAATTCCTTTATTAAATCAGGGGAATCCTTTGTAAACTCTTCAAGAGTTCTAACAAAATTCTTCATATATATACTGCAATGATGGTAAACTCATTTTCAAATTATTTATATATCCCTTTTGTAATAGATATTCATTAAGACGATTATACCATATTCTTCCACAATACTTTAACCCACACAAGGGTCATTACAAGCCATCATATTTTAAATCATTTGCTTCAGGCATTCTGAATCCTTTAGGAATTTTTATACACATGAATTTTCCATAAATATGCATAACATAGCTGCATATGTTTACCATCATAATCCCATATCTTTACTGGGAAACGTTGTGCCATATCATCAAGTGATTTATTTCACTTCATCTCAAACACCAATTTGTAACGTATACATTTTTATATCCTTTTGGTGTTTTAACTATAGGTTCAATCATTGCACTTTTTCTGGAAATATTCAACTTTACTGGGCTGCCTATTCCAGTTGACCAATCTTTATTTACATTTGTCGACAATTATAATAAGTGGTGCAATATCATCATGTATAGCCCTTGATAACTTTAGTACGTACTATAAACCAATATGTCATCAATTCATGATCCCATGATTCTCATGTGCATGCGCATGCATAATTTATAAGCATCTCATTGCTTTCATTATTTTCTGGTACCAGTGCCACTTCAAAGGCTTTCATTGTCACTTAATGGACAAATATCTCTTCTAAGATGTATAATTTATAGAATGTGGATCATAACCTCTTTTAGAGCGTTATTTTGAATAGGGCTTAAACTTTGCAATTAATCTCCTCTTCTGAGGAGTTAAGTCTTTTGAACCTATAGATTTGTCATGCTTTAGGCATCCAACAGCTTTTATGGGGAGTTCAATTTTTGCAATCGATAAATCTGTCGTGCTTCAGGTATGCAACAAATTGGTTATTAGTAGTTACTTACTTTGTGTCTGTATATGCTTCTGGTCATTTGACTTACAATCCTTTTTTGAATATGCTTCTGGCATTTATCTTCCATACCAATTTGTTTGATGAGACAATAATAAATATATTTCATAATCATTCACGTCGTTCTTTATTCTTTCATGAACAACCAAATCTCCCCCTAACGACGGGAATTTTGGTCTCATCAAAATAATACCAAGAATGTCATAAGTATTGTCCTTTGGGGACCTTAATTCATGTAATAAGTATTTTCCTTCAAGAACCTTAATGCATTCGGCGTACATAATATTAATATTAACATGTTAATGGGTTGTCCTTCTGGGATAAATATCAAGATGATTCAAGCTTTTCCTCTAGAATGGTCTTTTGTATATAATCCAAGTCATTCTTCTAGAATGATATTTTGTACACAATGCCAGTCGTTCTTCTGGAACACTCTTTTGTACATAAAACATGTCGTTCTTATGGAACGATTTCTTGCATGCCATTCTTCCGGAATGGTCTTGTCTTCTTATTTTGTGCTTTGAACTACAAGTTCAAATTAAATATAAAAATAATTAAAATTAAGAACCAAGGAACTTGAAAGTTCCAATTAGAATTTGGTTACAATATTTTGATTCCATTGTGGAAAACATGATAAATATGTAATTATTATTTTTTTAAATTTGATTCTGAACTTCAAGTTGAATTAAAATACCATATATGTCATGCCAGAACTACAGGTTCTTGACAAGGTATGAACTGCAGGTTCTTGACAAGGTATGAAACTTCAGGTTCATATTAATATTAATCTCAATAAAAATGATGAACTTTGGATATATATTAACATATATCTGGAACTGCAGGTTCGAACTTCAGGTCCAAATTTGTATTAATATGATATTTTTCAAAGTAATAAAATAAAACGATAATAATATATAAAATAATATAGAAAATCTGAAATCCAAACAATGTTGAAACTTCAAGTTCTTAACATGATGTATATTTTTCAACCCATATTCATAATACATATGCACTTGTTGAAATATCAATTTAGAGGTTGACACAATTAAAACTTCAGGTTCTAGAATTTACCTATTTTAATGCACATGTGGCCGAAACTTATAGTTTGGATTAGACTTAATAAGAACTTCGGGTCCTAAGATATTTGAACTTCGGGTCATATGAAGAACTTCACGTCCTTAAATATAAATTATTGAAATGAAAACAAATAACTGAATATAACAATAAAATAAAATAAATTGTTGGAACTTCTGGTTCCAAGTTAGGGAAAAATCAAAGAACTACAAGTCTTGATTTACTTTCTGAGAATTGCAGAACTCCAAGTCCTTATATAGATATTATATGGATTGAGAACTAAGAGACTTTAGGTCTTTATTTAATTATATAAGAATAATTTAGGGACTTCAGGTCCTTGCATAAAATAAAAATCAAACCAAAGAAAAGAACCAAGTAAAAGTAAAATACAAAAAAATATATATATATTACAATAAAATAAATTGTTGAAACTTCTGGTTCCAATGACAAAAGAATCAAAGAGCTTCAGGTCTTCATTTGTGTTTTAAGAATTGGGGAACTTCAAGTCCACAAATATTTATATTATAAGGATTGCCTTTTAAGAACTGGTCCTTACATATAAAATATTGACAAAAATAAAATACAACAACCAAAGTAAGACAATAATTAAATTGCCGTAAAATAAATAGTTGAAACTTCTGGTTTCAATAAAAGTGATTGAAGAACTTCT
>NW_018921521.1:371264-410738 GCF_002207925.1 Prunus avium
GGGATCGACCTCGCACTTACATATGCTATACTACCAAACGGCTCGTGCACTTGCGAGTATCACAAGTTGAGGATGCAACTGAATCCATTTTGGTGCAGCTGAAATCCACACAACAGTATGCACCAATAATTTCCTCATATCACTTAGAACTTTTGGTTCTATAATTATCACATTTGTTCAATATTTAAACTTTAGGTTTAAATTATTATGATATGGACTTCAGGTTCCAATATCTGAATTAACAAAATCCCTTTTTCATTCAGGTACATGGTGCTAAAGTTGTTCACAATAAATTGAACACATTACTGTACAGTGGGATTTACAGCTCAAACGAGACTACACAGCTTATGAGTGTCTTCAAATTTATAAACCATAATAGTGAGAGAACCAACTAATATTTGGTATTGATCAACGTTGTTCACGTTAACGTTTAATCACCTTTTCACTTTGTGAACCATGAAATTATATATGTACATATACATATATAAAAGAATTTTCTGGCTTTTTTAGATGTATAGAAATTGTAGCTTCTAGCTCATTCCTTCACATGTATAGAATTTAGGATCTTCAAGTCCTTCATTAAATATATTGAGGATAAAGATCTTCGGGTCTTAATTCCCCTCTTTTTTTTCAGCTTCATCATAATACACAAAGAGTGTAACCAATATTATCTTTTCGTTTCCTATAAATGTGAACCATTTATAATAAATGGGCATTGATTGCTTCTGGCAATCATGATTTCAGTTATGTTATATATATAACTGTAAGTATCAATATTATATTACCATTGTAAAACGAAATTAACTAATAACCCAATATAAATAAAATAAAATAAAATGAGTAAAGTGGTATAAACAAGGAATAAAATAAATAAATTAAGACTATGAAATTCCAAGATAATCTAATATTAATGTGGATGCAATATGTAGATAAACTACAAGTTTAAGAATTGGATTTCCAACAAATTCAGGTTCATATAGGCACAAGTAATGAACTTCAGGTTCATATATAGTATTAAGATCCATGAAAAACTCTGAACTTCAGGTTCATATCAACATATATTCGAAACATCAGGTTTGAATACGTAGATCTAAATAAATTGAATTAATAGTTGTGCTTTGAACTTCATACTCAAATCGATGTATATGCATTCGAAACTTCTGGTTCGGGTTCTTGACATATGTAGACCTCATGGGATTCTGATTTTGATTAAGACAAAATCAAGGAGTTTCATGTCCTTATGTATTCTTTAAATTCACGGAACTTCACAACCTCAATTATTTGGAATCAAAGAACTTCAGGTTTTGATTCAATCAAAAGGACTCTAGGTCCTAATCAAGTTATATGATGAGGATCGAGGAACGTCGGGCCCTGATCTTTTGTATAATACAAACTCGTTATAATAATTAAGATCATACTTAAGATTAAATAAACAAATTTAAAAAAAAAAACATGGCATTATATTCATGTGTAATAAGAATAAGAAATTTTTTTTCCTAAAACGAGCATGATGAAATCTGATGGTGAGTACAAAGAAACTCTATACCATGTGATGACTCTAGTTCATATAAGAAGAAAGAAAATTCAGAGAAAGAAAACATACCAAGAGCAATGTCGTGCTAATAACGTGTTATATAACTAAGGGAAAATTGTAGAGAGAATTAGAAAGTAGAGAAAGACAATAGAAATTGTTCAATCAACTTGTATTTCTCATCTTGATAAGACCTCTTATTTATAGGCTTACAATGGTAAGAAGACATTAACAGCTCATAAGTTACAAGCCATAACTATGGTATTTAGTGTATAGGTTACATAGAATTAGAAAGGGTGAATGCTAAGAGGTATGGTGGTCATCCACCAACTCATGCATTTACAATAGATTTAACTTGAAACATTTTAGAGCATTTGGATACAAATATTTCATTTTCAACATAATATTTAATTTATTTTGTAATTAAAATAAATTTTAGGGTGTAATTGAAACAAATATATATATATATATATATATAAGTGAAAATGAAAGTGCTTTCCCATTTATCAAACACTTATTTCAACAAAATACCATTTTTAGTCATTATACACAGCTCACAACACTTTCATAACAAAATTTATCAAACATTTAGAAACTGATTATTGTACAAACAACACTTTTAACAAAAAGTTTACCAAATGCTAAACTGCTTTTTTTCACAACAAATCTAACAGCACAGCAATACCAAAATTACCCTAACTTGTAAGTCAAGGTTCATTTCCACTCGACTAGGCTAGACGAGAGTGACAAAAGTTATATTGATCATAAAATCCAAGAAAAAAAAATCACTCACACACTCACACACTCACACACTCACACACTCACACACTCACTCCCTTCCCACATTTAAAACGCACACCAACCACACCAACCAGATTCGATGCTATACTGTGGCTCGGTCCCAATTGGCAGCTGTGAAGCACCACGAGTATCACATTGCTTTGTAATTTTATATTTCATACGATAAAAAACACAGAAGACAGTGATTCAGTGATTCAAACTCTGAGCTGCTTGCTTCAATCGCCACTCTCCCATGGAGTCCACATTGTCTGCAGCGACACCGACAACGGTAGCTCTCCTCGCCGTCTCCAGAACCCTCAACAGTCGCCTCTCCCAGACTTTTCTCAGTCAACGCCTCCCGAGTCGTCTGCTAGCTCCCAGGCTCACTTCTTGCCTTCCCAGCAGCTACGGCTTTCAGAGGCCTAATAGTCCCTTCTCTTCGTCCTCGCTGAGGAGCCTGTGCCTCGTTGACCCTGCGGGACGGTGCCGTTTAGGGTGCGTTGGGAGCTCCGCTGCGTCGTTTGCTTCCGGCGGTGGAAATGGTGGCTTTGGCGGCGAGAGTGGCGGCAGCGGCGGTGACGGTGAGGGCGGTTCCGGCGGCGGTGATGCGAAGTCAAAGGTGGTTGCTGCTGGGTGCGATGAGATTTCGGCGGTCTCGACTGATGTCATTGTTCTCGATGTTGGAGTAAGCATACACTATACATTACAAATCCCTCCTCTCTCTCTCTCTCTCTCTCTTACTCAATTTGTTTGGTGTTTTCCTATAGGGAATGACATGTGGGGGATGTGCAGCCAGTGTGAAGCGAATTCTAGAAAGTCAAGTAAGTTTTTCCTTCTTCTGCCTCAAATTTTCATGTATTTTCTGTTGGAAGTGAAATTTCATGCTCTGGAAATAGGCAAAGACACAGTTTTTGCTGATAAGAAAGCTGGATTTGGTTGTGAGGAACTGAATTTCATTTGGAATTCCAGTTGTTGGATTTGCAAACTTATGAATGTGGATATGAAGCAAATATATACAACACTACTCTAGCCTTCATTTGCTGGACCAAATCGAGAATACCTTTCTATTTTATATTAGAGTATAAACAGTGAAATATATATTACCGTTTCTTTCTTAGTGTCTCACATTCTTTTCTTGTGCTATTGAAGATAACCCAAGTAGGAAACTAGTAGGTTTAAGATACCTGTTTTTCTTTTTGGAATTTTGTATTGCTCTCATGTTTATGAGAAGGAGAAGAAAAAGAAAAGGCTAAGTAATTTATGGTGTTCTCTTTCCTTATCACTTAAAGGCATTTGAGAAGGGTGCGCAGGTTGATTTTGTTGATGACTTTTGTTCTGTTCTGTAAACTAAACCAATCTTCTTCCTTTTATCATCTATATGGCAGCCACAGGTGTCATCTGCTAGTGTAAATCTCACAACAGAGACAGCAGTTGTGTGGCCCGTGTCTGAAGCCAAGGTTACTTCGAACTGGCAGAAGCAGTTAGGAGAGACACTTGCCAAGCATTTGACTAATTGTGGTTTCAAGTCTAACCTTCGTGGTAAGCATTTCACAATTTCTTCACCTTCAGTGTGTTATTGTTATTTATTGTTCGCATTTGAGTATGGATTCCATGGTTCTCATTTATTGAAAAGTTGTATGCTTCGTTAATCTTTGTCATGGACTCACGGCTAATATTTTTCGAGGGCGTTGCTTGTTCTTTACTGTTTTTGCTGGATAAAATTTGAACCTATGAGTTCTTTAATCTTCAAGCTGATTTGGGACCAAAAGTTTGTAGATTATTTCTTTTGATTGTGTTTGTTGTGGAATGAAATTGAGTTGTGTTAGAGTTTTCTCAGTTTGCTGTGGACTTCTTGTTCACTGCTGGATAATTTTATTTTATTTTATTTATTCTAACAAAGTCTCTGTTTCTTATATATACGATTTACACACACACATATAGAAATATCAACTTGTTTTGCTTTATTAAGAACAAGATCTAAATAGGTCTTTAATACACATTTCAAGAACCGGTGGTGATTGAGATTGAGATTACTTTATATATTGGCAGACGTTCAGTGCTGATTGTTCTGATGTTGGCTGTCAGGATTTTATTAGCACAGTAGTTGCATGGGTACGAGGATATAGGCTTCATCCTTAGATTGTTGAGTTGCAAATATAGTTGCTCAGCTGGTCTCTACTTGTTTAATTACGGGACAGCTAGAGTTGCATATTCAGTCATAGTGCATTAGAAGCATGACGTTTGCTTGAAACTGTTTGTTTTCTACCCTTGATTTCAACCCTATAAAGCTCTCTTTTCTCGGTCCTCAAGCACGCTTCTGTTACATATCAAAATTGTGATGCTGTGGAATTTTCTATATCGTTTCGAGAATTTGAGGATTGAAGTTCTTCTCGAACTTTGGGTTGTATTGTCGTGATGTTATTATAATTTGTTTTTTAAGATCGAAATCATTTCAGCTGCTAAGATGGATGGAAATTAAGTGGGGTAGACTTTGTGCTTCTTTAGAAATGACGATAGCAGTAAATTTGGTCAACTGAGTGCAAAAAGATTATTATCTATTTAGGTCCCTCCAGAGAGCTGTTTCTCTAACACTGGTCGTCAAATTAGAACCCCAAACTTTTAAAATAAGAGTAGATATGATAACGAGTTTAGGGTTTTCAAATGATTTATGTGAAGCTTGCTGGGTTTAGTGGCAGGTCAGGGAGCTATGGAAGGAGATATATCACCATAGAAGTGCAACAGATTTCTTGTCAGGCTCAACCATAATTGTTTATGGTATGTCCTCAAATCGTTGGATTTAATTTCAGTGACATGTATATGCACAGAATGTTTTACATCTCCTCTTCAGTTTATTAGATGTAACAGAAGAGGCTTGAAAGTTGTTATTGATTCACAGTTACTTGCTTCTATAGGTAGTCCCAACCAGCAGCTCATTGTGGTGGATTGGTTTGAGGAGCATTTCTGCTATGGAGGAGGACTTTCCTTTCCCCTTCTACTCTCTGAGCTTAGCAATTCCTTAGTTCTCATTAGGAAATTAAGGACTCATCTTTCTATAAGTTGGTTGTATACTATGCATAAGATATTTGAGAATTAGACTACTTGTTTCCCCATATGGGCATTTTTTGTTGTTGGTATATGTTTATCCACAATTGTGGAAAGCAGTCAATATCTTCTTTTCTTTCATAGGTTTTGTATATGTACTTTGTAGTTGAGGTGTTTCTATTTATGAGCACACAATCGTATGCACTGAAATTGTTATGTGCTCTTTATATGCCTTACTGGTTGTTTAGATAGAGTTTTCAGTTTTTTAAGACAGTAAATTCTTTCAGTTTTTTTTTCCTTTTGCAAACACAATGCATCCTTCCAAACCAAGGAACAATTCACCAGGCTAATACTCTTACCTTAGGAGGTAATTAAGCTTTCCAAATCACCTGGGAAGGTGTGAAGAGAGAAATAGAGGGATTGTCCAGAAGGTGCTTTTAGAATGAATTGCAAGAAAACAATCCTGAAGACTCCGAACTCCAAATTCATCTATCTGCTCTATGAGAAACCAACTTGACAGATTCTAATTTGATAATAATGCTGAAAGTTCTTCTATTTCTAAATCGTTCAAGTTCCTACGGAACCCAAAATCCCAGCTCAAGGGGAAAAAAAAAAAAAAAAAAGAATCAACACAAACATTTGCAATAGTAACATTATGATATTGGGATACCCAATAAGGGTGAGGATAAAGAGAGCAAAAGCTGTTTCTCCCACCCAACACTCTTCCCAAAACCTCACTCTTTCCCCATCACCCACCTTAAAACGACAACAAAAAGAGAATGAAGTGGGTAAAGAAATGATACAAATTATACAGATGGAGGTTCTTGGTTCCTATAAAAAGAAATTATACAAATGGAACTTCTAATTGAAAGTGATATTTGTAATGGAAACTTAATGTCGTTCCGTTGCCTTTTTTTTTGTTGCTTTTCTTCCATGCTTTGAATATGTGAGATTGTTTTTCTTATTTGTTGTGCACAACTTAGTCTTACTATGCACCATCTATCTTTGGAAAATACATTCTGTTATGTTTTTCTTTGTGTGATGAAGACATGGTATTTTCTTTCCTTGATTTTTATTCTGATTGGAAACACTGCATAATTACCAAAGTCAAGACTCAATTTGGTTTTCCCCCTTATGAATTAATTTGATTCTTGTAGTGGTTCAACTAATTGGTTACTTGTTATGTGCAGATTCAGGAAAAGACAATTTTCTCAAAGTTTTTGAAAGGAAAATGGAAGAAAAGCGTAAACGCCTGAAAGAAAGTGGTAGACATCTTTAATTAGTGAGCATCTCTAGTATGCTTGTTTTTTCTTAAAGGGTGTCTAAATTGTTCTGTAAACTGCTTCAGAGTTCTATGTCTTTAACCATTGATGATTTATCTGCACTACACCGTGCAGCTAATTTCTACTTTACTGTTTTTTGTTAGGCAACGAGCTTGCTTTCTCTTGGGCTCTGTGTGCTGTCTGCCTAGTTGGCCATCTCTCCCATTTTTTTGGAGCTAAGGCGTCATGGATCCATGCGCTTCATTCGACAGGATTCCATCTGTCCTTATGTCTATTTACATTGCTTGGTCCTGGGCGCCGACTTATTGTTGATGGTTTGAGGAGCCTTGTTAAAGGGGCTCCAAACATGAATACTTTGGTTGGTCTTGGGGCTTTATCTTCATTCACTGTCAGTTCAATAGCTGCGTTTATACCAAAGCTGGTTAGTGCTGATCTCTCTTTTTCTTTTTTGGTTCTGGATCTAGTTGGTCTACGAAGTTTTAATTTGTACGTGGGATGAACAAAGGGGTCCTCTGTTATAAGTTAGTTGGTTGATACTTGATACTGTTTTATGTCGATACCAAGAAATTTGGATACTTGTTTAGCATTGCCTGTTATCTTCTAATGGTAACATCATACTTGCAATATAACATGCTTGCTTGTTACTGCATATTATCAATGCTGATTGCTGATCTTTGTAAGGTGTTGCCTAAAAAGGTAACTGAATGCGTAGAAGGGGCTGATATATGTTAAACTCTGTTCCACATGCATCCTTGAGGAGTAATTTTGTGCTTCAAATCGTCATGCCATACCGTCCACCAGGCTCTAATTCCAACTATTTCTTTCAGAAAATAAATATCTGAAATCATGTTGGTCCAACAGGTTAAATTTTGGAGGGCCTGGCCCAAACACTTTGGTTTAAGACTATTTTTGGCCCTCTTTTTGTGTATGACCTATTCTGTTGTTTAAGAAAAGTTAAAGAGTTTGCCCCTCTCATGCCCTCCTTCCCTACCCCCTCTCTTCTTTTGAACCTCGAAATTTGATAGAATTGGTTAAATTTGTTTGAAATGTACATGTGTTGTGCTTGCTAACTCTGTAGCCTTTGTTGTGGATGCAGGGATGGAAGACTTTCTTCGAGGAACCAATTATGTTGATAGCATTTGTCTTGTTAGGGAGGAATCTTGAACAAAGAGCTAAAATCAAAGCAACCAGTGATATGACCGAACTTCTAAGTATTATACCGTCAAAAGCTCGTCTTTTGGTCAACAACAGTGCAAAAGATTTGGAATCAATAGTTGAAGTTCCGTCTAACAGTCTCTCTGTTGGAGATCAAATTGTTGTACTACCTGGAGTAAGTATGATACAGTCCTGCTTTTTTTATTATTCAATGTTTTGTACATTCCCCCTGCCTCTCTTCAAAAACTCAAGGCCGTGCCACAAGGTATTCCAAATCAGTCAACGGGACTATCGATTGGCATGCCCAAGGCTCAACTGGAGCCCATCTTTTCTTTTGGTTCTATGTCGCAGCCCAACCATACCCAACATACGATGGGTTCTCCTCTGGTTGACGACAACATTCCCGTCCCTACCCTGCCACCCTGACCACACGCCAAGAACTTCATGCACCGACACTTGGATTTTAAGATAGCCCGACATGCCAAGCCAGGTGTTTTTCCTGAACCAAGGCACTCTGGCGACGGCTTGTGAACACAATGGATTGAGTGTCTGTCACACCCACACATGCACTTGCATTCGTTGGCCGATCATGTTCATCATGGGTCTATGCAGAGCTCTCTATTTGCCATTCTTACAAGGACTAATGTTCCATGCTTACGGAACGGCTGGTTTGAAGGTGGCAAATATGATGCTGATCTTGAAGAACTACAGAACGCCACATGCCTCTTCACACTTCCTTGGGATTTTGATTTTGTCGTTGTTTACTCGTCGGAGTCGAGTTCTTTTCGGCGGTGGATAATGATGCATAACGCATAGGACCTAAATTTATTAGTTTCCTAGATTCTCTAGTTTTCCAAATTCTAGTAGGATTTCTACTTTTCCAGATTTCCAGATTTCCAGATTTCTAGTTTTAAGTTTCCTATTTTATTTGGGTTATGATTTCTGTTTAAGCAAGGGATTTTTTTGCTATTATGTCTAGGTTTTAGTTTGCTATAAATACCCCCATGTAGTTCTTTAAAATTCAGATTTGGATATTGAGTAAACCTTCTCTTAAAACTATGTGATTTCTGTCCTTCTCGGTTCTCTGATTTCGGTCCTTTCTTTCGTCCCTTCAATCTATATTTTTGTCTCCTCGACCTCCGATATTCTTCTTGTTCTACTGTTCTGCCCTTTCTTTTGTCATTTCAATCTATATTTTCGTCTCCTCGATCTCTTATATTCTTCTATGTTCTATTGTTTGAGTGCTTAATCTAATACCTACGGGCTGTACTACATCACTCTCTCTCTCTCTCTCTCTCTCTCTCTCTCTACATTGACCATGTTTAACTTTTCAGTTATACTCTTAATTGCTTTATCCTTTGATAGATTCAGTCTTTTCTGTTAGATGCCACTACTATTTTATGGATCGTTAATCTCCCAATTTCTGGTGCAAAAGATAACATAGTGGTGAATTATATAGCCTAACTAGTGTCCTGATTTGTGGCATGCAATTACAGTTTCCTTTTTTGCTTTGCTTTAGGAACGTGTTCCAGTAGATGGAATTGTTAAAGCTGGTAGAAGCATCATTGATGAATCAAGTTTTACAGGAGAGCCATTGCCAGTGACCAAACTACCTGGGGTATGGTTATTGTTGTATATTGAGCATGTGCATTTTCCCCATCTCTTCTATGTACACATTTTAATTCACATTATAGAAGCTATTTCTGATATGACTTTATCATAATATTGGGGAATTTTATGTTTGTGCTAGAGTCAAGTTGCTGCCGGAAGCATAAATCTCAATGGAACTCTTACGGTTGAAGTGCAGAGACCAGGTGGCGAGACTGCTATGGCAGACATTGTTCGTTTGGTAGAAGAAGCACAGAGTAGGGAAGCTCCTGTACAGCGCTTGGCTGACAAGGTGATCCATTCTTTCTTAGAGTATTTGGACAGACATTATACTATAGTCTCTATTTTGCAGTAGTGATATCCAAAGTATTTTCAATTTATGGTGGCTTATTACTTGTAGGGGTGTACATGGGCTGGATTGGGTCGGTTTTGGTCATAGTGGGTTTGCAATTTTTTGAAACCAAATTGTGTTTGTGTACAAATGATTGCATGGGTGAGGGGGCTTATGTACAAATGATTGCATTCTGAGTGTTTGAAGAAACACAAAATCTTGGCTTTTCTGGCAGCTTTTGCTGCCGTCAAAGTTTTGTTGCACATTGGGTGCAATTCTGCATCCCTTATGCTGATAACTAGCTAGAACCCGATGGGTTCCACACCTGGTGAGAGTAAAGAATGCTTTCTCAGGTCTTAGGATTGAATAGTACTCACCTAAATTTTGGTAGTTTTGGTGGAAATTTTGGCAAAATCCACAAGAAAACTAATTTCCAACAATATCAGATGTTGCCAATACTTTGGAGATATGCGAGAAAATAGGCCTTTCACTATGTTTCGACTATCGAACCTTGGATATTTCCGATATCTTGGTTGAAGTGCAAAGTAGAAGTGTACACAGAAGTTTCACGGTATTGTTTGAACAAGTGACCCTGTGAGACTTGGATATGGGTTAGATACTTTTATGATTTGGTATTGCCATAAATTTTATCTTGTTCTAACTTCTAATTCAATGCATCACTTACTAGTGAGAATCTTTTATGCATTACTCTGTGTTCTTGTGTTTATTTTTATTGTATTCTTTTTCTTGTTTCTGGACCAAAACTTTTAATCAAGTATAACAAAGCAACTTACATGTATGCAGTTGCCATAACTTAATTTGTCGATCACATTTACTTGAATGGTGTTCATCTTTTGATTGGTTTGGTTTCACCAGGTGGCTGGGCATTTTACATATGGAGTAATGACACTCTCTGCTGCCACATTTTTATTCTGGAGCTTGATTGGTGGTCATATTTTACCTGTTGCTTTTCACGGAGGAAATTCAGTTTCATTAGCATTGCAACTCTCTTGCAGTGTTCTGGTATGACCTAGATTTTTATCACACTTAAAAACTTGAAGGTAACCCTAAGAATTCTTCAATACCATCAAGGAAGCTCATATCTTATCATCTAGTTTGCCTCTTGGAAAGTTGGAAACTGGTAATTAATCATTGATTCGATACAAAATTTAAAATGATTGCACTTAAAAGAAGGAAAAACTTCCTAGCTGCATTGTCTGATTGACATTTGCTTTTACTTTTAAAAAAAATTCCAGTTTTCATTAATCTGTGTTTTCTGATTGCAGGTTGTTGCTTGTCCATGTGCCCTTGGGCTTGCCACACCTACAGCTGTGCTGGTAATCTCTTTGCAAACACTACTTACTGCCATACAAGGAATATTTTGTTGTTTTACTTCATTAAAATATTATTTTGTTTTGGTTGTGACCAACATGAAACCTACATGGTGCATATTAATCTGAAAAGTTATGAGGGTAATGGGAACATTCATAATGTTTCAACCAAAATGGTGTTTTAAACAAGATATTAAATACTGGTCTCCACGAAATTATCAAAGGCTTGAATGCATGGAAGTACGGACGGAAATTTTGATCTCATAAAAAACTTGAGGGAAACGAAAAATTATGGATAAGCTTGAATATCTTCAAACGCAAGAGAAGTATATTTAATCAATTATTTATTATTTTGATAAATATTTTTTTTTTTTGGGAGAAACTTAAGTCTGTAGTAGGTTCGTTTAGAGTGGATAAAATGCGTGCATACAGACACTATTGAAATATAAACCATTATACAAATCATTTGAAACAAAAACTTAAGGTTTAGTTAGTACAAGAGCCTTTGTAAGTATTGGTGTTCGTATGCACGCACTTTACTACTCTTAATAAACGTACTATGTGTTAGTCTGAGTTGTATCGTTGACTAAATAGTGTAGGAAAGTTTTTAATTAGTTGTAATTTCATGTAATTGCTAGAATTATTTTCCTTTTATTGTAATTTTGTATAGTTTAAATACCATCCAGTGGAAGTTGAGTAATAAATCAGAACATAATTTACAATCCTACTTTCTATGTTACCGACTTTAGTTTGCGGAAACGCTATTACTTAGAAATGGTCTTGTACTTATTATGCCATAAATATTTCTAATATTTTTTGTTAATAGAATGTATATACTTTGTTTTTTATTGCAACGCCTGGCTTAGTCTTTCGGCCTATCAAAAGCTATATATGATGCCATGAAATGATAAACAGAACGCGAAGAGGATATGCTAATTAATTTCTAAATTCAGCCTACTTGTTTAAGCAATTGCATTTTAGAGAAACCACTCCCAACAACTGACAACAAGGTAAGGTTGGCACACACTCTGCAAACAAAATCATTACCTCTGTAGGTTTCATTTGTTTGATAAGTGCTAAATTTGAATTTATTTGCGTATGATATATCAAATTTATCTTCAGTATTGAGTGCTTTCTAGGTTGGGACTTCATTGGGAGCAAAAAGAGGACTGCTTTTGCGTGGTGGAAATATTTTAGAGAAGTTTTCAATGGTGAACACTATAGTGTTTGATAAAACAGGGACTCTGACAATGGGCAAACCTGTTGTGACAAAGATTTTGACTCCTGAACGTTCAAAAGTTACTGACTTACAGTTGAGTGGTGACAAATTTTCAATCTCACATGACTGTTTCATTTAAGGGAATTGAATTTGCCGGAAGCTTTTCTAATTACATTAGAAAAGGGTTCCTTTATTTTTCTGTAAAACAATAAGAGTTCAGCATGCTTCTATGATCTCCTCGCTTCGACCCTTGCCAACAATTGCAAGGGAATTTACAACTCTTAACTTCCTAGCCCCGATCCAAACCCAAACCGAAAGAAAAATAATAGAGAAGTGTAAATATACGTGGTTCACCCCAAATTAGGCTATGTTCAATGATCTAATAAATAAATAAAGAAATTAAAAATAGGTTCTTCACTCATACTAAAGTAAGATCTCTTTACTCAACATTGTTCAGAATAGAGAACCAAAACCAAAGGTCAACAAGCAGGTTACTGAAACTGTCCCTCTTGCTTAATTGAATGGCATCTTATCACATATTGCTTATGGATTGCTGTCTAGCTGCATGTGTTGCTGTAATTAATGTGTTTAAGTGGTTTACTGACATGTGCATTACCAATTATTTCCTCGAGTGCATTTGTTTGATCTGTTTTACAATCCCCCTGTACTACTAGAATAAATTCTTGGTGTTGCGACAAATTTATTTTAGGACCCAAATGCATTTGAAGTGGATGAAATTTTTTTATGACTTGATTATCAGAGGTGCAACTCGACCAAATAACTCATCCTTTTCATGGATACACATTGCATTACTTTAGCTGTTTTATAATTTACACATGACTACAAAGATGAGTACACATAACCCTATAGAAGTGATCTCTTTACCTTTATCATCAACTCAGTCTGGAGTCTTTCCAATCTGTATTTTTTACCTGTTATATTGGTTAAGTAATTTATTATCTAGAAATCAGATCAGTTAAAGAAAGATTACAATTCAGAGCTTTTATCACTAGGTTTCTACCATTAAGATGAAAAATGGAGTGATTTTTCTTTTAATCTTTTAACAGAGAAAAGTTTAACCATACTTGGTCAGAAGTTGATGTTCTGAAGTTTGCTGCTGGAGTAGAATCAAATACAGTTCATCCTGTTGGGAAAGCTATTGTGGAAGCTGCTCAGGCTGTTAATTGCCAGAATATGAAGGTTCCTTCTTCTGAAGCTTTGTAAATGTGCTTCTTATGGATCATTTCGTCCTTAACTTATTGAAATGCATCTTGTCCCATACTGTTGAGGTGGATTTTGATTACTGTGTACAATATTTTATGGAGTGCATTCCTTATGGAATTTAATATGAACCAAAATTTCTTAATAAGTGAACATATGATTCTTTCTCCTTCATGATTGCATATCTGGATTCTTCGTCGTTGTTTCAATTTTTCATTATCCATCTACGACTCACAGCAACCCAATCTTCTATTCTTCAGTTTGGCTTGGATCGGTATGCAAGTTTTGTCAGTCTACATTTATTTTCAAGCCCACTAAACTCAACTGACATGGAAAACAAACACAGTAGACTTTAATAAGTGAACATATGATTCTTTCTCCTTCATGATTTCATATCTGGATTCTTCATCGTTATTTCAACTTTTCATTATCCATCTATGACTCACAACAACCCAATCTTCTGTTCCTCGGTTTGGCTTGGATCGGTATGCAAGTTTTGTCAGTCTACATTTATTGTAAAGCCCACTAAACTCAACTGACATGGAAAACACAGTAGACTTTGATAACTCAGTAAACTGAGGGCCTGATGCAGAATGCATATTATTAGTTTTCCTAATTCTACTTGGATTAGTTTTCCTATTATTAGTTTTCCTAATTCTTAAAGATTCCTTCTTGGTAAAGGATCTCTTATTAGTTAATTTGCTTTCCTATTTCTTAAAGTTTACTTTTCCTTTTCCTAGACTAAAAAGGGTTTTGCCTCTATAAATAGAGTTGTTTGTAATCTTTTAAGGCAGACTTGATTAATGATAAATTCCCTTACTTTTAACTCTCTGATTCCTTCCCTTTCCCTTCGTCTCTTCGATCTCTGATTCTTCTCCTCAATCCCTTATTTCTTCTTTGTGTGTTAACTCTAAATCTACAGGCTGTTCTGCATCAGGGCCTGTTTGGGAGTGCTTTGGTAGTATGCACTTCTACTTAGACGCTTTTTCTAGAAGTGAAAAAATGTGAGCACTGCCTGAAAAAGCACTTCGAAATGCTTCATGAATAAGAAGCTAGCAGGTGCTCCTCCAGAAATCATTTTTAAGTGTTCTTGAAATCCAAAAGAAACCTTTTCTGCTGAATGCCACCAGAAGCGCTTTTGGTTATCTGAAAGCACTGCCAAAAGTCTAAATAGGATCGTAAAAGAAAAGGAGATAACTTAGATGAGACTCATCTTATTATGCAGAAATAAGCTTAATCAAATTGGAAGATGACTTAAGATGAGTTTCACTGCCACTTACTGGTAGGAAGTTTTACCCTAAGTATGAAGAATGCCCATAAGAAAGTGTTTGATAGAAAAGAAAATACTAGGTTGAACTGTAAAATGAAACCTTACATTCCATAGCTATGTAAAATAATCTGGCATTTGTATGGGGGTAAATGCTCACTACTACTGGAGCAACTAGCCCCCACAAATATTTGCATCTTCTAAAATATGTTTAAACAATTTAATATTGATCCTTTTGAAAAATGTAATCATGTGGCATAATTTTACCCTTGGTTTTGATTGTTTCTAAATGTGAATTAAGTATTTAAGCAGCAGTTTTTTAGGCTTCTCTGGTGTTTTGGCCTAGGTAAAGTGTTGTTTGAGGTTGTCTCCTTTCGTAGCTTATATGTCCTCTAATGGATTTTATTAAGGACAGATTTAGATTTTTCGTAGCTTATGGTGTGATTTCATCTTGACTAGGCTGGAGTTCTGTTCTTTTTTCTTTTTTTCTTTTGTTTTTCTTTTCCCACTATATAGTATCTCATTTCTTACAAAGAAAAACAGAATGCATTTAGTGAACATGTTGCGTTCTAGGATAGATATATTATCAAGTGCATGCATTAACTAGTCAAGGTTCGAACAAAAAATCATGGTGCTGAGATCATTTACCCTGAACCTTTTTTTCAGATTGTAGATGGAACATTTTTGGAAGAACCTGGGTCTGGTGCTGTAGCAACTATTGAGAACAAAAAGGTTTCTATAGGAACTTTGGACTGGGTTCAAAGGTAATTAATTCCTCACTGGCCCTTTTGTAGTTTACAGGTTTCAATGGAATATAATAGTTTGTATTGCTTCGTATTTGCATATGAATTGCTGCTTGTGAATGTGCAATGCTTATGGGCATTGGTCATGGATTATGGTTAGGTAACTCAAAAGAACTGAGAATCCTACTTCTAATTGAAAGATTTAGATTGATGTAGAACAACATAAAGGAGGGAGGGTTATGCCTATGGTCATGGTGAACTGTTACGGCTACAAATAACAATCTAAATGGAGAAGCGTGCTGGACAGATTTGACTTACTAAAATAAAAAGGTCTATAAGTAGCACAATTTGTAGGAAATGGGAGAATCTTTGAGAGAAAAAGAAGATGTGGACCTGCTGTAATTGGAGAGGATGAAAGAGAAGGTAAATAGAGAGAGGGTACATGCATTCAGGGCTCCAAGCCATCAACAAATGCTCATTTCTTTAACTCCAAGTTGCCTTTAACTTAGAAAAGTGAGCCTTATTTATATAGGGGTTTGACATATAAAGGAATTAAAAAGAAAACCCTAGAGATTTGTTAAAGAGTTGCAGACGTATAAAGACATATTAAAGAATAGAAGATTCTTAGACCTTAAAAGACTTTAAAGTCTGTCTAGAGCCTAAACATAATTGAATCTTAACAACTCTTGACCTTAACTTTTAAATTGATATGACTACTGAAAATGGATTGACTGTTTCGCTTGCCGTAGACATTTTATATTTGGACCAAAAGGCTTAGTCTTTGGCTTTGGCTTCCATAGAGGATATGTTTTTTCTTATTGTGATTTTAACCATTTGCTCTTGTGTTGTGTGTTATCTCATATGTGCAGGCACGGAGTTAATGAGAATCCATTTCAAGAAGTAGAAGCCCATAAGAGTCAGTCTGTTGTTTATGTTGGCATTGATAGTACTCTTGCTGGTCTTATATATTTCGAGGATCAGATAAGGGAAGATGCTGGACAAGTTGTTAAATCTTTATCTAAGCAAGGGATAAATGTATACATGCTATCTGGGGACAAAAGAAATAACGCAGAGTATGTAGCATCTGTTGTTGGTATTCCGAAAGAGAAGGTAAGGTGTTTCCAATTATTTCTTCTTTTTTTTTATGGGAAACAAAATTTTCATTACTTAGGAAACAAGGTACAAATAGTGAACAAGGAGCACTTTTAAAACAAAACTTCACCAAACCAAAAAATCAATTCTACACTAAGAGAGATACAGCAAGACAGTAACAAGGAAAATTGCCAAAAAGACTACGACAACACATGAGAACTGAATGAATTGCAGGGATATGTAATTAGGTAGAAATGGTGACTGCATTGTAGGAAGAAACTACTCCTGAATGTAAGAAATGCAAGTTATAAGCGTTCATAAAGCTTGGCTATGGAGATTTACTTCTGCCTAGCTGTAAAGATTATTTTAACAAATAAGGAGCAGATATGGCCTTCATAAGAATTGTTGGGATGCGAAGTTAGTCTCGAGGGGTTTGAGTCCATGTCCGTGAAAGATCCCAAAGATGGGAGGTTTTTTTATTGTTGCTGTCAGTTTATGGTGGGAAGGGGGAACAAAGTTAGATTTTGGGAAGATTGTTGGGTACGGGAAATACCTTTGTGCTCAAGATTTCCTTGACTTTTCAGGTGTCTAGGGGTTAAAATAATGGGGTGGCTGTTATGACAGAGGTTTGTGCAGCTTTGCTTTGGAAGACAGTTACATGAAGAAGAAACTGAGGACAGTTTTGGAGAATACTCAGGTTTTTCAGCACATAGTCCAGATAGGAGGAAAAGGAAACTGGATTCATCAGTCTTAGGCCCCGTTTGATTTTCCTGTGTTCCACAATCTGACTATACATATTTATAATCATCCCTATAGTAGGAATTGTCTTATGTAATTATTTTAAGTAATTTATAATTTACCTGTGTTCCCCAGCTAATTTAAGTACCACATAAGTGTTATACAACTTTAAGCAGAACATAAAAAGCTTTTCCTCTATCGTATTCAAAGGTAAAAGCTATGCTGTGGATTGCAGGTGATATCTGGTGTTAAACCGAGGGAAAAGAAGAAGTTCATAACAGATCTTCAGAAGGATCAAAACATTGTAGCCATGGTTGGTGATGGAATTAATGATGCTGCAGCATTAGCTTCATCACATGTTGGAATTGCCATGGGTGGTGGTGTTGGAGCTGCTAGTGAGGTATCCTCTATTGTGCTACTGGGCAACAGACTTTCACAGGTACTTTTAGAAAAATATAACTTTTGTAGTACAACATAACTATTTGCTTCAACACATGAAGCATTTTACCTTTATAATTGCATCCATCCATTTCATTTCTAAGGGTTGAAAGGATGTTGTTCCTTACCTTAGTTAAGGGTTAAGGGTTTTCGCGCTGGGGGTGGGGTGGGGTAGAGGGCTGAGTTCTTATGGAACTGCAGAGTGTTGGCTGTCATTGGGGCCTTATAGATGGAGAGGAATAGACAAATTTTTTAAAACTCCAATGGGATGTGGTCGAAGACTTGTGGCATATGGTGTTTCTTTCCATCTCTTTGAGGTTTTGTTTCCAATGTTTTCAAGGGTGTCAGTTTGTCTGCCTTATTGCTAGGTTGGGAGGCAGCTATTAGTAGTGTTTTCTTTTGGTTTGTTCCTGTGGCTAGTTTTGATCTGCTCTTGTTTTTTTTGGTTTGTTATATAGAAGTGGATTTTGCAACTACTGGTTTACTGTTTAATATTTTGTTAATAAAAGTTCTCTCTTAAAAAAGAAGTAAAGAAATAGTTGATCAAAAATCAGTGAATTCCCAGTTAATTGGGGGTTGGGGTGCTAGCGGCGAAATATCCAATTAAGCAATTGAAGATGTAAATGTAACTCTGTCATTAAAGTGCATGTTGGTACAACCACACAACTTGCTTTCTCTTCAGCAAAATAAGAGGCCACTTACCAGCTGGCCTAGTGCCTTTTTCGTGTTGGCAAAGGGCATACGAGAATGTGCATATATATGTGATCTGACATATTCAATCAACAGTAGCGGTTTCTTACTTTTCCTTTTAAGTTATCAAAATTTTCTAAAAGTTTTTATGGCATGCATGATATGTGTGTCTAAGTGCAAAAGGAGTGCAACACAATAAGCGTACAAGAGAGAACTCAAAGGAAATTAATAATGAACTAAAACAAGGCTAGCTTATGAAGTTCAACAACAAAATTCCTCAAAGGAAACGAAGAAATCCTAGCTTTCAGAACTCGAACGCTTGGAATTTGAGGAGCCCTGAAAATCAATTACTGGAGCTGTGCATGCCTCAATCCAGTGTTAACATATAAATTCTTAAAAGGGTTATTTATGTAAACACCCTCCCTTGTTGTTTGTGAAAGCATAAATTGGCACCAGATTGTATACTGCTATATCTGGAAACCAAACTATGGATAGAGGCTTACAAGCCTGTTAGGAAAATTTGCTTTTGCTGTCGTCCACAACTACAAATTGAAGAATGCAGAACAAATATTTTAACCAAAATATGAATAATGTTGATCGCTGGAGTGCTGGAGGAAGGCTTAGTATAGTCTTCTTTTCATGTAATAAGCACTGTTGTGTTGTATATTTGATCTTCATAACGTTCTCCAGGTACTTGATGCTTTGGAGCTGAGCAGGCAAACCATGAAGACTGTGAAGCAAAATCTTTGGTGGGCTTTTGCATACAATATTGTAAGTCCTCTATGGAATAGGAATAGCCAGTGTTCTATTTCCTTTTTTAAATTTTCTCCAGCACCAGAAGCTGAAATAGAATGAAAGAGATCATATTCCATCTTCTGGAGTTTCATGCCACTGGAAGCACAAGAATGAAAACCTGTAGATATCACAAGCTTATTAGAAAGTTGATTTTGAATCTTTAGTATCTACATAAAATTTTAAAAGAATGGAATGGTGGAGAGAATGTTGTGATTTTTATCTGGATTTTTTGGGCTGTCAGATTTACTAGTTTACTCAAAGTGATTCAAAGTACTTTCGGTTGCCTGAAATAAATTAGAATGTGCCGTCCTTAGCTGCTTCCAGCAGCTGACAATTTCAATAATCAAACTGTTTGATATACCATACTTGTTTAACTCGGGCAGACTTAAGTTGAAACTGCAAGATGTGTGAACCATATCAAAGTGCAGGTTTTGTTGATTTGGTTAGTCTTGGTTTTTCTGTTTTTTTGTTTTGTTTTTGTTTTTAGCCTTCTAATAAGGTGCTTAATACAAGGACAAACCATATTGTTTCTTTTCTTGTCTTTTTCTCCCTTTTCATTCTTCTTTCCCCTTTCCTTAGGATTGTTTCATGATACTGTATATGCTTTGCTCTCTTTTCAGAAGCAATACCTGGTCTTATGCTACTGGCTTTTTACAGGTAGGACTTCCAATTGCTGCTGGAGTGTTGCTGCCGGTAACTGGGACCATGCTGACGCCGTCAATTGCAGGAGCCCTCATGGGCTTGAGTTCTGTCGGGGTTATGGCAAATTCATTGTTTCTAAGATACAAGTTTTCATCAAAACAGGGGGTAATATATAGTGGATCTGCACACACGAAAACTAACGGGGATTCCAATCTTCTCATGGACAAAAGTGCAGAAGAAGATCCTCATTCTGATGGTAAATGGAAAGGATGATAACACCAACAAAAAGATAGGGTTCTACATGTTCTACCACTATATGTGGAGCAGCCTGATAACATGGCAGCAGATAGGGGTCCTAACCAATTCAGTTATCCCAAGAATTCTGAAAGATGGCCAAAGAACAAACACCATACTGCCGTATAAGTGAATTTAGGAATCTACTGCAGAACTGGATAAATTTTTTGAAGTTGCTTCCATTTGAGTTGTGATCGTATTCTTCTCGGACCATATCTTTCAATCCAGGATGAGCGGCAGTTCATCGGTGTTGCCAGTTTTACGTAAACAATATCCTTCAATTCAACAGGGTATTGCTATCTTAAGTTGTACCTAGTGTGACTTATGGGTTGTATTCTCTCAGCAATATTTAAAACACATTTTTGCCAATACTTGGCCTTGCATGGCAGACATTAAAACAACAAAGTGCTAGAGGAAATTATTTGAGAGACAATCTTCCAATATATCCGCAAATGCTCATCTCTAAACTATTGGCGCGAAAAACTAGTAGGATGAAAGTTAAGGGTTAGTTTTCTGAAAAATCTGCCCCCTGCTCTTTTTGGCTTGTCCAATTTGGTCCCTTGAAACTCTTTTGCAATTGTGTTTAATCAGCTCAAACAGTGACTTCTGTTTCAACGAAGTCACTCTTGGAATTGGACTTCATTTATCATCTGCAAACATAATTCCTATTTTAATTTTGTCGTATCAATTTTTGACAATTTAGTCCAGATACTGTAAGGAGAATTCTCTAGTAAGTATTTTTATTTCAGCAATTCACGAAAGAAATTGATAATAAATACGTTAACCTACTGTAAACCCTATGTGAAAAGTTGCCAATCCAAGCCAAGCCCACCAAACTCTAAACACAAATAGTGAGTCGCCAGAAAAGGAAGATTGGTTTCTATATAACCATAACCCTGCTTCGGTTTCGCCTCGAATTCAATTTCAAGGTTAGGTAATTTTTGAACTTTTAAGGCTATGGTTTTTGTGATCCAATTGTAAGTGGGTCTGGTAATTTCTCAACTTTTATGAGTGGGATTATATGGACGTAAAATTACTGCTCTATGAATATGTTGTGTATGTCTTGATTTTTGACATTTTCTTCCTTAGCAATTGAATTTGTGTCCTCAATCTGGTTTTTAGGGTTAAACCATGTGGTATAAAAGTACTTTGTATGTTTAAACTCCGTTTGGTTAAAGTATGGTTATGATGTTTTATCACTATTATTCTTTTATGTGGACGTCGAATGCCATTGTAAATAGGAAGGAAAGCAGGAAGGGATAGTAGAAAATACATGACGTCCGCATAGTAATAACGTGCGAACGTCTGCATTGGGGAA
Source organism: Prunus avium (assembly GCF_002207925.1). The sequence goes on from NW_018921521.1 coordinate 392,783, forward strand.
AATATGTATATATATCTCATATCACAATGTGAAATCTCAACATGAACTATGAATCACAAAGCATCAACTGATTAAGTGGCAAACCAGCGAAATGATACAATAAGAATAAATTTATTAAAGGATTAACAAATCAGACTATGACTGTAATATTGGCCGGTGAAGAATTAACTAAGTTTTGCAAGGTTCATTAAGCCACTAACAACTCAAAAATTTCAAATGAAGCAACAGAAGCAAGAGATCATATTGGAGCTTAAATCTTAAACCTTTTTATATGGATCTTTAAACTCAGTGTGATCCTAGACTTAACCATTTCATAAATGAAACAAAGAGAGATGAGAGAATCATACCCTTGGAGCAAATTCTAAAGCCAAGGAGGCTATAGTTCCAAATCTTGTCTCCCTTAGATGAGCTATCTCTATATTGGTGCATCAAGGGATGCAATCTCCGAGTTCACCACACCAAATACACTGATTTGATCGCGCAAGAGAGGTGTTAGAAAACTTAGAGAGGAGAACCTAACCCTACGATGCAAGGAAAAAACTTGCACGTACAAAACCAAGAGAGATAATCAATACTCAAAGAGTCCAAATAAGACTTATCAATCCCATCTCTAACCTTCTACTTTAGACCTTCTCCCTTCTCCTCATGTCATTTGTCATTCCCCTTACACTTCAAATAATGTCTTTAATGCGTAGAAAGAGTTGACTTTTATTTTCCATGTCAACCCTTATGAAATGTAATAGCCTTCATCAACTCCCATTTAAATGTGAACTTTGAAGAAAATTTAAAAACAGAACTCAAACTAAACCCTATAATTTTTTTTGAAAAAACCCCAACAGCCACGCAAGCTATCCACCTAAGTCTTCTATATGTTTTGGGTACTAGAAGCTTGAGTTTGGTTTCAAAGCTTGGGTTTTGCCTGTTGCCATGGGGAGGATGGTTTATGGAGATGGAAGTTAATAAACAGTTTCAAAGCCAATTGGAAGCTACAGGGATGATTCCTGCTCCCGCCGTTTGGTTCATGGGAAAGGAGGCATAGGAATGGGAATTCAATTGCTTTCCCATGTTTGGTAAGTCCGGGAATGGGAAACGGATTCCTGGCACATGGGAAAATAGGGGGGAAAGTGATGCCCCCCTCTTAACTTGGGTTTTGCTTTCCCTCCTCATGGGAAAGTTTGGGAAAATGTGCCAACATTCAATGCACACTTTTCATGACTATTTTGTCCCTATGAACAATTTATAATTACAACGTATCATTAAATGCATTCTTTTTTTATTTGATTTAATATGGGTATAATTGGAAAATTATACAATTTTTGTTTTCCATTCCTACTCAAAACAAACATGGGAAAGGAAACAAAGTGAAATCTCCCGATTACTTTCCCAACATTACCAAACGTGGAAAAGGAATCTTTCATTCCCATTCCTTGGAAAATGACATGAGAATTGATTTCCCCTCAAATCCATTCCGTGAACCAAACGGGGATACGTGTATATAATGTCTTGACGGAAGGGATTTGATGACGGTAGTTGGCATGATGGTTAATGGGAGATGTTATTTTTTCTTTGGAGCTAATTTCAGTTTCCTTTAAGTCTATACGAGAGAGAGAGAGGGAGAGAGAGAGAGAGAGAGATGAATAGGAGAATGGTAATAAAGTACGTAATATAATTTCAATTTCCTATCATGTCTATACAAGTTATATGAATGCCAATCCAACAATAGTCGTTTCAATGTCAAAACAATTAGATGTGGAAGGCTGTGCATTATAAATCACATTCACATAACTTTGACATCGTAATTACAGTACACTTTCCAAATGCATAACTGCAAAAATCGATGCATGGAAGACAAGCCAAGGAGAACAAAACTTCAGAGATGTGACATCCTCAAGGATTGGAGGACCAAAATGGCCAACAATCAAATAGCGAGGAGGGCAACGAAATTCCAGAAGCTCATGGTTTAAATTGCAGCAACAAGTCGTGTGCCACATCAATCTTCCATAACACCAGCTGCGTTCGTGTCTCGACTCTGGTGTAAAAGTTCAGATTTGCCTTATTTTCGTAGCAAAATCGTCCTTCAAACCATATATGTCATCCCAACCTGCATTAGATGCGAATGGGGCACGCTCAAATTGGCAATCCCCCTCCTGCAATTTTTTCTCAAGAAGGCGTAGAAGTAATTGATGATTAACTTCTTAATAAACCAGGAATCTTTCCTGGCCCTAATATCCCCGTGACCGAGAAGATAGACAACCCCCGATTCTTTGGCCTTGCGTATAAAAGATAGTTCCCTCTCAATACTCTGCTCAGCATCATAAGCTGTCTGGTCTGCAGGAGGCGCTGGCTTCACCTCCTCTGATGTGCTTGCTTCTGATATAGGCTCGCTTGACTCCTTGTACTCTGCCAGGAGAGGAACACCAAGTGAGTAGACACTTCCATTGGGAGCTATGAGAACTCTTGAGCACGAAGTCATGTCCTCAGAGTCTGTATCACCATCATCCCCATCACTCTCTAGTGACCGCTCCTGAGCTTCCCGACGAATGAATTTCTCAAGGCTCTCAATTAGTAGCTGTTCAAACGTCTGGTGACTTTCTTTACGAACATCCTTGTAGCCATACCTGTTGAAGTTATGACATCAGACAGGGAAGGCAACTAGACATAATAGGATGAAAAGGCAAACGAAGGGAAAAACACTCAAATCTAAATTTTGCACAAGATTCAACAAAGGCAACACTCAACTCTCCTAAATTACAGGTATTTAGCATCTTACCTGGCAATGCAACGAAATATGTGGTAGTTTTTTGGGCAGACACGCCGGAAAAGAAACCTTTCACTTTGAGGCACTACAGGAACTGGAACATACTTTATACATACAAATATGATCATCGAGTGGATTGCCGGAAGTGTGGTTAGAAAATGGCCAAAAATTGCTGGTATTCCCTTCACCAACTCATTATAAAGCAAGCCAATTCCCGGTGCTCTGATTGTCCCAAGATTGCAACCCAATTCCCGCATCAAATCCATTGACAGCTTTTGCTTGACTTCAGTTTCGTACTTAAGCTTGCTTCCATAGTTCCAGATAAACATTATAAAAAACATAATTATGGCAAAGACCAAAATTATCCAACTTCCATCTCCCACACTCCACAAAACTGACGAGAAAAAGGTCAATTCCAACCCCAGGAAAATTACTATGAAACTCAGCACGATGATAATGTTTATCTGCCATATAAGAAGCATAACTATTGTTACTAAAATGGTCGTCATCATCATCACTCCTAGCTCAGCAATGCCTGTAGTAAAAGAGGGTCATTATCAAGAAATTAAAAACCTGTATATAAATTGATTTTATGCAAAAATTAAGTTCATCCACGGGGATACAAGAACCACAGTTGATGGTAACTGTTGAAATTACTCATGAGAACGCATATAAGTTATTTGGAATGTCCGATGAAGTTAAGTAGGACTGACCTATAAGGTTCCAATTTAGAGAGAATAAATTTTTAAACGAGGTAAAAAAACCGAAATTCACCAAATAAAAAAAGGGATATTATATTCCATGGAGTTTACACGGTTTATCCAGAAAAGATGAAATATGTAGTATGCAATGCATCTAACAAAAAATAACAAAGGCTCCTAATTAGTACAATTGTTGTTAAACATAGAGAATTTTAAACACTAAAATATTATAACAGAGGCAAATTTGCATATCCTAATGGATTATTTGATTTTATTATCCACTATAATTTTCTTTAATAAAATTATAAATTAAGGAACTTGATAAATTTTGAAACGCATGATATTTGCTATTCAGCATTAAAAATATAAATAATCTAATTGAGGGACTAGAGTAAACAACAGAAGAAAAAGGATAACTTTCTTATAAAAATAAATAAATAGCAGAGAGAGGATAGCTTTAAGACAAAATAACAGCACACACACACACACACACACAAGCAATATGAAGAGGAGGCTAGAGTGTTGAAAGAAAACTAAGTTGTCTAGGCAAGACATCTACAAGTAACCCAAATCTAAAACCTTAAGAGTTCGTTAACAAACAAAGAACAAAGTTGAACAAGAAATGAGACTAAATACTTTGGAACATAATGAGTATTACCATATGCATTTCCAATCTCATCAATGCTTGAAATAGTGCAGATAGACACCAGGCAAACCACCAGCAAAAACCAATTCACGACAGGGATATAAATTTGCCCCATGAATTTCCGGGAGGTATGTATGATTTTAAGGCGAGGGAAACAACCAAGTGCCATTGATTGTTTTATGCATGAAAATGTGGCCGTCGTCATTGCACGACTAGCAATCAATGCAGCAATGTTAGCAATGAAGAACACAGGCCAGAAAACACCACCTGCAGACAAAGACATGGTATTATTTCTCCAGAATTAACTTCCATCTAGAACTTATGCAAATACAATGTTCCAAAATGCAAAGGGATATTAAATGAGTTAATAACATATCTAAGACTTAGTGAACAAGTGTGACTCCTGAAAAATTTGCGAAAAGTCCAAACAGATGACAATTTAATGGAAAAAAACCATTGAAGCTTACTTGGAATTGAAGAAAAGAAAGCTTGCTCAGCTGCAGCTGGGTTCTCCATAAGGTATGCAGCTTGACCCAAATAACCCAACATAAGGCATGGCAAAACAAGAAGCACAAATGTAAGCTGCAAAGAAAAGGTACCCAGTAAATTAATTAGAATTGAAGTAATGAGAAGGCCAACACCATAGGTTGAGACACTTTGATGTATCATAAAAAAATGTAGAAAAATTGACCCAAAAACCACTTATTTCTACATTCTTTACCTGGACTGATCGAACAGAAAAGTAGCAAAGATCCGCAAACATTGCCTCAGAACCTGACACATACTATGCCATCAGTAACAATAACATACAAATAAGTAGTTCACAAACATGAATATATAGGTTCACAGTTCATCATAAATCATAAAAGACAAATTAGAATCGCATTTGCATATAAAAGCTTAACACCTCTATCATATTACACCATTGGTGAGTCGCATCCCATAATTCATGCTTTGAATTCTTATGACACAATAGGCACATGTCTTTTTCTTCTTTTTCTTTTTTCAAAAGGAAACAGACAAATGCAAGCTAAGGGATAGAGTTAGCAGATTTTTTTTATTTTTTTTTTCATTAAAAAGGAACAAAACCATTCAGCGGACAAGTTGTCCACTGGTCTACTAGATAGAAGACGCTAGCTAAAGAATTAAAGAAAGACTGCAAAGCATAGCTAACCAACAAAGACATATTGCAGCAGACCAACAAAAACTGGTTTACAGCAAAATTCCAATCTAGCTCGAAAGGAACTACCCTTAAATTCTGAAGATACCGACACCTACCCAACTTTATCCACCACAAAACTTCTACCTCTCACACAATAATGCAACACACAAAGCTGGAGTCGCCTCACCGAACTCAAATGGGCCTCCTTAAACACTCTTCTCCACAAGGTCAAAGCAATACGACAATGGAGCAACAGGTGACCTGAACTCTTCTCAACAGCACTTTTACACATCACACACCAGTGGGGAGAGAGACACCAATGAAGGCCATCTCCTCTGAACCATATCATGAGTACTCACCCTACCATGAGCCATAATCCAGGCCAACACCCATAACTCATGAGGTATTTTTGCCTTCCAAATTGCACTAAAGGAAGAAAGACGAGTTATCCATAATTTTTTTTGGCATAAGATTTACAAGAGAATACTCCCAAAGACTCCAACGTTCATACCCTTTCTATCTGTCCTAGATTGGACCAATAAAGCATTCTATAAGACCGCCGTTAACTCTGCTACGAAGGCACCAACACTCTAAAATCAATCTAGGTAAGGTGGTAGAATTTTCAGTTCACCATAAAACATCAATGGATTTGTTTACTGACAGTCACATTGTGAGGGAATACAGACATTAAGATAATTTGTACATTTTTTTTTCGTAAGAAACTGAATTTTTTTTTTATTAAGGGAAATTATTTCGGGTTGAAAGTATTCCATTCATATGCTAAAATAGAACAGTAAAACTCATAAAAGAAAAGGGGAAAAAAATTAATTACAGAAAAGAGTAGACCAAATTTACAAGTGGAATCAAGGTTGCAAACATTTACAAAGGACAAATATAGCAACTCTCATGCATCCCCAAAGTCCAAGTTTTCCAGATTGATTACCTGTAGCGCACAGAAGACAACCCCCAAGAGAATACCAACCCTTAGTCGAGTTCCTTTTGAAGAAGTAATAGATGTGAACAGGATTGAATGCCTTCAACACACTGCTGTCATATTTAACAAGGTTGTAAATCCCAATGGCCCCAAGGGAACAAAACCATATGAATAAGGCAGGGCCTACAGCCAGTCCAACTTTACTTGTCCCGAATTTCTGTACACTGAATAAAATTACAAGAAACGCAACTGAAATCATCACCACTTGATCTGCACCCAAATTTAAGAAAAAAGGATAGTAAATATTAAATAGTAGGTCACATTAAAACAGCATAAGCAGCTATCATATGTACAATGATGAAATAAAAACCCAAAAGGAGAGAGAGAAGAGGGGAAAAGGAATAGGAAACAAAGATTTTCGACCCAGTTAACCACTTCAAAAAACTGCTTTCATGAGATGAATCATGCATGATTTGGTCAAAACTTAGAACCATGTGTATATACAAGCATGTTGAGCTTTGAGAAATCGATACAACACAATAGAGGAAGCCCTAAAGGCAGATATAATAGGTAAAAGGAACCAAAAATAAATAAGATAAGATAAACAAAATTCTTAAATTTATAACCGTCAGTAATTACTTAACCATCAGACTGAGAGCATTCAGGCATGTCCTGATGCACATGTTAGAGAAGCACGCCAAGGCAGGACTTACCTAGAACAAATTCAAAATGGTAGTACAGACACACTATTTACACTTTTACTGCTGAGAGACACACAAAATGATAGTACTTCCTTTTGCTAACCACAAGTCAAACTGCACAAAGCTACAAGTAACTGCGGTTCGATGAGGAAAAGAGAAGAGGTCATATTTATGCTTCACATCAGAGTTGCACACTAATTACACTTTTAATGCTGAGACACAAAAACAAAGAACAAAAAAATCACCACAAAACAGGCTGCATCAAAGCTAAAAGCAACTGTGGTTTGATGAGAGACTGTGTAGCCCCTCCAATAGAATCATGAATGTAAACTGGCAACTATGGTCATATATCAAGCCCCCGCCCAAAAAAAAAGTAAAAACAAAAACAAAAGCAAAGGCAACTTTGTGAGACTTGCTCAACAGCGTAAACAATACCTTGCTTAATTGCATCTACTCCAACCTTTAGACCACTAACAGCTGACACTACTGCATTAAGAAGAACAAGAAAATTAAAAAGCAATCACAATGTAATACAAAACATAAAAAATTTATGCAGACCCACTCTTTACAATTTAGAGAAATACATCCAGAAGAGCCGCTGCAGTATTTCTTCATTTCATTACATCAATAATAGGTTGATCAGTTGCAACAACAAATAAAATAGCAGATTGTGCAAATACCTGACATAGCTGGTGTAACAACCCCATCAGCTATCACCATAGCAGTACCAGCAAGCACTAATGTCAGAAGAAGCCTTTTCAGAGTCAGAGAAGCCTCGAGCCTTTCCTTGATTTTTAAAGATCTCTCGAGTTCAGGAGATGGCACTTTTAGCCTGAAGCTTGATATCCGGGCATCAGACGGAAGCTGGTTTGGAAGAAGACTGACCTTAGCATGTCGACAGATCAATGAATACAAAGCAAATGTACCACCTGGAACAGTTAAATAGCCATCAAATAGATAATACACATTCAGGCAAACATTTTCTTTTGTACTACATACATAATAGGTAGGTTTGTATTGAGAGAGAGAGAGAGAGAGAGAGAGAGAGAGAGAGTGAGAGAGAGAAGATGACAGAAAATGAAGACTTGATTTACGACGTCTGGCATACCTTCACCATCATCATTAGCCCAAAGAACAACCAGCACATACTTAAGCAGGGGGATCAAGATTAAGGTGTATAGGACTAGTGACATCGCTCCAATAACATCCTCATTTCCATTAATAGGTGCCTTTTTAAACATGACACTGAAGGCATACAATGGACTTGTTCCAACATCACCAAAGACAACCCCAAGTGTCTGAAAAGCAATTATTATTTTCCTTCCAAGACTGAAATCCTGCAATTAAATATACTTATTATTAGAAGAAATTCCAATCACAAAATTTGTGCCCTATGCAAAGAAAGTATACATCTCCATAATTCAATAGTTTAGCTTTCTGTATCATTAACTCCTTCCCTTGAATGAAAAATAAGGTTAGCAAAAACCAAATTCTAAATATAAAAGAAAAGAAGAAGAAAGAAAGAAAGAAAGAAAGAAAGAAAAGGAAAAAAGCAACACAGGTAAAGAAACAAAAAGGAAGATACATGTTCCAAGAAAAGAACTCTTGTATCAACGTTCCCTCTTTCAGTACAAAATTCAAATCCGATTTAGATGAACCATATCAATCTATGAAGTCGTATTAAAGAAACTGGGTACTTTCACTAGGATGAACCGTAAGGCAGATGATGAAGTATAAGGAATACTAATCTATTCATCCATATTGGATAAAACCGCATACTTTCTCCAGTCGCCACAGATAAGGCAACTGGATTAACTGTTTTATGAAGCACAATTGAAAGTTACCATCAGTTGCCTACGTACTTGTCCAATGTGAATTTTTTTTCTTTTTTCCATAGGAACATAATTTCATTAAAAAGAAATGGAACAAGTCGTCCATCTGACTAGAAGATACAAGCTAAACAAAGCAACAAAGATGCATGGCAGCAGACCAACAAAAGCTAGTGTACAGAAGAATTCCCATCATAGAATATATAGTCCAAGGTGAAAATTCATCATACTGGTTGGTTTATAATTACAATCTAAGTTTAAATATTACCATCTTCCGAACATGATAATGCTAAGTTGCTGAAAACCTAAAACTCCACTTCCTTCATAGATGCACAAGTTAACATATGACTTAAAACATTATAATGCTAATTCGCCCAAAATCAACTGACAGCAGCATGCCAATCTAAATGAAGAATGAAGAAAGCACAATCTCTAAATACAGCCACTACCAATGGCCACAAGGAATACCAAGCCCTACATCTCCTTCCCTAACTTTTCCTCAAATATTCGAGAATTTCTTTCAGAACAAACCAACCAAAAACACAGGCATAACCCTGCACTTCCACCAAACTTTAGCCTTCTCCCCGGAAAGCACAATGTTACGCAAATAAAATGATATAAAAGAGGCCAGGACACCAACCACAACCTTACCTCTCCAAAGAGCTTGTCTTGCCTCTCCTAAGAGCTTGTGCCACAATCGAAGAGCTACTGGAAAAAGTACATATACATTTTCTACTCTTTTCTCGCCAATAGAAAACTAATTTGGTCTCCTACGTTGGATAATACCAATAGTATTGACCCTCCCATGACCAACTACCCAGTTACTTGTACTTTACTAGGTAAGTTCACCTTCCGAAACAATTGGGATTGTTTAAAAAATGCTTCCTTTTAAATTAATCTAAAATCATTACTTTGAGGAGAAGAATGGATTGAGCATAGATTGTGTTCTCATAATTGTGAACTTGTTTATCATTTTAACTTCGGTATGTGTGTTATTAGCATTCTATTTTATTTCACGTGGAAGGTTCTAGCAGAAGCATCACAAATTCCAAAGTAAAGATGGTAAACAAGTCGGGAATTATGATGACGCATTTCTTGTCAATGTTAATGAATTCTTCCCCCACCCACCCAACAGCCCCCCCAACCCCACAAAAAAAAAAAACAAACAAACAAACAAACAAACTTTATCTACATTACCACCGTTAGAACATCCATTACTAATGTTTGCCTTGAAGAAGCCACTCATGCCATCCTCTTAGTTAAAGAAGAAGGGCAAAAAATAACCTCACAACCCCAAAATGTATATGACACAATAGGCATTTCATTTATTTATTTAATTTTCTTAGCACTAAATCCTTCCGGAAATACAGCTAGCCAAAAGGGGAAATCAATCACACAAGTAAGAGTTAAACTCCAAGCTGAAGAATGACAACATCTTAAAGTGGATTGGATGCTCGCTTCAAAATAAACATTGCTAAGATATTTCAAGCAACATTCACCAGAACTAAAATAATTTTAAAAATTCAAAAAATAAAAAAGGGCAGCTTCACGAGTATGTGGATCGGTATTGTTCCAGCTAGATTCACATCAGATGTCCAAACGAAAATATAAATCAACCAAAAAGCAAAGAAAGACTGACGTATACGATAAAACACTATAGGGAAGTAAGAGAAGACAAGCATTGATTTCTAGTTCATGCAAAGCAATGCCAAAAGAGCGATGCTACTGGCACTGAAACCAAAATGCAAATCGTAAAGCTTGAAGCACCTCATATTCGTTTCGCAGAGCGCCGGGGACCTCGAGCGCTTCGACGTCAAAGGAATCGATGCGAGGGCCAGTGCGAATCAAGCGCTGCTCGGCATTGTCGTCGTCTTCATCGTCCTCCGAATCCACAACCGTCCGATGCCTCACATCGTCCTCTGCCTCCTCATCGTCAACCTCGGAGTCGTCCTCGTCCTGAAAAACCCACCGCGAATCGATGGAGTCCATGGATGCTAGTCCGCCATTGATCTCGCCCCTCTCGAGACCTTCCTCCTCGGCCATCGACGACAACTGTCAATTTTTATTTTTATTTTTTTTGCCTCTCCTTTAAATTTTGGTATTCAGAATACCAGAGTGGGATTTTGGCTGGGTGGGTGTTTGGATGGGAGGAAAGTGAAGGAAAATTTTAGGGTTTGGCATACGAAAATGGGAGAAAGAGGGAGAAAATTTTCTAGGATTTGGTAAATGGAAATGGAAATGGAAATTGTTGGAGATTTTGTTTATTTTGGGCTAAATATGGGGTTGAGCTTCAACATCTCACGCTCGCTGTGTTGCTCGCTCTAGCTCTCTTTTGTTGCTCTTGGTGTGTCCGATCGGGCCCGGTCCGGTCCGAACCGGTTACAATTTGCTCTCTGTTTCGCCACGTCAGACCGATCCAAAAAGAGAAGAGCCCTGGGAAGATAAAATGGTCGACTCCCAAGAGAGACCAGCTTATGACCTCACTGGTCAATCAATTCGATCGTTTTTTCACTTTTTGTTTTTGCATTTAAATCATAAAACAAGCCTCTTGGCACATTTTCTGTTTTTTTTTTAATTTTCATAAGTAATGTCTTTTAATTAGGTAAATATAAAGGGATTTCGAGCCTCTATATATTATGCATTTATCCGCATTTTGTAACAGACCATTCTAATAATCTAACTATATAAGATATGACACATAAGCAACATAAATATTTAAAATTGGTTTTCTAATAATTTTCTTTTAAAATTAACAATATTAATATTGCTGAAATTGAAAATAAAACAAGCGAAAGGTGAGGGGAGAGAGAGGATGCTGCAAAATGTTGCTGCTTGCACCATTGTTTTTCTTTTTTCTTTTTTTCTTTTTTTTTTGAGGGATTTATATCTCGCTTCCAACATACCATATCATTGTTCAGAAACTTCAACCTCCACCCGCCACTAGTTTATTCAAGAAAAGTTTGCTTATGGATGATTTGCTGTTCAGCTCTTGAGTATGAAAGGTCAAGGAAAAAGGGGTTAGGCAGGGGAAGCGAAAGTTGTCGAGGCAGGGGGGGGGGGTAGGGGACACTAGTATGGCAGCTTAGGTGGCGTTGGGGTGGTTGGGATGGGGGTATAGGGGTTGGGAGTATTAGGGAGTTACAATAGTTAATCCTACTAATTATAGGAAATGGTCAGTTGTCAGTTATGTTGTTATTAGGCCATAACTCTATATTTATGTTGATTATAATGGCTTCCTGTAACTGTAGATTATTCTCTACATCTATATTTATGTTTATTGTATAATGATCATATAAATAATATAAGGAAAAATCAGTTTCTACATGGTATCAGAGCTAATGGCTAATGTTGATTAGCGATACTCTAGTTGCCAACATTGAGAGTCGTTGGTGCTCCTCACCCGTAAAGGTGTTTGTTTTGTGTAGTCTTTTTTCCTCTCTTTTTCTCAAAGATGAATATTATTTTTTTTTCCCCTCCTCCATAGCTCAGTGCCTCTTCCACTCCTCATCCATCTCCGTCTCTTGACATCATGGCCAGATCTCTGTTTTCCCTAAGAGACCACACCTCCCTATCGTTGTTTCCCTCTTTCTCTTGAAATCTTTCTCCACTTCTTTGTCTCCGTCGTGCCGTCTCTCTTCCCTCTGCGAGCCTCGTCAACGCTCGCCAAGCCTTATCCTAGTATGCGATTGTGGTTTATCTCTCCCATGTTTTTCTGATGGTTTCTCTATCATGGTTTCCATATTTTTCCTCTTGTTTGTTGATGATGCCCGTCATTGTTCACCTGCCGTCTCTCTTTCCTCCACGAGCCTCATCAATGCTCATCGAGCCTTCTCTGCCGTGCTACACTGCCACTATTCCCTTTGCACAGCCCTTGTTTCTTCCTCTGTGTTGCCGACTTGGTATCGGTCACTCAAGCCCTATCACTGTGTTGCTGACTTTGTATCTCTGTGTTGCCACTTTGGTATTGGCCTCTCACGCTCTATCTCTGCTCAACCGGTGTTCTCCTCCCCTCTTAAGCCCACACTCTTTCTTTGATTTTACTGCAAGTCTCTGTCTTCTTCGCTGCTCTTTTACATTGCCTTTCTTCTTCTCTGTTACTGGTATTGTCTTCTTTTCTTTATAATTCTTTTATATTACTGGGTTATTCTCTTCTCTTATTTTCAATTGTGTTTTCTCTCTCCCCGTCATGGGTTGTCTCTGGCATCTTGAGTTTCCTTCCTTCCATGAGCCCATGAGCTCCTTCACATCTTGTGTTCTCTCTCCCTCTCTTGACTACTTTCTCCTTTTGATGGGTGTTCACTTTTCTCCTCTTTTTCTCTCCTTTTTCCATCTTTATTTTGAAAGGATTTTCTCTCTAGTGTTTTGCCCACAGTCTCTTTTCATTTCTCTGTCTCACTTGGTTTCCTTCTTTATTTCTTATTATTGTTTTTTGGGTCAATAATCCCTCTTAATTTTAATCTCTACGGGCCTTTTTGCTCTTGATCTTTTCTTTATTACTTCTCTGTTTCCACATGGTTTTCTTCCTCATACCTTATTTTATTGTTTCTATGGTGCTTTTTCAAACTTACCCATGCTCTCTTTTTCTTTTCTTTGTGTCCCAAGTTGGTTTCACCTTCTATTCTCTACTGTTGTGCCGCACCCTCTCTTAACCCCATTATTCCCTTCAAATATTCCTTCTGCTCTCTCTGCACGCATCCATTTCTGCTTACCATGTGATGAATTTTCTTTTAGGAAAATGCTAGGGAGACCAACTTGAGAGACCAACTTGGGATACCAACTCTCTAATAGAGTGTGGGACCCATTGTATTGGTGGGCTCCACCTCTATTAGAGAGTTGGTACACAAGTTGGTCTCCCTAGCATGACCCTTTCTTTTATTTCTACTTCCTCTCTTGGTGTAACTTTTTTTATTTTATTTTGGGCAGCTTTTATTTTTCTACATGGCTACTTCTTTTCTCGCTTACCACATGCTCTTTATCTTACTTAGAGGTAGGTAGAGTATAGGTGCCTAAAGTTGTTTCCTAGGTCCATTTGACTTGTATGTCAGCCCGTCATTTTATTCCTTCCTTCCATGAGCCCATGCGCTCCTTCACTTCCTGCCTTTCAATGGGCGTTATGTTTACTTTGTTTCTCTCATGCTACTATTGCAACTCTGGAGATTGGAGTTCTTCTTTTTGGTTCCCCTTACTGGACTACTACAACCGACTGCTGCCGCCATATCCATTACTATGTAGTTTCTTCATTCAAATCTTGCTATGATGTGTGCGCTCGATTTGTGGGGGAATATTAGGGAGTTACAATAGTTAATCCTACTAATGATAGGAAATGGTTAGTTGTCAGTTACATTGTTATTAGGCCATAACTCCATATTTATGTTTATGATAATGGCTTGCTGTAGATCATTCTCTACAGATATATATATATTGTATAATGATCATATGAATAATATAAGGGAAAATCAGTTTCTATAGGGAGGGGGAGTTGGCCTTCTGGTTTTTCCAATTTTGGATATTGTGACTTTTTAATCTTATTTTTATATTTTTAATTGAATTTTCAAGAAATTTAAATTATTAGATTTTTTAATTAATTTTGTAAAGTTTGTAGATGTGTCATGTCTCAGATGGTTTGACTATTCTAATGGTTCAAAAATAGTGAAATGCGTGTAAACAATAACTGAAGACAAGTTAAAAGAAAGAGACATGTGGGAAGTGTGGGGAGGGTGGGAAGTAAAAAAAAGGAATGTGTCTGGATTGGTGAGTAACTAATTACATATATATGTATGTATTTTTTTTTTTTTTACAATTCAGCAAATTATATTTGTACTATTTTGCCCTCATTATATTAAATTGTGGTGTTCTAACATTTTTGTTAAGCAATGGTATTTTAAGGGATTTTGTAAGTTTCACTTCTAAGGCATTCTGCCATTATATATGTAAAAATGTCACATCAACTTATACACAAATTTCAATTTGTCATCTTAAATTTTTTTTAAAGAGAAATGTCACCTTAATTTTCCAAAATCCATGATTTGTCATCTGACTTTAACGCCATCCAATTTTCCATCAATTTTCAAGGGTATTTTAGTAATTCTAAAATGTAAACCCTTTGTGAAACTTCTTTTTCGAACAAAAAAATCAGAGAAGACAAGAGCAATACTTTTACACATGAACAACAGTCAAACTTTAGGGTTTCAAATTATTTTTTAGGGATCTTTGTGAGTTGTCCAGTTCCAAGGACATTGGCATTGATGGCGACTCCACACTACTACCCTCCAAACCACAGTAAAGCTTTGCTTTCTACTTGGGAATCTTTGAAGTTTTTGCTTTTTATATGACAATGAGAGATTTGATCCATGTGATCCTTTTTTCTTTCTTTATTTTTTTTTGCTTTACTTATATGCTATTACTTTGCTTTTGTGCTTTGGGTTACTGTGTATTGTCCTTTTAAATAAATGTTAATTCGTGTATGTGTGTAGGTGATTGTGATTTAATTACCATGAAAATTCACCATGGGGTCACTTTATAGACCCCCCAAATATCACAAGCAAGTTGGGAGACCAAGGATGCTCAGACGTAGGGAGCCAGATAAGGTTCGACCTCCTTCAAATCCAAACAAACTTCTAAGATGCTTCATCAAGATCAACTGCAGTAAGTGTAGCCAAGAAGGCCATAATGCTACTACTTGTGAAAGGAGGAAGCAAGCAAAAAGACCTCAAGTAAAGATAATGAGATTTTTAATTTTTGTTTATATATTAAATGTTGAGAAGTTGGCAATGAAATTTGATTTGGTATAGGTGAATGGAGAAGGTGATCCAAGAGGGCAAACTTCAGCAAATCCAAGCCAACAACAGTTGGAGACAAATGGAGGAAATAAGACAAGTGAAACCTTAGCAAATCAAGCATACTTTGTACCAAGAGGAATAAAATCTGCAAGAAATATGTATGAATCCAGTGCATAAGTCTCAAACCCATGTTCTTCTACTACAAGAGCAAGCACAATGAGAACCAACGCCAAGTCTCATGCCAAGAAGAATAACGTATGGAAATCACAAAGCACCTAGGTTTAATTGGTCTTGGTATCATGCAAAGTTTATATTACAAACAGATAAAAATTGGGATTATGTTTTGAAGTGTTGTAGCTTTGTGGCCTTGGTATAAGTTGTAGACTTGGTCACGTTTTGAATCCTATTTTGTGAACCCATTTGGGCTATACTTTTGTTTTGTATGTTAATTTCCAGATGAAGGCTTTTTGTCAATTTCTTTCTCAAAATTGAATTAGTGCCTTTGATTATTTCCCTAAAAACAAATTGAAACCACAAAATTTGAGTGTTGTTCATAAAGTTTGAGTGTTGTTCAGAGTAAAAGTCTTGCTTTTGTGGTTTTAACTTCCTTTTTTTCACTGAAAAAAAATGAGCTTCAAAGAGGCTTTACATAGCTTTATTAAAATAAAATAAAAAAGTTTACATATTGAAAAGACTAAAATACCCTTAAAAATGGATGAAAAATTGGATGGCGTTAAAGACAGATGACAAATCATGGTTTTTGAAAAATTAAGGTGACATTTCTCTTAAACTTTTCTTTAAGGTGATAAATTGAAACTGGTGTATAAGTTCAAGTGATATTTCTACAAAAAGCTCTACTTAAATAAAGAGTGCTACTAAATGAACCCTGAAATTAACTTAGTACACCATATACCAAACTATTTATTGAATTACTAACATACACTAATGTAATGACCAAAAAGGATATATTGAATTGTGAAACAAATATAATTTTACATGAGTACGTACATGTTCGGTTCATTTTTACACATGATTTTTCATGTTATTCACCCACTATTTTGAGTTAGTTCTTGACATTTTATAGCTTTTTACTTCCTTTTTGTGTTTTCTTAGATTTTACCTTGGTTGGAATGAAAATGAGCTAAAAGTGCATTATTGGTTATAAACTTTGTTTTTGTTCATTTTCGTAGGTCAACTTCTTGGCCTGGGATCAACATGCTCTGGTGCTCGGATGAGGTCATGATCTTCATGAGACTTGTTCCAATGGATGTTAACTACAACATATCCAAATTTGAGCTCCATTGGACAAGTATTGCCTATCCAACTAATCCAGCATGTTACCACAACTCTGGAAATCCGTTTTTTGGCCAGCTTTCACCTCCTTTGTGTCATCTTAATTTCTTGTTACCATAACTCTTGGTAACAAGGAATTACCTTTGCAAAAGAGATATATTCTGAAGCATTTGGCATCTTTGTGAAGTCAAGGCTTCATCATGACAAAGGAGACAAAGGATGATGGGTTAACAAAAGTAATTGTTTTATATTAAAAGATATTTTGGAAAAGCTGGAAAGGAGGAGAGAGGAGTGCAAAGAGCATCAGCCATTGCAATGAAAGTGCAATCAGATTTTGGGGGAGGTTTTGAACGTGGGTAGCAAAGTCATTCCATCATTCTAAACATTGGGAGCAGATTTTGGAGAGCTTGGAGCTAGGAGAAAGCCAAGGTGCAGCCAAGCAAAGTGGAGAAGAAAGCTTCCACCATTGATGACCTTGAAGCTTTCATCATTTTCTCAAAATCTGTAAACTCTTTCTAATTTTATTTTGAGTTTGTATTTGGAATAAGTATGAGCAACTAAACTCCATAGCTAGGGCTTAGGTTGAAGCCCTAAACATGATTACCTTATTGTTTTGATGCTTGAGTGTATGAATTTCTAGATATTGTTGATGAATTCCAATTCACCAAATTAATCTATCCTTGATGTGTGTTTTTCCTTGGTTGGCCATCTTTGAAAGCATGCTTCTTGAGATTGTTGGGATTATGTGTATCTTCATGTTATCCTAAACAATAAATGGATGAAGTAAGAATCATCCATGTGAATTGGGTTCTTGAATACCTAATGTAAACACCATGCTATTAGGATTCTTGTGATGTTCATATTCGCTTTGAACTTAATGGGTTCTCCTTGTAATTGAATCAAAGTACGAACCATACCTAGGTTCGGTTATGGCGAGGGCACAAGTATTGTAGCACGAACCATGCACCTTACGTATATTAGAGAGAATCAATGCGTCTTGAGCCACGAACCATGGTCTTGATTGCGAACATCATCATCAATACGTTTAGAGTTCATCACTTGAGTATGTATGAACATAGGTAGAATTGTTTAGGGTGGATTCCGAAACCCTAGTGTTTGGTACTTGGTACTTTCACATTTTAATTCCACTCTT
>NW_018921521.1:438997-457448 GCF_002207925.1 Prunus avium
CTGCGGGAAGGCCTTAGAGCTCCCAAAAACCTTGTCTTGGTGTGTTTGGACTGAGGAAATTGCATAAAAGAGGATGAATCGAAAGGAGAGAAGAAAAAGGGAAGGGGAGACTTGGGAAAATTGGAGAAAAGCTTTTAGCGTTTCTTGGGAAGGAGGAGCTTCCATCGGCTATAAAAGGGAGTGTCTTCTACCCATTGAAAACAACTCAATCGAAGGCAAGCAAACTAGACCCAGAGAGCAAGCATCATCTCTCACCTCTGAAACCCTTCAATTTTGAGCCACAACTCTCCATCTCCTCCAATTTTCTCTTCTGGCAAGCTATTCCAGATCTTGACAGACTTTTCGTCAAGCTGCTGGAAATTACTTAAACCCCCCATCGTTCCTCCTCATCTCTCTCCCCCCTTAGCCAACCTTCTTAGAATCACTTCCCTTTCCTTAGAACCCATGTTCCTCATAGGAATTCACAGCCTTCTCTCTGTTTATGCTAAACTCATGCTGTTCTCTCTCTCAAATTGCTAAACTTGTGAAAGCTTAGCTCCCATGCCACAAGCTCCTTATGCCAAGCCATTCCATTGCTAATTTGTCACGTTTATTTGGTTGATTGGTGAAAGAATCCAATGTGTTTTCTAAGGTTGTCACTCCTCCTTTCAAAACTCTCTTGGAGCCTGGTCTTTGAACTCAGAAACAGGGGCAACCTCCTCCGCTCATCCTTTACAGCAGCCCAAGCCCATTTGTCTGGCTGCTGGAAGAAAAAGACCCCTACACTAGGGAAACTTCAGAAAAGAAAAATGGGTGTGCAAGTACTGATGGAAAAAGGGTGCGCCATTGATGGTGGCTTTGCTTGGACTCTACCTGCGATTTGAAAAATTGTCACAAGACTCCAACAAATAAAGGCTGGTGATGATCCAAAACTCCTGTGCATCTCATGTTCCTCATATCCGAGAAGCAAAACCAACCAGAAGAGAAAAGTGAGAAAATCTCCCAACAGACCCAGAGCAACATATCAGAACAAATGATTCAACCTTTGCCCCTTGGTGTTGAGAACCCACCGAAAAGGATAAGCTCTTTGCCTCCTTATCTCTTATATTATTTTATTATTATTACATACTATTTAACATCATCATTAGTGCAGATGTGTTGTGGCAGTGGAAAAGCATGATATATGTTGGGAAGCAGTTTTGGTTTAATATATTATAATAATAAGAAAGCAATTGACTGGGGACAGGACAAAAGCAATTGAATTGGAAACTTGGAGCATGCGTGATATCCTCTGCCACTAACCACTTTCTGATTATATATTAGTATGAGAACATATAATATAATAATATATATAATACTATGGATGGTTTTCACCTCCTATATTTTTAGTGGTGGTTTTATCCCCACATTTATTTTATTCAATGTATGGTGTAGGTTTATTACCCATACAAAGTGTGGTGCGGATTTATCGTCCACACAACTGCCTTTACTTTTATTTAAAAGTATGGAGCAGAATTAGTGCCCATACTAACACGTTTACTTTACCGCACATTTACTTTTATTTAAAGTATGGTGCGGGATTAACGTCCATACATGAGGCAATTTAATTTATGAATTTACTTTATCGCACATTTACATATATTTAAAGTATGGTGCGGGTTTATCGTCCATACCAGCAATTTACTTACAAGCAATTTATTTTATGAATTAATTGTGCAGTATGATGAGTTTTTACAGTTTACAGATCAAGACCAGAAGTTCCTTGATCCTCATCATACAACTGCATCCGGACTCGAAGATCCTTGATGATAATGATATGAGAGCTGGCAGTCTCTTCGGTACTATATTTGTAAATAAGAGATCGGACATGAAGATCCTTGATCCTTGACATGTAAATAAGGACCTAGAGTTCCTTGATAATGTAACAGTACCGTATTGATTAATAATGCCGTACACATAAATAGTAACTGTACTGGCAAATGTACGGTACGCATGAATAGACACGTATTCATGACTTGATGAATAATACCGCATACATGAATAGTGATGTATGGATAAATATTAACCATGTTGGGTAAACCGTCACTATATACAAAAGGGAACCTGCAGCCCTTAAACTCATGGATGAGCAATTAAATGAGATTCCAAAAGTTACTCAAAACATGGACGATTATATAAGGGCCTAAAGTCCTGAAATATGTACAGGAATTTATAAAAATGTCCATACCATGAAAATATGTGATTTTGGCCCGAAATTCAAAATCTAAGAGTATTAAATGTCCATACCATGAAAATATGCTATTTTGGCCTGAAGTTCAAAATTTGGCAATATTGAGAACCTGAAGTTCCAACAGTTAAATGGACAACCCTTGAGGTATTATTGCAAATTGTGGTACACCACATCTTCCTTTGGCATAAGAAAATGATGAATTTGATAAAGTTCGATTCTGTTACAATCGACACCTCAAGAAAGAAATATATTTTGTGAATTCCGGTTGTTAAGAATACACCGTGAGATGGATAATATCAGGATAAACCTCAAAAGATGAATTAAGGCTCTCCACATATTTTGTTATATTATATGATCTGGGCCGGAAGCCCACGGATCCAAATATATGAGAGATCCCAAACCTAAAGTTTTGGGTATATAGTAGTTAATGCTCTTCACTACTATATTGCAATATTATCATGGCTTCTACTCAATTCATATTTCATGCCCATTTGAAAAAGGGCAAATAAATTATGAGGTCGTATTTTAGCCCGGGCCACAAGTTCCGAACTCACATGCATTGAAATATGTAATTTGAGAGATTTGTTGTGGTTATTTGAACCTATAAGGCACAAGGTTCCAAACCGTCATTTTGAAAAGACATAAAAACCACAGGTGCAAGTTTTAGAATTTGCCCAATTATTATAACAGAAAAGGAGCATACAACAGATAGATTTTCTTCACCTGCAAGAAATGAGCAGGCTCTGTAAAATCTATAAAATTCCATGATGTTCTGGAAGCCTCTGCAGGAAGAGGACGACGCCTCTTAAGCTTAGCCATGAGCCTCTCATGGTCTTCCAGAATCTTTTCATTGGAAATCTGGAGCATGTCAAGCCTTGTCTGCATATCAGCAGAGTATGAACTCACTAGTTTCAACAAGGCATTATTCTCTTCTTTAAGTTTCTCAACCTCCTGTTGAGACTCATGAAGCTTTCTCTGAAGAGACGAATTTTCAGTGTTCAGCTCCTGAATCTCATTTGCTCTAGCATGCAAACGACTAGCCATGTTAGAAACAGAAGCAGCACTCTGAATGCTAAAAGCCAGTGAGTCATCAATGGCCTCTTCTTCAGACCTCTGTGTTAACAGCATGCCATCCATAGGATTAAGGAAATTCTTAGCTACTGTGATAGCAGTTGAATCATTCATCATCACAGAATCATTAACCGTGAGATGACGGTTTTGGGATACAAAGGATGGCCACCAGACTTTGGCGTCACGGGTTGATTTGGGATCAACATTTAAATCGAAATGATTTGGGCGGGAAGAAGAGGAGGCCATTATTAGAAGGTTTTGAGGAAAGCCTTAGAAAAACTGAACTTTCAGAGAATGAAAGGGAATTGAATTGAAACTCAGTTACTCCAATCAGATCTTGCAAAGGCAATATCTATAGGTGGAAATGTGGCACTGTTTCCAGGATCCCAATATTTCCCCGGATCCCTATATTCTTTTTTTCTTTCCCAGGTTCCAAAACTTCACGCGGCCTCCATTAATGTATGTTGGCACTTTCGGCGTTTTCAGGATTATTTTCAAAGCCGATCTTGGTTTGCGGATTTCACAGAGCTACTTTTTCAAAAGCTCCCCGAGAACCTCGCAAATCTTTGCGGTTAATTTGAAATTCACCAGATTTACTTATTCCCTTTATTTGTGTATAAATATGTTACTAACGAAATTTTCTTTGCAGAATACCCCCAGTTTTCAATACTCTCTATATCCAATGATGCAATATCCACTTGTTTTTCCTATCAGTGAGCACTCGATATGCTTGAGAAGCGAGACTACCTCTGATCATCCATTCAGGAAGCGAGACTATCCCTGATCACATTTCTGCAAGATCAGGGAACTGTAAAGACGACCACATGCTTTAATCTCCTGAAGTTCTCCTAGACTAAGAGAGATGAGAGTTTGTTGTCTGCTCCCACCAGCTTCCTTCCTTGATTGCTTACCTTACCTTGCAATCAATATCACAATTTTTGTATCTTTTTTTCTTTTATAACTCTCTGGGATTCTATTTCCTTAGAATGAACATCTGAAAAAAGAATTCATGTAGTGATCCTAACACTGAGGGTTATATTTTTGACAGAGATAGAAGGATTGTGATTTTTGCTCTTGCAAGATATAACTAGATCATCAAGCGTCACATTATATTTGCAGAGCCGATACGAGCTTGAATGATACTTGAGAAAAGTTTCTCCCACCTAAGGATGTAAGAAATACTTGTGCTATTTCATGCTTGTACTATTATTTTGATATTTTGTACTACATCCTTAAAGGTAACCAAATGAGGAGATAAGGCCGTTCCGGAAGAACGCCGTGCAAAGGACCATTCCAGAAGAAGGCCTTGCATTATAGATCGTTCCAGAAGAACGACTTGTATTATGACCATTCCAGAAGAATGGCTTGTATCATTCTGATATGTATTCATGAATTATTAATGCAAATTTCACAGATTGCAAGTTGGATACATTGATAATACATTGCACAGATTAAAGTCCCATAAGAATAGAACATGGGTATAGCAGTAATCAATATGATGCACGCCTGTTGCGTAGCAAATGATATGGATTGAAGTCCCGGAAGGACAATCCTTTAACATGTCAATATTAATACAGTGCACGCTTAATTCGTAGCAAATTATATGGTTTCAAGTTCCAGAAGGACAATTAATTGACATGTATGTATTAATCTGTGGCATGCCTGTAGCATGACAGATATATGGGTTCTAAATGTTCCAATTCCTTAAATGAAGATTATCCACGCCCTACTATAAAATAACGCTCCACTGGAGGTTATGATCCACATTCTCACATAATTCATTCTATAAGATATGTCTGTCTAGAAAAAGACAATAAAAGTCCCCTGAAGTGGCTTGGGCACCCAAAAGCAAAGAAATGCTTATAATTGATGCATGCGCATGCACATGAGAATGGTGGGATCATGAATTGATGAATGAAAATTTTGGTTTTGGAGTAGCTACTCAAATCATCAATAGGCTGTGTTGATTGGAACCACGTTCTATTATTAAATGTCGACAATATCATTGGCCAAAATGGAAAGAGGCAATTCCATTACAGATGAGAATGAACGTGAAAGAACAAACCCATAGTACGAACCCCAAAAGATGTTAATATTGAAAGTTATACTTGGGTGTTCAGAATAAAAGGGAATATACCCATTTTGTATGACACAATGTTTCTGGCAGAAACAAGGAATGTTGGGTTTCTTCATATTTACAGATGCAACTGTGCTTCCTTATTGCACATTTATGGAGACCAACATATTATCTTTAAGGGTTATTAAACGAACAGAGCATATCGCCAGAAGCGATTCCCTAAAGATGTATAAGCAAATAAATAGCAGGATATAAAACTATATAATGTGTCATGAAGTATAATCCCTTAAATCCATGAAGGATTGAAATTGTATGAAGCAAGTCCCTGAAGGACGTGTGCCTGAAGCACAAATTTTGTACTCAATACTAATATGTATAAATTGCCTCAATGAGTACACTAATTACGATATGATTGCAACACATTACAGCTCTTGAAGAGTTGATAATTAATCAAAACTCCTGAAGAGTTAATACTTGGTTAAAACTCCTGAAAAGTTCAAGAAACATTTGCCTCGGCCTGAAGATCGAGCATTATGCCAACGAGATTCTTGCTTATACTAAGAAAGTATTGAAGTATTTTATGTGGATTGTCTGTTGGGCACTTAAATGATTTTCCGGAAATATACTGGACCGGACATTGTATTTTCCAGATAGAGCTCAGCTCCGTCACCATCACTTTGGGATGATGTGAGGCATATGTGATACTATCTCCACATAACACCATATACGGGCGTATTCTTTTCAAGTGAACTTACAAATAGCCCAGGTTTTGTTAGATACACGGACTTTGGAAATTTCTATGATTTACATAGAGATAGCTCACTGGAAATATATTTACTTACTCAACTACATGAATTGTTGGTGGCTACATCATTCACTCAATTTGAAATATCTTTTCTCTAGAAAGATAGTCATGAAGATATCAGGGGGAGATATTCTTCAGGGGGAGCATCCAACAATATTACAAGATTGACTCACAGAAGCAGTGTCAACTATGATATCCAGAAAGATGATCAACAGTATGGCTTAAAGATATTTTGCCAAGTATCAGGGGGAGCGTGCTGTCGATAAAGACCTTCACACACTGTACTCTTTTTCCTTCGTCCAGGTTTTTGTCCCACTGGGTTTTTCCTGGCAAGATTTTAACGAGGCAGTGTCGCACGCGCATCAATATACACAGATTTTTATGTTACACATGGTTATGTACTCTTTTTCTCTTCGACCAGTTTTTGTCCCACTGAGTTTTACTGGCAAGGTTTTTAACGAGACATATTCCATAGTGGTCTTCAAGGGGAAGTGTTGTAAAGTCTTGAGTGGAGCCCACACATTTGGAAATAATGAAAGACATAATGATGAAAGTATTGTGAAAGTGGAAGACATGATTACACACATTCACGGGAGTCAATAACATTTGCCTACAAAATAAGGCTTCCTCCTCATTTGTAATACATAGAGAAAATGAAAGAATCAATGAAAAACGTCAGACTTCTATGCTTTCTCTCTCAATTCTCTCTATAATCTCTTTAGTTTTATAACAATTTTCAATTTATTATTAAGTTTTTTTTATTAACATTTAATGGCTCATTTTCAACAAATATTTTATATCTCGTGGCTTTTTTGGTAATTATACATACTCAAAGTGCTTATGTATGAAAGTTTACCAAACGCTTTGATTACTCACAATACTTTTTCCAATGTAGTTTACTAAACACCTAACTGATTTTTTTCACAGTTGATTATTCTCGCAGCACAGCAGAAACAGTTTTTTTCAAAAGCACAGTAATGCCAAACTAGCCCTAAGAGAGATAGAGAGAGATGCTGCAAAAATCTCAGACTGGAGCGACCCATTTGAGATTACCCATTTGTATAAAATAGGTAAGAATTTCTCGGTAATCATTGCATAATACTAAAAGGAAAAAGTAGCTCTGAACTCACAAAACCATACAACAAGATAATTCTGATCAGCTAAACGCTGAGATTTTCACTTCATACCATGCCTAAATTAGTGTGTGTGTGTGAGAGAGAGAGAGTGTAAGAATCCATACTAAGTTGTACTATTAAACTATGAGAGAGAGAGAGAGAGAGAGAGAACAATCCATACTAAGTTGTACTATTAAACTATGGGGGCATCAAATATCTAATCTAACCCATCAACAATTCACCCTAAACTTTTGGCTTGATGGTCTGTACAAACTCAGTGAAGCAGCAAAACTCTTTCCTACTCAATTCACACTGGTTGCAGCCTGGTGAATTTCATCATATGCGCCCGTCTCCGCATTGAACGAGTACCTATATTTGGAAAGAAAGAAAAAACATGTATCAGGTTGCAAGACACATCTTTGGCAATTACATGAACCAACTTACCAACCCATTAACCAAAGTAGTGTAAAACTTCCTTTCACATCTATTCCAATAACTCAGTAGATTATGGTGGTCAAGCCAAACTCTCATTTAAATCTGTGTCATCTTTCTATTATTGTCCCCAACATTATCAGTAAATCCAGAAAGTTTTCAGTTGCTATGCTTTGAGTTGTCATGACTTGTAATTGGTAAGCCATGTTCCTGACCAATAAAACCCACCACACATAATGACAATTTCAGATGGAAACTACTTCAAATATAATGCACTTGAAGTCGAACACAACAGCTGTAAGTACTGCAAGTACCCCAAACAGACTTTATTTGCCATCTAAACCACTCTTGCTTTCCTTTTTTCTGGATGGGAGAATAAGTAATTGAAATTAGTGTGAAAGAACTGAGAATAAGTAATTGAAACTAACCACATAGTTACAATGAAGAAAGCAAGGTATGAAAGGCCCAGCCCAGATAATAACAGAACTGTATTTAAAATTTAGTGTGAAAGTGCAGCTAGATCCACTAATGTGCAATTTAAGAACTTAAAGGACGTAAGCCTAGAAACTTCTAACCCTTAGACTATATAAAGAACTGAGAATAAACCAGGACCTATCCAACTAACAAGTTACCAACCAGTATGAAAATTCAAAACATGCAAACAAAGACTTATCCACCCAAAAAAGAGCATTGCATAAAGAACAAAAGGCAATGGATGGATGACAGGACCCACCCCGAATTCATCGGAACCCGGAACAAATCCTGTGGTATTTCCGACATCAAATTGATGCCGGGCCCACTTACTAACGTCGTAATCTCTCTTCCAAATTAAGGAAAAGCGAAACGAGACTTTCTGCCGAAATTTCGGCACAATCTCCTCTAAAAAATGGACATTTCCCAAAATTTTCAACATGTTAAAAACAAAGTTTAAAATTCCCAAACTTCAGCATGCACAATAGAAAATCCATAACGATTAATACCAAGATAGTTCTCATATACACCTCAAGCATTTCTTTTAAAACTTCATAAATCTATAATCTCATGCAGTCAAAAGACTCACAATCATTCCTCTCATAAATCATGCTTTTCAATGTACAAAACGATACACCACCCAACACTATGTCATTTCATAAATCACTACAAGAAAAAACCTTTTCTGAGATCGGAGTTTTGGCGACCAACGCAACTTTGGTCGCCCAATAAAGTGATTAGCGAGGACATTTTGTAATTTCGTCGCCAAAAATTTCGTGAGATTTAGGCATGAGTTAAGACTTCAACCAACTGATTGGCGACAAAATATTTTCAAAGGACACTATTTCAACACTGATCATTGAGAGGTAGGCATCTAAAGTACTAAAACTACATTGTTTTACTTGTTTGGTCTTTTGGGTTTTCTGGCTGATTTTTAGACTAAATAAAAAATTTCCCAAACCCATCGATTCCCCCAATTCCATTCTCTGTGCTAAAATATGATATTGGGTTTGAATATGTTAGGTTCTTCTTTTATTCTTCTCCATAAGGAGGTATATATAAGAGTTCACATGAGTGATTTACAAGGAATTAGATCCAGTAAAGGATTAGGAAAGTATCTCCTAATTATACAATGATTTGACAACTATATAAAATAGGAAAGTAAATCCCTTAATTAATCAAGGAAATAAATCTATAAAATAGGAAAGTAAATCCCCTAATTAATCAAGGAAATAAATCTCCTTGATTAATTAGGAGACTCACTTCAACACTCTGGTACCCACTCTTCATCTCCCACACAACACAACCGACACCTTCAAGTCAATCCTCCATTGACGCTCACAGCACAATCCTTCGTCGATGACCAATCACTCATGTACCCATCCTCTCTTCCTACCCCTTCCAAATTTCTCATGCCATGAGTTATTTCCCATTCTCTCTTCCCCTCCAGATTTCTCTCCTCCACTTGCTGCTACATCAACACTCTCTAACTCAGGCAAATACCAGAGATTCTCTACAATCTCTTCACCCACAGACCAACTTGTTTATTTAACCAATTTTCTGTAATTATTTGATTTTGATTCGATAAAAATAAATCTGGTCTGTTTTTGTGATAATAAACGAGGTCGTAGACAGCCCCTCAACCACTGAGCTGACAAAGTCCTCCTTCACGACTTCTTCATCTGCTGCTTCTATGTTAGGTATAGGTATGACAACTAGTTTCTCTGTTTTTAATTTTTTGGCTGTGCAAGCCGACATCATAAAAGTATGAAATGGATCATCGTCTTTTTGTTTGTTGGTAGATTCTTTGTCTGCCTTGCACCTTAGAACCATTCCTTCTGTACATGCTAGCCTTTTAAAATTGAATGAATCAGATCTAACAAACAAGCACCCATTTCCCCATCTCCTTCCACTTCATTCAATTGAGGTCTATCTCTCAGTTTCATTTTTTTTATTTTTTGTGCAATTGAATTGGTGGGGGTGCTTATATTTTTGGGTGGTTTTTCAGTTAAGTGTTGGAATTGGTTGTGATTTCCTTTATTAATATTCAGACATTTTGGTGCTGCTAGCACTTGGAATTAATGTACTGTTGTCTCAGCTCTGCCAAGGACTTAAGCACTATTGTTGTACTCAAATAAGCATATCCACTCTCTGCCCCCAGACTATCTACCCTTCAGTTCTCATTTTCATATCAATTTTCTCTGTTTTTGTCCACTGATAATGGTTCTAGACTCAAATAAAAAGAAAAAACACACAATTAATAATTAAAAAAAAGATTATGAAAAACCAAAATTACTTGCTAAAGCAAATAAATATCACAAAATACACAAGAATTAAAATACAAGACTGTTTCAAAAAAAAAAAAAATACATAAACCAAATAAAATCATGGAGCACTTCCTAATTCCATAATAGGATCCTATAGTTTTGTCCTCTAGATCTCTTCTCTCGGGTTTTCACGCATCGCTTCTTGGGGCTCATCACTTGAGCCTCTAAAGATCACACCCTTCTCTCTTGAACTTCTCTCGTGATCTCGTTTGCGCTTCCCTGGACTCCCCAAGGCCTCCAGCTGTTTTTGCATGTCTTTAGAATAAAAATGGTACCATTTTTAGTAGATTTTCATTTTCTACATACAATATTTGAAGCTGGCGTTGGTTCTCCTTTGCCGTCTTTGCCCTATCCTTTTTCAATCGTTTGATGTCATGCTGATAATCATCAACCAAATTCCGCTATGCCACCAACTGAGCTCTCAGCACTTGCACCTCATGAGATTTCGCAATGAGGCGAGGCCCATGCCCCACACTTGCAATAGATGCCACACTTTGTACGCTTAGTGCCATGACATCGCTCACTAACCGGTTGTCATCCCTCGTTCTCATCATCACGTGCAAATCCCTAAGAGTCACCAAACTCCTCGCAACTCTAATGGCAACATTATTGTCAATGAGTAAAGAGTCGTTTACTGTCACTGGCCCTCGTGAGGAAACAAAGTAGGGCATCCAAACAAGTGCAGCTCCTTGTTCCCATGTCTGTGTTGGCGGAGCGAGGTTAAGATCAAGTTGGGAAGGAATACGACATTTTCTTTCTGCTTTTTTTTCCTCTTTTCTTCTTTCTTTTCTCACTTTTGCGTGGTGGTATTTTTTCCTTCGTTTCCTTTTATAGACGTCAATTATGACAAACCTTAGCATTTTCTGGCTTTCCCACGTTCCTCGAGCTCCACAGCCTTCTGGCTATACAACCATCCCCAACTAATTTGTTGCGACATGTCCTTTCTGAACTAGTGCGTTCAACAAAGTCATCACGACTTCCCATGACATCCGTAATTTCCGCTTGGGCCCACTCTGTCTTGTCACGTCTCACCATAGTCCGACAAAGCCCGAGTCTCCTTCTACAACCCCATTAATATCTCTCCCTCTGCTTCTCTGCCTTCTCACCAATCTCTCTCACCGATTCTCCAGATATTTCCTCAAACGCTTAATACTTGCGAAGCTTGCAAGTTCTTCGAAAGAAAATGTGAGAAAGGATGCATTTTTGCACCGTATTTCATGCATGACGAGGCTGTTACGAATTTCTCCTCCATCCACAATGTCTTTGACGCAAGCAAAATGTCAAAGATTCTATCTGAGCTTCCAATGAGTGAGCGCACTGTTACGACATGGACGATGACAGTTGAAGCTCAAGCCAAGGTTACCGATCCCATATATGGCTGTATTTCCTATATTTTATATCTCCGACAACAAGTTAATTAATACCTTTTGACCATGAACTTATGGAAAACTAGATATATTCAATTAATCGATGAGTATATATATGATTTTTTTTTTATTTTTAAACTTTGCAGGTGTTGAACATACAAGCACAGTTGGATGAAGCACATGTACAGTTAGCTTGCGCAGTTGCTCCTGTTGCAAACCGTAATGAGCAAGTTTCAATGACAAACCTTAATCAAGCTCTGAAAAATAGTAACAAGCAAGCTGCAGTGGCAAACCCTACTTAGTTTGAAAGTTTACCACAATTCAATTTAACCCATACTAAATGGGAGTTATGAAAATTCAGTGAATATTCCAACAGAAAATGTCTCAAATGGTTGGGTCAATAATGAGGGTACTTAGTCCATGTCTTTTTTGGACATGGAATGGAGTTTTGAGGATGTTGATGAATTACTTGTAGATCCGTGGTTTTCAACATATATATCCAACATTATAGAAGGAAACTATCATTTACATTTTATGGAAACTATCATTTTCACTCCCACTCAATATGGGTTGAACTGAATTGTGGTAAACTTTCAAACTCAGTAGGGTTTGCCACTGCAGCTTGCTCGTTACTATTTTTCAGAGCTTGATTAAGGTTTGTTATTGAAGCTTGTTCATTAGGGTTTGCAACAGGTAGAGGTGGTAATATTGTACACGACCCGTTAACATGACACGAATTCGCACGAAAAAATCAATATTCAGGTCTGAGTTAACGTGTCGTGTTGATATTGAGTTGACCCGTTAGCCAACCGTTAAGCTATCGTGTTGTGTCGTGCTAATTCACGAATACCCGTTAACCCGTTAAATACAAGGGCGTTTTTCCCGGTAAGCTATCGTGTTGTGTCGTGCTAATTCGCGAATACCCGTTAAATACAAGGGCAATTTTTGTAAATCTCTCTCTCTCTCTCTCTCTCTCTCTCTCTCTCTCTCTCTCTCTCTCTACTTGAGAGTCTTAAGCAGCCACCACACCACCCATCATGACCCACCCCAGCCACCTCCCCCTTCTATCTCCCTCCCTCATCCTCTTCGACGACTCTTCTTCCTCCACTCCCACCATCTCCGCTGCCCAAACCTATGAGGGCCACTCGCAGGGCATCTCCAATCTCACCTTCGAACTCATCTATGGATTGTGTTGATTTTTTAATTGATTAAAATTTCTATTTTTGTTTTTATTTTTATATTTTTAAATTTTTAACAGATTATCGTGTCGTGTCGTGTGATTCGCGAATTGTAACGGTTTCGTGTCCGACATTTTCAACCCATTTTCTTATCGTGTTGTGTCGTATCAACCTGTTAAGAAAATTAGGTTGACACAAACACTAAAAAAATGACACGAATGCCAACTCTAGGTTCGACATTTTCAACCCGTTTTCTTATCGTGTCGTGTCGTATCAACCTGTTCAGAAAATTAGGTTGACACAAACACTAAAAAAATGACACGAATGCCAACTCTAGCAACAGGAGCAATTGCGCAAGCTAACTGTACATGTTCTTCATCCAACTGTGCTTGTATTTTCAGCACCTGCAAAGTTCAAAGAAAAATCATATATATACTCACCGATTAATTGAATATATATAGTTTTCCACAAGTTTAAGGCCAAAGGGTATTAATTAACCTGTTGTTGGAGATATAAAATATAGGAAATACAGCAATATATGGGATCGGGAACCCTGGCTTGAGCTTCAATTGTCATCGTCCATGTTGCAATGGAGCGCTCACTCATTAGAAGCACAGATAGAATCTTTGACATTTTGCTTGCGCCAAAGACATTGTGGATTGAGGAGAAATTTGTAATAGCCTCGTCATGCATGACATACGATGCAAAAATGCAATATTTCATACATTTTCTTTTGAAGAACATGTAAGCTCCACAAATATTAAGCATTCGAGGAAACATCTGGAGAATCAGTGAGGGAGAGATTGCAGAGAAGGCAGAGAAGCAGAGGGAGAGATATTATTGGGGTTGTGGAAGGAGACCGGGGGTTTGTCGAGCTATGGTGAGACGTGACAAGACAGAGTGTGCCCAAGCAAAACTTACTGATGTCATGGAAAGCCATGACGACTTTGCGAACGCATTCATTCAGAAAGGACATGTCGCGACAAATTAGTTGGGGACGGCTGGAAAGCCAGAAAGCTGTGGAGCTCGAGGAACGTGGGAAAACCAGAAAATTCTAAGGTTTGTCATAATTGACGTCTATATAAGGAAACGAAGGAAAAAATCACAATGACGTAGAAGAGATAAAAGAAAGAAGAAAAGAGAGGAGAGAAAAAAAAAAAAAAGCAGAAAGAAAATGTCGTATTCCTTCCCAACTTGATCTTAACCTCGCTCCGCCTACTTTGCTTCCTCATGAGGACCAGTGACAGTAAACGACTCTTTACTCCTTGACAACGATGTTGCTATTAGAGTTGCGAGGAGTTTGGTGACTCCTAGGGATTTGCACGTGATGAGAACGAGGGATGACAATCGGTTAGTAAGCGATGTCATGGCACTGAGCGTACAAAGTGCGGCATCTATTGCAAGTGTGGGGCATAGGCATCGCCTCATTGCGAAATCCCATGAGGTGCAAGTGTTGAGAGCTCAGTTGGTGGCAGAGCGGAGTTTGGTTGATGATTATCAGCATAACATCAAAAGATTGAAAAAGGATAGGGCAAAGACGGCAGAGGAGAACCGACGCCAGCTTCAAATATTGTATGCAGAAAATGAAAATCTCCTAAAAATGGTAGATTTTTATTCTAAAGACATGCAAAAACAGCTGGAGGCCTTGGAGAGCCCAGGGAAGCGCAAGCGAGATCACGAGAGGAGTTCAAAATAGAAAGGTGTGATCTTTGGAGGCTCAAGTGATGAGCCCCAAGAAGCGATGCGTGAAAACCTGAGAGGAGATTTAGAGGGCAAAACTAAAGGCTCCTATTATGAAATTAGAGCAACTCCACCCATTTGCCATTTGCCATGGCAAAGGCGGGGCTAGGGCAGCCACTATTCAAGTGAATAGTGGTTGCCCTTGCAAAAAGCAATGTGTGTTTCCATCCGTTGACATGGCAAAAGGCAATTACTATTCATTTTTTTGTTTTTTTCACAAATTTTTTTTACCTTAATAATTAATTTGGATAATATTTCGGATAAGTTTTTTTTTTAAAAAAAAACCTAAAGAATTAACTTTGAGAATATTTCGGATAAGATTTCTTTTAATTATATTTTGTTTGATGTATTGAATGTGTTGAAAATTTTGTGTAGAAAATGAAAAATAATAGAAGGAGAAGAAATTATAAGAGGATTTTGTGTTGAAAATGAAAAAGAATGGTAGGTATTTATAGAAGAACAGTTCAGAACATTTTGGTGAATATTTTAAAAAAATTTGAATTTTTTTCACATTTTTTTTTCCCAAAAAAAGCTCAGCCATTGGATTTGGAAAAAAAAAAACCCATTGGAGCACCAGAACACGCCACATGCCGCATGACGTCACCTCCCCCTCGGGCTGCAGGTCGGGCGAAACTTGCCTTCGGGCCAGCCCGTCTTCGTGGGTCCCACTCCCAGCCCGGGCTTGGGCTCCTCGCTGGAACTGGATTCCCCCCCCCTGACAGAGGCTGGGCTTACCGCTGGAGTTGCTCTTAGAGCGATTCCACCGGATAGCCCTGGGGGGGGGGGCCCAAAAAACAAAAACCCAGTTCCAGCAAGGAGCCCAAGCCCGGGCTGGGAGTGGGACCCACGAAGTCGGCTGGCCCGAACGCCAGTTTTGCCCGAGCTCGAGCCCGAGGGGTGATGACGTCAGGCGCGACGTCATCGCGCGGTTTAAATTTTTTTAACGTTGTCGCGTGCAATGCACGCGCCAACGCTAAAAAAAATTTAAACTCGCGTGCTCTAACGTCAGCCCTGCGCAAGCTCCAACGGGTAGAAGACAGGTGTCAAGGCCTAGGCGCTCCGATCTGCTTCTCTCCTCCAATCCAACGGCTGTCATTTTTTTGGCAATAAAATTATGAAAAAAATTCGAATTTTTTTTAAAAAAATACCAAAATATTCTAAATTTTTTTTTTTCTATAAATACCTTTCAATACCCTTCACTTTCAACACCAATCCTCATACATTTTCTTCTACTTCTACTATTATTCACTCTTTACTCAACATTTTCCTCTCATTCAAATTGTATTTTTATTTCTTATATTTATGGCTTCTTATATCGAAACCGGAGGGGCATGGAGCACCATGGAAGATGTTTCCTTATGTGAGGCTTGGCTCCAAATTTGTCATTGTCCCGTGACAGGCAATGAGATGAAATTTTTTCATATGTGGAAAAAAAATTCATGCCGAATTTTGTGAAAAAATTCTGGGGTCGACTCGTACGAAAATGGCATTGTCTAGTAGATGTAAAATTCTCAATAAAGAGTTGGGAAAATGGAGGGATGCCTTGGCAAAAGCGATGGACAACTATAGAAGCGAGGAAAATCTTAGTAACGAGGTAAGTATTTTGTAATTTGAGTTTTATTAAGTTTAATGTCCTAATATATATATATATATATATTATGTTTATTGCATTTTCAATATTTTGTTAATATTTCTTGCATATTCAATATTTTGTTAATATTTCTTGCACTTCCAATATATTTGTAAGGTTAATTGCATTTCCATTATTTTTTTTTTGTTACTTGCATATCCAATATATTTTAAATATTTCTTGCATGTCCATTATTTTTTTGTAGTAGATGATTCAAGCACAAATGTGGTCTAGTTCAATTGGACAAGGCAAAAAAAGTTTCAACCATCATGAATGTTAGGACGTGGTGAAAAATTGCAAATGCTTCAGAATAATTCCCACGGGTCCCGCCGTTATGTTAAACGAGACGCCACTCCGTGATTCAATGACATCGGATCCACCTGTCGATTAACCTATGAGTCAAGACTCACCCATCGAAAAGGAATAGAGGCCCATTGGCCAAAAGGCTGCGAAGGCAAAGAAACAGGGTAATTCGAGTAGTAATACATCAAAAAATTTGGAGGAAATTGCAAGGCAGAGCGCCATAAGAGTTGAAATGGAGCAGAAACGCCAAGAGAACGAGATGGCAATGCAAGCACAATATGCACAAGAAAGGGAGTATTTGCGCAAAAAAGAGATGGACAAGACAGATCGGGAAACCATGGCGATGGATACAAGCCATATGTCCCCTAAAACAAAACAATTTTGGAAGCTAGAACAAAGGGATGTTATGAAAAGAAGACTTTTCCAGGATGATGGGCCTAGCAACACGGATTGGTTAAATGAAAACCATTAAATTAGTTGGCATACCTTTTATGTATTTGTATTTTTCATGTTTTCTATTAAAGTTCTTGTAATTCATGGATTTTATTTTAGTAGTAGTAATTCTTAATGGCTTGTATTGGCTTTCTTTATTTAATAAACAAAGCATTCAATAAAATACCTTTTTATTCAACATATTCCATACATCAAACAAAACATAATTAAAAGGAAAAACCACAACCAAAGCATAATAAAAAATAAAATAAAACTACAAACAAGGCACAATAATAATAACAAACCACAATCAAACCATAATATATAAAAAACAACACAACCAAACCATAATAAATAAAAAACAACACAACCAAACCATAACTAAATAAAACCTAGCCAAAGCATCTATTCTCCATCATTCATCTTCATTGCCTTTCACTGCCCATAGATGCTCCATCAAGTCAAGTTGACGCCTTTCATGAATATACGAAGATTGCATCTTTGTATATCGATCTATCATACGGGTCATGAAACGACCATCCCTAACCAACGGATCCGGCTCAAACGGTTCTCCACTTGACCCCATGGGCCTTTCATAAATTCGTGTCAAGGCCGTGCTCATGGGATCCGGTTCGTAGACCTCTGCAGCTTCATAATCATACTCATCCTCCACAATCATATTATGGAGGATGATGCAAGTTATCATAATGCTTGGCAAACTTGTGTTCATTCTTGCAGGAATTCATATCGTTGTTTGAGAAGCATGAGTTGTATCTTCATGGCTATTTCACACACACACCTTGAGCATGATTTGAGTGAGATTGTGGTAGCACTTGAATAATGTTTAGAACTTCCTTAGTGTTTGTTTTGTTCCTTATTGAGCCATGTCTACGAAGTTTAAAATTTCTGTCTGGTTGGAAGGTTAACGTTTTTTTTTTGTTTTTTGTTTTTTGTTTTTTTTGGTTTTTCTTAAGGACTAACAAATCTATTAAGTTTTCTAACCATTTTGTTTTGTAGAGTTAGAAAAACGTTTGTGGGTATCGTATCTGTTAAACCCTCAGGAGACACAACTCCTCCTACTAGGGATGCCTAGAGGTTTAAAGGCTTGTTGCATACGCTCAATGCAATCGAGTTACCTACGAAAGTGGTATAGTTAACTTCTTATTTTGTTTTATTTTTCTTCGTTTTCCTTTTGTTTTGCTTGAGGACTAGCAAAATCTAGGTTTGGGGGTATTTGATCGGTTCATAATTGTATATCATTTTGTACCCTTCTAGCTTATGATTTGGTTATGTT
>NW_018921521.1:457722-489137 GCF_002207925.1 Prunus avium
TTCAGATTTTATAATGCAAGTGTTGTATGCATTAGCCATACTTAATTTAGATTTTCAGCTTCCTTAGGCCTATATATAGTGAGGTTCTCTAAGCTTGTAAACACACCCCAATGGGGGGAGCTCTCAAACACTTCTCTAGAGCTCCTTTCCCTTCTCTCCCTCAAATTCTCTTAGTTTCCCTTTGTAGTTCTCAATTGTTGTAATAAGATCATTCTATTAAATTTTCTTTGTACTAAATATCAAACACTTTTCCTTTCTCTTCTTCTAATTCTCTAAAGCTTTCAAACACATGTTCTTCCAAAATCCTCAAAGTTCTCAAACATCTCTCTACTTCCCTTCTCTTCCAAAAGTCTCCATGTCTCAAACACTTCACAAACACTTTTCTCTTCCTTCCCTAAGTTCTCAAATTCTCCAAGTTCACAAACATCCTCCAAGTTCTCAACCACTCTCTTCCAAATTCTCAAAGTTCCTAAACACTCTCTTCCAAAATCCACAAAGCTCTCAAAACACCTCTCCACTTTCTTCTCCCTCCTCAAAGTTCTCAAACACTTCCTTTCTTCCTCAAAGTTCTCTTAGTTTCCTTGATGTTCTCTTAGTTGTAATTTATTTTTCTTTGTTATGTAAATTCTTTTCTTAAGTTTTCAAGTTTCAATTATGGTTTTTGTTCTTATTCATTATGCATATAAGTTAATATGCTAGTTTGAATGATTGGTCACCATTTAGGCTTGCATGTTAGCTATCTTGGTTTGAATTAAGAGTATACACCATGCTTTAATTCGAATTGAACTATGAATAGGAAGAGTATGTATGGACATTCGACAACAGGGATTAGATACATACTTGTTTTTTTAAAATGTTCTTCTATACTTAATGGGTTCCTAATGCTTAATTTTAGGTTAGACAACAAATGATCAAATTAGGGAATTAGGAACACAAGGTTATGACCAAACACCATGGCTTAATCATACTTTAGCTAGAATCAATCCGTTAATCTAATTGAACTTGGGAATTTATTTGCCTAGGGGAAGTGAAAATCGGAATTCAATATGGCTAATGCATACAACACTTGTATTATAAAATCTGAATTGGTTGATGCACTTGAATTAGAAAATCTGAATTGGTTGATGCACTTGAATTAGAAAATCTGAATTGGTTGATGCACTTGAATTAGAAAATCTGAATTGGTTGATGCACTTGAATTAGAAAATCTGAATTGGTTGATGCACTTGAATTAGAAAATCTGAATTGGTTGATGCACTTGAATTAGAAAATCTGAATTGGTTGATGCACTTGAATTAGAAAATCTGAATTGGTTGATGCACTTGAATTAGAAAATCTGAATTGGTTGTCTCACCATGACCAAGCTTCCAACCAGCTCATCCTGAGGTCAGCATGACCAGCAACTTCAAGGGCTTACGAATTAGGCTAGGCTGAATCAAATGAAGACTTTAAGATGTCCATTGTGAAGTTCAGAATGTGTATGATCCAACCACACAAGTATTGGCCTAATCCAAGCTCGGAGGAGGAAGTTAAGGCCGAAACAAATTGCTAACTCGTTTTGCTCGCTGACAAAAATCCATCCTAAGCATGGTTCAGTGTTTGCTAGGTAACAGACTCCATATTTATCCAATGGGGCTGAATTTTGGATATGTTATAGTATACACCCATTGGAACAACTTTCATGAAGAATGTGGCCTCATCCGAGCTATGTAGGTTGCTGAAACAAAGCTTGAAATATGACCTACGGAACTGGACTGGCAGGGGGCTGAAGCCAAAATGAGTTTGTCTTTAAGCTCTTCTTCCCTTCATCCAAATTAGGCCTTAACATGCTTGAATTGCATGAATTATGCTCTCTTACTCTATTGGCCTACAAAACACACAAATAGAGGCAAATAACTCAGAATTATAGGAAACTAAGCAAAAGAAGTAAGTAAATTGGGCATGGTGAGCTTAACAAAGACCGGGAATTGACCCAGCACGTTGAGGTCATTTTGGGATCCAGCAACTCCAAAGAAGGCATGTCAAACCCATGTGTCGAAGTCAGCAACGGCTTCAAGGATGATAATTTTTTGGCCTTTTCTATTTCCGTAATCACCTTGCCAGACAGTTGGGCAATTCTTCCGTTGCCAGTGCATGCAGTCGATGCTACCAATCATTCCTGGAAATCCTCGAGATTCGGCTTTTTGTAGAAGCCGTTGGAGGTCCCTGGGAGTAGGTCTGCGCAGGTAGTCCCTAGTGTACAGAGTTTCAACTGCATCACAAAATCTTACTAAGGCCTCCAACGTAGTGGACTTCCCCATCCGGGCAATCTCATCCACCTGATCAGCAGATGCTCCATACGCCAACATTTGTATAACAGCTGTAAGCTTTTGCTCCGGAAGAAGTCCGAAAACCCTAGCAGCATCACACTTTTGAACAAAGTATGCATCATAATTGCAAATATCATGCATAACTTTATTGAACAAATGGGGTTGCATTCTATATCGCCTTCGAAAATCAACATCAGAGTACAAACAAGTTGGGATAAAATAATCTTCCAAAAGATTCTTACCCCGAGACTGCCTATGTCTGTCCACATTCCGGCAACGGCCGACTTGTGAACCACGGCGGCGACCTTGGTTCTCTTCATCAAGCAAAGCCACTGCTATGACAACTTGTTCATCTTCTTCTCTCTGCAACATATTTCTTTCTTATGCTCTACAGCTTCTCTCATTTGTTTCTCGCTCTTGCCTCTCCAAGCATCTCCTAAAATCTTCCATTTGAGAATGGAGTATAAATTCTAAACTCTCATAAATGAAAATATAGAAAGATGTGGTGTGAGAGGTATCCCTGTGGGCTAAGCTATTTAAGGGGGCAGGATTAACGTGGGGTCACTTCGCAACATGTAGTGCGATGCTTGAATCTAGGCTAAATTTCTTTGGTGGTAAGAGGAAGGGTTCAGTGTTGGGAAATTGCGCCATGATGGCAATCTTCTGGGTTATTTGGGGGGAAAGAAATAGGAGAATCTTTGAGGATGTGGTTGGGGATGAGGTTGAGCAGGTGTGGGATCGTATCCGAGTCTGGGCCTCTCTTTGGGCTTCTGTTTCAGCATAGTTTAGGGAGTTTAGTTTCCAGCTCATCCATCTAGATTGGAAAGCGATAGCTATGTAGTGTAGAGTTTTACCTATCTAATTGTGTGGTGGCCTCCTTGGCCATCTCCTATTTTGTTGGTGTGTGTTGCTTTATTGAATAATATTGTCTCTTTTTAAAAAAAAAAATGTGGTGTGAGAGGTATGAGATGACCCTCTAGTTTTATAGAAAATTTTGGCCAGATAGAGATGCCACGTGGCTTGATTTGATTGGATGAAAATCTTATATGAAATTTGAAATTCATCCGAAATTTGAAATTTGAACCCAAAAATCTTATCCGGAAATTTTATCCG
The DNA here is from genome assembly GCF_002207925.1 of Prunus avium. Next base: position 461,145 of record NW_018921521.1, read on the forward strand.
ATTATGAATAGTCTTGACATGTAGGAACCCAAAAATCTTATCCGAAAATATTATCCAAATTAATTATTGAGGTAAAAAAAATTGTGAAAAAAACAAAAAATTGAATAGTAATTGCCCTTTGCCATGGCAACGGGTGGAAACACACAATACTATTTGCAAGGGCAACTACTATTCACGTGAATAGTGGCTCCCTAACTCCCTCCTTGCCATGGCAAAGGGCAAATGGGTGGAGTTGCTCTTAGGAAGTGCTCCATGATTTTGTTTGGTTTTTGTAATTTTTGTAATTTTTTAAATTTTATTTTTGAAACCGTCTAGTATTTTAATGCTTGTGTATTTTGTGATATTTATTTGCTTTAGCAAGTAATTTTGGTTTTTCTTATTTTTTTATTATTATTATTAATTTTGTTTTTTTTCTCTTTTTATTTGAGTCTTGAAACCATAATCAATGGACAGAAACAGAGAAAATTGATAAGGAAAATGAGAATTGAAGGGTAGATAGTCTGGGGCAGAGAGTGGGTATGCTTAACAAGATCCTGGAGACTCAAGATTAACCAATAACTTCTCCGAGAACATGACTTAACAAACATACACTTCTACAATTGCAGAAACTAGCAAAGAAATCATCTCATTTCAGTGAAATGCGAAAACTAAAAGGAGCTAGCCCACTAAAGAAGAAGCTATGTACATGTGTCTAGTATAATCATTTAAAAAGTACACAAAAATGGAACAGCTAGAAACATACATGGAAAAATAAAAAAACATGGACCTAGATCTGATTTTACGAAAGCAAAACATGGCAAATAACTTAAGTTTGGGAGAGGTTGAGACCAAATTATACTCAAAGTATGTCACTATAGGCAAAGACTAATTGTTTACAAATCTTCAACATGGGTGAACTGAAAATCAGGTGTTTAATTCATAGTATGAGTCCCAATAGAACTGATGAAATCTCAAATTGAAAAGCTGGGCTTTCTGATATAAGGAGCAATAAAGACGTATAAGAGGAGATCTTAAATCTTATGCTTCATATAAAAAGTTGAACAAGACATGTAATTCAAATATTAAAAAAACAGAACAAGAACAAATGAGCTTGAAGCCAATGCATAGGAACTCACCAATTTGGTAGGTATGTGGCAGGAATAGGGACTCCAACTCTGGAGCTGTTTGAATACACGACTGCAATAAAGAACACCACAACTAATGAATTATTCTGAAATAAACCCAACCATCTCTAAATATATGAGTACAATCTGCTACCTACCTTAGTATACATAACAGGAGAAACTCCATATAGTAGAACAATAGGAGGAAAATAAAGAGGGTATCTTGTTTTTCATTCAATAGTAAGCTCTGTGGGTTACGTCGCAGCTCATTGCGCTACACTCGGCTTAGATATGCATTTCATACTAAAAAAAAAAAGTCAATATCTAAGAAATTAATATAGGTATTTGCAGTCATCAAATAAGTTCATGTGTATAACAGATTCTTAGAAACTTATTGCTTCAAATGAGAATTTGGTTCGGTTTCAAAAAGCAAAAAGCAATTCCTTATAGCTAAATCTTCTAGCCAAATCAAAATGGCTACTGCTACATCAAACCAGAGAAAGAGCTCCTCAACCTGATTACCAATTCACAATCTCCACTAACCAATAATGAGAATAAATTTCATCTTAGATGTTTGAAAATCAGATACGCAAGTCCAACTTCCTAATCCTAGTCATGTTAGACCCACTCTTTTCTTAGGCATTTTCCTACTAGCAAGAAAGCAAAAACATAAATGTCCAACTTCAAAATCCTAGTCATGTTAGAAAAACTCAACCAAAGGACATATGTATAATGTGTAACAGCAACCTTTAGAATACTCGCTTCTTCTCAGTTGACCTTTAAACACCGGCAAAGAGATCTTTTAAAATGGAAACAGGGGAATACAAAATTACATCAATAACTGATACTTAATCACAGTACATAACCAAATATCTTTTGCAGACTAGAGACCTTATCAATTTAAGTGAATTCATTGAAGTCCTCCGACATATGAAAAGAGAAGGAAAAAAATTTATAATTCAGGGTTCTTTAAAAATTAAGTTTCAAAAGAATATGAGCCAAACAAGAATTTTTAAAAGGCACAACAACGAAATAAAATTGTGGCACAATTTTTTATTTCTAATAAAGGGAGGGAAAACAAAGGATGCTCAAACCTGCCATCTGCAACAACAAATTCACAGCCTGGCGTTGGTCCCTTGGTTGTCTGAAGGGGCCTTCAAGTCCTTAATAGCTACAATTTTCAAATGGCAGTGCTCAATGAAGGTTGCTTCTCTTTTATTTCTTTTCACAGTTTACATAAATGAAATATAAAAAGACCTTAAGATTTAAGTTCTGGAATGAAGGCTTAACAAAGAAATCTGAAAAATGCTGAATCATTGCAAGATCCCACAAAGAAACAAAGCATCAATTACAAGACACTACCAGGCAACGCAAGTACAAGAAATCTTTATATATAAAAAAAGTAAATCTTACCATTTCCATGATTCCAAACTCGTAACTCAAAATATTTAGAGAAGTTTTCATACCTAATATAGAGGCAGCAGATGAGAAGTGGTTGATGGATCGTCGACCACCTCGTTAATAAGACAAAAACCAACCAAAATTTATTTTTACAGAATCAAAATCAAATAATTATAGAAAAATAGTTAAATAAACAAAATAATAATAAAAGCACCTTTGAATCAGAGTTGGTATGTGGCTGAGCACATTGCAGAGAATCTCTAGTATATGTTGCTGTAGCAGCAAGTGGTCGGTATCGAAGAAGGATGATTTTGGGAAAGAAAGTGAGAAATAAGGGCCATGAGAAATCTGAAGGGGGATGAAGAGATAGTGGGTATATAAGTGATTGGCCGGCATCGATGGAATTTCATTGCGAGCGTCCATGGAGGACTAAGTTGAAGGCATCGGTGGTAGGCCTGGGCGCGGTCCAGTTTGGACCGGTTTTCGCTTAAAATTGTAACCGAAACTGCACTGTTCATCCGGTCCGGTTTGATCCGGTTTTTAACTAAAATGAGTGGCAAAACTGAACTAATTCGGACCTATAAAGACCGTTTTGGTTCTTCCGGTTCACGGTTTCAATACTGGTTTTTTTTTTCCTTACATGCACATATCTAATCGCTTCCTCTGCAACCGAAAAACCCTATAAGAAAAATCTCAAATATAAACAAAGGAATACAAATAAACCAAGCTAAAAACATATTAAAAAATAACATATCTAAACTGCTAAACATATTCAACAAACAAATGCCCATATATCTAATTTTAGATCTACAAGAAGAAAGAGAGAGAGAGAGAGAAACAGAAATAAACCAAACACCAGAGAAAGAGAAGAAAATCGCAGAGAGAGAAGGAGAAAAACCTGTGCAAGAGAAGAAAACTGCACCAGAGAAAGAGAGAGGAAAAAGAGAGAAAAAAAAAAAGGAAGAAGAGAAGGAGAGAGAGGGAGAGAAAAAGAAGAGGAAGAAGAGACGGAGAGAGAGGGAGAAAAAGAGAAAAGGAAGAAGATGAGATGGATAGAAAAAAAAATGATAGGAAGAAGACGAAGAAGAGACTTAGAGTGAGGGAGAAAAAGAAACATGAAGAAAGAAGAAAGAAAAGTGGGGGAGATGAAAAGATGAATCTGACAGTAAAAATAAAGTAACATTGAAAAGATGAATCTGACAGGAAAAATAAAGTAACATTGAAAAGATGAAAGCATGTCTTGAGTCAATTTTGGGACAATAAGGACCTGTTCGGTAACGGTTTAAGAGGTTGTTTTCATTTTCAGAGAACAAAAATAAGGCAAAAACACGTTCAGTGGCCCAAAAACAGAAAACACTGAGAATGTTTTCATAAAATGAAAACAAGTTCATGTGTACTTGTCGAAAACAGAAAAAAGTTGTTTTCATTCTCGTGGAAAACGTTTTCATAAAAATAACTCACATATTATTATTTCAAATTGTACTACCAGACACATTTTCATTGTTTTTGTTTTCTGAAGATGTTTTCTAATTAATCTACTAGACACATTTTCATTTCCTGAAAATGCAAATTCGTTTTCTTGTTTTCATTCTCTGAAAATATTCTCAGAAAACATTACCAGATGGGCCCTAAAAGAACAATATTTGTTTTGTGTTTTTTATGGTGTAAAGTAAACAACAAAAGTTGGGCATGGAGTTAGCTGAAGTTGGGCTTGGAGGAGATAAAACCAGATCCAGAACCGATCTAAACCGATCCAGTTCGGTTTTTGAATTTTTTTGGTTGACTTTTTAGTCAACTCAATTTTTTCGATTTTTTTCAATTCGGATCGGCTCGGTTTTGCAGTTCTCCAATTCTTATGCCCACCCTTAATCGGTGGTGTGGAAGATGGAGATAGTGGATACGAGAGAAGTAAATTGGGGAAAGTAACGGGTTAGGGAAATTTTTTAATTTATACTCTCCCAGAATCAGCCATAACCAAACTATTTCGTTGCCAACATATCAAATAAGGAAAATGGCACCATTTTAATACTTTATATTCAAGCTTAAAGGCGACCAATTTTGAGATTGGTCGCCAATTCATAGCAACCAAATTTTTTTGTCGCCATTCGGACATATTTTGTGGTCTTCATCGCCCATAACCTTGTTTGGGGACCAAATTTGGGTTGGTCACAAAATCTTTCATCGTGAAAGAGGTTTTTTCTTATAGTGTATAAAACAATCTCATAATCTCAACATAATCAACATAACTCAAATAACAGTCAAGACTCATTAATAAGGTCGGTCTAATACTCCTCAAAGGATGAAACAACCTCGGAAGAGTCACGGTCAACCAATGGGTCAAACTGCCCTAACTTTGTCAACCAAGCCCGCGAGACCCACAACCTCTGATTTCCGATTCGAAAATTCCTTGGGGTTCAACAGGCTTTATTATACATATCCTGCAAGTTTAGTCTGAATTGAATGGTCGGATCGCTGGCGATCGCACGATCGAACGGTTACCGTTTAACCTGATCTTTGAATTATTGAACTGAAGCATCCGGGGCTCCAATTCACGATCCGCGAATTCCTACACAATACTAGAGGTGCCTAGATTAACATATATGAAAATGGAGTTGATCCAACGGCCCAAACATATCGAACCTTAATAACGCCTAATATGCGTAATCCGATCGACAGTCAAACGGTAACCAAATTCAAATCCGAGCATACTGTTGTGCTCGGCAAGACATGTGGATCATTTTAGGACCAAATGGGTTACCCAAACAGTGCCCACGCGCTGGCAGCACATGGGTGTCCAGAGAAATCCCGATGATCAGAAAATCTCACAATCGTCGGTCAAGACCTATACCTACGTGACCAGGACAATGAGTGGAGCAACTTTTGTTCTTGGACCATGCCCAAAAAGTGACCGAAACTTGTCGAAAACACAAGTCGAAAATCGGCCAAACTTTAATCGATAAATCAAGTTCCAAAACATAAAAATCAATCATAATTAACCCAACCATCAGCTAGAACACATTAAGAGGATGAAAAAGCATACCTAGATCGGAGAAATTGGTGGCCGGAATCGCTAGAACGAACGCCAGAAGTTTTACCTAAAAACCAGTCGTTTTTCTCATTTTTCCGGCGACCTGGGCTGCTGATGGTGGCGGCAATGGGGTGGGGCTGGATGAGGGAAGTGAGCTTGACGTTTTGGTACTGGTCTCATGAGATTTGGTGGCCAGCTGTAGCTATAGTTCGCAAGGGAGGGGGGTGTCGGGGAGAGAGAGCGAGAGAGAAAGAAGAAGAAAAAAAATCATATTTTTAAAAACCATTTTCAAAATATTTATGGTTATGCCACTAGGCTTCCGTAGATCATAACTTCTTCGTTTCAACTCTGATTTGAGCCCACTACGTGTCTACGAACTCGTATCGATGCGATCTACACAATAGTGTCATTCATTTCCCCAAAATCCTTCCAGATTAAAAAGTGACCAAAATGACCCTATCCCCGAGAGCAAAATTATAATTTCATAATTAAATAAATAAATAAATTTTTAATGGACAATTAAAATTGGGTCGGGGTGTCACAATGGAATCTAAAAACAAGGACAAGCTTTCTTTACCACAGCCCAGACGCAGTAGAGCAATAGAATCTTGTAGACGGATCATAATAATATCCATGCTATAATAGTACCTAGAAGGATAGCGTACATAGACAATGGGGATGCCCTGCACCAACGAACGGTACCCCTAGCAATTCGAATGCCAGTGTTAAAAGTAGATATCGAAATTAATTATTAGAATAAAAATACTCAAATATACAAATGAGATCCTTGTAAATTAATAAACCCTATTGGGATGGAAACAACACTATAAAAAAAAAGGGAAGATACACAGTCTATTCAAAAGACAAGGCATCACTCGAATGGGGAATCGCCTGCTCTTCAATGGATTTCTATAAAACTCAACTAATAAATGTGGATGAGATGCTAACCTGTATAAAATAGTACCAAACTTCCACAGTTGCAACCCTCCCCTTACACACACACATAGGGCACTGTTTTTCTCCATACAATCTGGAAAAGTAAAATAGTTATGTTGCTGTTTGTACCATATTTTGAAAATGGACCACAAATGGTCTATTTCTCAAAATAATATACCTTCAGGTCCAGGCCCAGCCTAAGGACCCCTTTCGCTTAGTGGGCCATCAATAGATAAAAGAAATTAATAAAAAGCCCATAAAGATAGGGAGCCCAGACCTTTGAGTCACACTAAAGTTAAAAAGATCGATAACCGTTACACATTGACCCACTTGAGGGTCTGAAGGAGATGGTCCTTCTCGCCCAGCAAGGAAACAAGCTGTACAAAAGCCACCAGAACCAGAAAGAGCCGAATTGCCAACCAGACTTCCGAGTACAAAGGACTCAAGTCAGGGGACTATCGCAAAAGACCAACAATTTTTGTCAGAAACATCCATCGTCCCATCTATGAACTAGTTCAAATAAGTGGATCAACAGACTTTGGATAGCAGCCAAATATCCTTTTTCAGCCTTCATCATTTGAAGCTCTCTCCTTGCCTATAAATAAAGAGCCTCCGCCACATAAGAAGAGGACTCTCTCTCCAAACTAGACGCAACGTCTCGAAAATACTTGAAGAACTCAAGATCTTTTCAAACCAACCTGCTTAATTTCCAGATAACTAGTTGACATCTTTTTTTGCTCTGCCATCTTCATGGTATGATTTTCTTTTAAAACGATCAGTTTGAATTCATGTACTTGTCTGACTAGAGAAATCTCTAGCCCTTCCTTGCTTTGTAATTTATATTTTTGAATTAGTTGAATGGATAAATTAAGAACTCTTATCTTCCTTTTGCTATCAAGTTAAAATCAAATAAAGAGATCTCAGAATTTATTTTAACTGTTTCATTAAGCACTTGTCATTTAATCGCTTTCATATATATATATATTATAAATGCTTCGGTAGATTAATTTAATTTCCCGTTTTCACACTTTTTAAATTTATCATTCAGACCTAAAGGAAGGGTCTAGGCCCGAATAGGGCTATATTAGTCTGAAAAATAGAAGGTTGATTGGGCCCGAATTACATCATTGGGACTGAATTGCCTATTGCCCTAGTCGGAGGGCTGCTTGAATTTGAACCAGGTTTCTAAACCCTAACAGACACAATCTCAGTTTTTCCCCTTGTTTGATCAGGTATTGCTCATACTTGTCAAGCTGACATACACAAATGAAAGAATATTGAAGTCCTCTTAGTTGAGGCATAGAAAAGAACTAATCTAGGCCAGTACCCCCATTGGAGCACAATGGCTTGAATAGAGGTCTAGAACAAAGCGCAAACACAACAAATCAACTCATTGTACCACATACACCAGGTCTATTGGGCTGGTCTCATACCCAATAGTGGCACGCCTAACCCACCCAAAATGTTAAAAACCCACTGTAGCAAGCAACTGATAATAACCCACCCAAAATGTTAAATTTTCTAATCAAAATCAACAGAAAAAAGCTTACCCTCAGAATAAGCGTTTAAGTTGTTTGAAGGCAGTGAGCTGACTCCATCAGAATTAGGGCCACAGATCACAGTACTTCCTTCAGAAGATGGTTTAGCAATTACATGTTCATCATCTTCCGCAAATATATCAAATGCATCAACACCATTACTTGTGGTTTCTGCAGCTGGTGCATTAGAATTGGAAGTACCAACAGCAGTTTCGGGCAGTATTGAAGAGGGAACTCCAGGACCGGTTACATCAGAGGAAGTGCCCCACTCCATGCTGAGAACAGATTTCCCCTGGTATGCACTAGTGGATGTGCCTTCCCTTCTTGCCCGAGCTAAGCTCTCATATCCTTCTGAAAAAGAAAAGATAAAAACAATTATATATAAGGAGCATAGCTCGCTATAATTGGTGTCATGCTGTATTTTAGAATTCACCCATGTAATGTTAGGTTGTTTTATCTGTGTTGCTGTTTTCGTTGTGTAGTCCAGGTTGTCCAGTGGACAACTTGCCCATGTTTTGAAATGTTTCTTTTTATTAGTGAAAGCTTGTTTCTTATAATGATCTAAAAAAGGAGTGTAAGTGGATAAAATTGGAGTGGAGAAATCACCACGAAAAGAATGATTTCCCCAAAATGATTATTATTCCAGGGCCCTTTTTGTGCAATTCAGATAACAATTCCTTTCAGTCTGATGTCAAGGAACCTTTTTTTCTTTTCTTTTCTTTTCAAACAGACAAGCATCTTCTTTTGAGACTATAAGGTGAACTTGCTGAAAGTGTTAATTGTCTCTTGACAGGTTTCACATTGATGATTTTGTTTATTTGCTTTTTTAAAACTCTCGTTCTTATGTAATTGGATTGTTTGCTCTTGCCTTTTCTAAATGACAGCTATTACTTGCTGAAAAGCGAATTATAGAAGAAAACCTCTATACCTGGAGAAATGGAGATTATTCCCTATAAGTGTATTAGCACGAACATAGAGGAAAATAAACTACTTAAATCTTATATTGACTAAAACACATTAGATGGCTATTTTTGTAATATTCTTGTAACCAGTTTTACCATAAATTTCAAACTTGAGAGCACCTGGTTTTGGGATGATTATGTGTGATTATAGTTTATTTTCATGTTGTTTGAGATATCTTTCAAATGGTTGTTCCCCATTCCATTGGGATTTATCTTCTATATAAGCTAAACATTCATAAGAGAAATACATACAACCTCAATTAATGAACTGTACTAGCAAAGATTGCTTTCATTTAATAGTCTTCTTCCTAAAAGACATTGTCTATCGTGGTTTCCATATTTTTCCTCTTGTTTGTTGATGTTGCCAGTCATCGTTCACCTAGCAGTCTCTCTTTCCTCCGCGAGCCTCATCAACGTTCGCCGAGCCTTCTCTGTCGTGCTACACTGCCGTTATTCCCATTGCACAGCCCTTGTTTCTTCCTTTGTGTTGCCGACTTGGTATCGACCACTCAAGACCTATCACTGTGTTGCCGACTTGGTATCTCTGTGTTGCTATTTTGGTATCGGCCTCTCACGCTCTATCTCTGCTCAACCGGTGTTCTCCTCCCCTCTTAAGCCCAATCTCTTTCTTTGATTTTATTGCTGGTCTCTGTCTTCTTCGCTGTTCTTTTGCGTTGCCTTTCTTCTTCTTTGTTACTAGTATTGTCTTCCTTTTTTTATAATTCTTTTATATTACTAAGGTATTCTCTTCTCTTCTTTTCAATTGTGTTTTCTCTCTCCCAGTCATGGGTTGGCTCTGGCCTCTTGAGTTTCCTTCCTTCCATGAGCCCATGCGCTCTTTCGCATCTTGTGTTCTTTCTCCCTCTCTTGACTACTTTCTCCTTTTAATGGGTGTTCACTTTTCTCCTCTTTTTCTCTCCTTTTTCCATCTTTATTTTGAAAGGATTTTCTCTCTATGTGTGTTTTGCCCACACTCTCTTTTCATTTCTCTATCTCACTTGGTTTCCTTCTTTATTTCTTATTATTGTTTTTTGGGTCAATAATTCCTCTTTATTTTAATCTTTATGGGCCTCTATGCTCTTGTGATGATCTTTTCTTTATTACTTCTCTGTTCCCACGTGGTTTTCTTCCCCATACCTTATTTTATTGTTTCTATGGTGCTTTGAAATTCAAACTTGCCCATGCTCTCTTTTTCTTTTCTTTGTGTCCCAAGTTGGTTTCACCTCCTATCCTTTACTGTTGTGATGCACCCTCTCTTAACCCCATTATTCCCTTCAAATATTCCTTTTGCTCTCTCTGCACGTGTCCCTTTTCTACTTACCATGTGATAAATTTTCTTTTGTTTCCACTTCCTCTCCTCCTATGGGTGTAACTTTTTTTTATTTTGGACAACTTTTATTTTTCTACGTGGCTACTTCTTTTCTCGCTTACCGCATGCTCTTTATCCTACCTAGACGGTGATTCCTAGGTAGAGTTATGTTTCTCAGGTGCCTAAAATTGTTTCCTAGGTCCATTTAACTTATATGTCAACTTGTCATTTAATTCCTTCCTTCCATGAGCCCATGCGCTCCTTCACTTCCTGCCTTTCAATAGGCGTTATGTTTACTTTGTTTCTCTCATGCCGCTGTTGCAACTATGGAGATTGGAGTTCTTTTTGGTTCCCCTTACTGGACTACTACAACCGACTGCTGCCGCCATCTACATTACTATGTAGTTTCTTCATGCAAATCTTGTTATGCTGTGTGCGCTTGATTTGCGGGGGAGTATTAGGGAGTTACGATAGTATTTTAGTTACAATAGTTAATCCTACTAATGATAGGAAATGGTCAGTTGTCAGTTACGTTGTTATTAGGTCATAACTCCATATTTATGTTTATGATAATGACTTGCTGTAACTGTAGATTATTATATATATATATATATATATATATATATATATATATATATATATATATATATATATATATATATATATATATATATATATATATATATATATATATATATATATATATATATATATATATATATATATATATATATATATATATATATATATATATATATATATATATATATATATATATATATAGTATAATGATCAAATGAATAATATAAGAGAAAATCAGTTTCTACACAACTATTGGTTTTGTCCTTCTAAAAGAGTGGTAATGTTCTTCTTGCTGGTGCTAATAAGATTTGGTTTGGCTAACATTGTTGTGACTGAGTGTCAAGCTTTACGTACGGGAAGGTCTTGCCTTTGCTATTAACAGAGGATATGAGAAAATCCAAGTGGACTGTGGAAGGAGATTCTAAATTAGTCATTGATTGCATTCTCGGCCAAGCCCAAGCTCCATGGACTTTATGGCTGCTCATGCAGGATATTCACCATTTGAGCTCCTTCTGAGAAGTGCACTTTCGCCATGCTCATAGAGAAACCAATTTTTTGGCAGGTATATGGAAGAACGGCCTACCCCCCTTATTGTTGTTAATGCTTTCTATTTTGATCTCTTTGGGCCCCCCCTTGTATTAGGGGCTTTTTGTTGTAAGTGACTTTGTTTTCATCTCAAGAAAAAGAAAAATACCTAAAATTTGTTCTAAGTAGATTTGCTTAAAAATTAAACCCAAGCAAGTATTTCCTTCAAATTAAACCTAATAGAGCAGGTTGTCCCCAAGTTGGTAATTTGGCCCAAATAAGAGAGGTAGAGAGAGATGCTGCAAATCTCATGCGGGAGCGACCCATTTGAGATTACCCATTTGTATAAAATAGGTAAGAATTTCTCGGTAATCATTGCATGATAGTAAAAGGAAAAAGCAGCTCTGAACTCACAAAACCCAAAAGACAACAAAAAAGAAATTTCTTTAATTAAAAAAATACCCGTCTTGTTGATTGCAAATATGTGTTACCATACAAGAAGATAATTCTGATCAGTTAAACGCTGAGATTTTCCCTTCGTACTATGCTTAAATTGGTGTGTGTGTGTGTGTGTGAGAGAGAGAGAGAGAGAGAGAGAGAGAGTAACAATCCATACTAAGTTGTACTATTAAACTATGGGGGAGGGAGCGAGAGAGAAACAACAATCCATACTAAGTTGTACTATTAAACTATGGGGGCATCAAATATCTAATCTAACCCATCAACAATTCACCCTAAACTTTTGGCTTTATGGTCTGTACAAACTCAGTGAAGCAGCAAAACTCTTTCCTACTCAATTCACACTGGTAGCAGCCTGGTGAATTTCATCATATGCGCCCGTCTCTGCATTGAATGAGTACCTATATTTGGAAAGAAAGAAAAAACATGTATAAGGTCGCAAGACACATCTTTGGCAATTACATGAACCAACTGACCAACCCATTAACCAAAGTAGTGTAAAACTTCCTTTCACATCTATTCCAATAACTCAGTAGATTACGGTGGTCAAGCCAAACTTTCATTTAAATCTGTGTCATCTTTCTATTATTGCCCCCAACATTATTAGTAAATCCAGAAAGTTTTCAGTTGCTATGCCTTGAGTTGTCATGACTTGTAATTGGTAAACCATGTTCCTGACCAATAAAACCCACCACACATAATGACAATTTCAGATGGAAACTACTTCAAATCTAATACACTCGAAGTCGAACACAACAGCTGTAAGTACTGCAAGTACCCCTAACAGACTTTATTTGCCATCTAAACCACTCTTGCTTTCCTTTTTTCTGGATGGGAGAATAAGTAATTGAAATTAGTTGTGATTTATGTGCTAGTATTGCTCAACAATGCATGGTTATGCAGTAAACTAACCACATAGTTACAATGAAGAAAGCAAGGTATGAAAGGCCCAGAATCCCAGATAGCGAATGGGCTAATAACAAAAATGTATTTGAAATTTAGTGTGAAGTGCAGCTAGATCTACTAATGTTTAAAGAACTTAAAGGACGTAAGCCTAGAAACTTCTAACCCTTAGACTATATAAAGAACTGAGAATAAACCAGGACCTATCCAACTAACAAGTAACCAACCAGTATGAAAATTCAAAACATGCAAACAAAGACTTATCCACCCAAAACAGAGCATTGCATAAAGAACAAAAAGCAATGGAATCTAAAATCAAGGACAAGCTTTCTTTACCACAGCCCTGACGCAGCAGAGCAATAGAATCCTGTAGACGGATCATAATAACATCCCAAACTGCTGCTATAATAGTACCTAGAAGGATTAACCAAACATAGGTTATATTAGTCCAAAATAGCCACATAAAAATTTGCTCAGTTCAGATCACTATTTAGCATCAAGGAAAAGCAACTGGACCAAGGATCACCAGTCAGACCAATGGATTTCGAAAGTAATTAAATATTAAAAGTAAAATTCGAAATTAATTATTGGAATAAAATTACTCAAAATATACAAATGAAGAATAACGAATACGATTTCCGTAACCAGAGGATTTTCTAAAGCACTGATTTATGCATACAATGTTTGTAGTATTTTGACAAATTTAATTCATGTATATGTATATATTAGAACATTTCCATAGCGTACATAGACAATGGGGATGCCCCGCATCAACGAACGGTACCCCTAGCAATTCGAATGCCAGTGTTAAAAGTAGATATCGAAATTAATTATTAGAATAAAAATACTCAAATATACAAATGAGATTCTTGTAAATTAATAAACCCTACTGGGATGGAAACAACACTTAAAAAAAGGAAGATACAGTGTTCAAATGACGAGGCATCACTCGAATGGGGAACTGTCTGCTCTTGAATGGATTTCTATAAAACTCAACTAGTACATGTGGATGAGATGTCAACCTTTATAAAATAGTACCAAACTTCCACAGTTGCAGCCCTCCCCTCACACACACACACACACACATACATAGGGCATTGTTTCTCTCCCTACAATCTGGAAAAGTAAAATAGTTATGTTGCCAAACTCTCAGACAGGATAACATTTCCCTATGTAGTTTAAGGTTTAGGCCGGACCAAGTTGCTTAGATTGGCATCAATCTTTTATCATGTTTCCATTTTTTTTTTAATCTCATTTCTGATTGAGTTGATTACTCTAGGGTGTAAAATCTTTTTTTAATCACCGTATGAGTTTAGATTTTAGTATTACATCTTGAGTTTTTGAGAAATAAAGCTTAAAATCTAAGGGAAGAACCTGTGCGGCTCAACTGGTACTAGTAAAAAAATGAAAATAATTGCTCTCCAAGTCAAACGACCTATGGTGCCAATTGACAGACGTACACATACAGATGAAAGCTAACAGTTACGTCAGAGCCATATTGGGACTCGGGTTTCATCCAATACGGACGCCGAATGACCAGCACTGTAATTTTTCCTCCTAACAGTCGACCGGCACAGGTTCCTTGCTTATATTTTAGTTTTTAACTGTCGAGTTTTGGTCCCAAGAGTTAAAAGCTAAACTCTAAGCTCATAAGGTGATTCAACACCTAAGGCAGTCAACCCTGTCGAGAATGGGATAAAAAAAAAAAGAGATGAAATATATTGACTGGCTTCCCATCGAAGCAACTTGCTCCTTGCAGCCTACAAAATCTGGAAATTTAAATCCGGAAAATATATATATATTCTATAATACGATGCCTTGCCGATCGCCTGGCCAGTGCATGCCAGTTGACCGGCAGTGCAAAAATCTGGTTCGGACATCAGATTTAAATCTGGTTGACTGGCAGTGCAAAAATTGGTTAACCATATAATAGAAAAGCTGTATACACACACACATACACATTTAATAGCAATAACAACAAACCATCTAAAAGTGGCTAAAGAACAAATGCCAGCAAGCAAATGAATTCAATTAGTCTCATTCCATTCCCCACAAAGAGCATTTCTCCACCAGGTCTAAAGAATAGATGATTAGCATTTACGGACTAGACAAGAAGCAACTAAATACTATTATGTATCAAGTCAATATCAAGCGTACCAAATAAATAAAAGAAAACAAAATCAATGAGTAGACTATACAAGTACAAGCAATCAAGGATTTTATTTATTTATTTGGGTGGAGAGAGAGATAGAGAGATGTAGATAGAGAGAGTACCCAGAAGACTCATCAAACACATAATCATTTTGCAAAACTCCATCTGAAAGAAAAGAAAAAAAAAAGTTAGCAAGCAACTGCTAATAACCCACCCAGAATGTTAAATTTTCTAATCAAAATCAACAGAAAAAAGCTTACTCTCAGAATAAGCGTTTAAGTTGTTTGAAGGCAGTGAGCTGACACCATCAGAATTAGGGCCACAGACCACAGTACTTCCTTCAGAAGATGGTTTAGCAATTACATGTTCATCATCTTCCGCAAATATATCAAATGCATCAGCACCATTACTTGTGGTTTCTGCAGTGGGTGCATTAGAATTGGAAGTACCAACAGCAGTTTCGGGCAGTATTGAAGAGGGTACTCCAGGACCGGTTACATCAGAGGAAGTGCCCCACTCCATGCTGAGAACAGATTTCCCCTGGTATGCACTAGTGGATGTGCCTTCCCTTCTTGCCCGAGCTAAGCTCTCATATCCTTCTGAAAAAGAAAAGATAAAAACAATTATATATAAGGAGCATAGCTCGCTCTAATTGGTGTCATGCTGTATTTTAGATTTCACCCATGTAATGTTAGGTTGTTTGATCTGTGTTGCTGTTGTCGTTGTGTAGTCCAGTTTGTCCAGTGGACAACTTGCCTATGTTTTGAAATGTTTCTTCTTATTAATGAAAGCTTGTTTCTTATAATGATAAAATAAAATAAGGAGCAAACTTATGATTAACAACCACCGATCCTTTTCCTTTCTTCTCTCTATTTATCTTTTCTTTTAAAGATGTGAATCTTCATTATGAAAAGAATGATTTCCCCAAAATGATTATTATTCCAGAGCCCTTTTTGTGCAATTCAGATAACAATTCCTTCAAGTCTGATGTCGAGGATCTTTTTTTTCTTTTTTTTTTCCTTTTCAAACAGACGAGCATCTTCTTTTGAGACTAAGGTGAACTTGCTGAAAGTGTTAATTGTCTCTTGACAGGTTTCACATTGATGATTTTGTTTATTTGCTTTTTTAAAACTCTCGTTCTTATGTAATTGGATTGTTTGCTCTTGCCTTTTCTAAATGACAGCTATTACTTATTGAAAAGCAAATTAAAGAAGAAAACCTCTATACCTGGAGAAATGGAGATTATCCCCTATAAGTGTATTAGCACGAACATAGAGGAAAATAAACTACTTAAATCTTGGATTGACTAAAACGCATTAGATGGCTATTTTTGTAATATTCTTGTAACCAGTTTTACCATAAATTTCAAACTTGAGAGCACCTGGTTTTGGGATGATTATGTGTGATTATAGTTTATTTTCATGTTATTTGAGATATCTTTCAAATGGTAGCTCCCCATTCCATTGGGATTTATCTTCTATATAAGCTAAACATTCATAAGAGAAATACATACAACCTCAATTAATAAACTGTACTAGCAAAGATTGCTTTCTTTTAATAGTCTTCTTCCTAAAAGACATTCTAAAATCAATGGTTTTCTAAGTCCTAACACAACCCACCATCAATTACTATCTCAAAATCATAATTGATCCAAAATATTATTCGCAGGTTATTGAAAACAGCAAAAATAACTCAGATTTCCAAACTCCCTTGTCTATTTCAATTCCAAAGCCAAACTCAGTCCATCTCAACTTACTTTTCCAATGCTTCTTGTTTCATTAAATCATAACCCTAGTGTCCTCAAAAACCGCATTGTTGCTTCTGTTCCAGATATCAACTTCTCTTTTTAAATTTTACCAACAAATTCTTTGGGAAGTTGAGCATTCACACTTTTGGCATCCATAACCTTTAACTTCTCCCAAAAACAGGCCTTGCAATTCAAGCCCTTGCAACCTATATTGATCACAGCATCCTTGATTTATGATTTCTGAAGAGCTTTCCTACACCATTTGGCACCAAACACCTCACATAAAAATAAACAGACATGGCAAAGAGTGGTGCTATTGACACCTCCAATATGTTCAGCCCATCCAGCTACTATTCCAATCTCCACAGAAGTTTTCAAAAAATTTTAAAAATAAATAATAACTCAAACTTTACTATGCCACCGACCAAAAATCCTCAAACTACCCCTACCCTTTCTTTTCCACTGCCCTTACCATAATTTCTTTTCTTTACCAAGTACAGACGCTGTAAGCCATGACCACCACCATGGGTGCAGTGCCCTTACAAAAAAAATAATTAATTGAAAAAAGCCGACATGGCTGTGCGCACCATAAACTGGAAAAACCAGGCTACGGATGCTATAGCCTGGGCCCTGCCAGAGTCAGATCTCCAATGGAAGGCATAATTTTCTTTAAGTTAAAAGTGTAAATCTTACTAAAACTAAACAACACAAAGAAGCTGACAAGGCACATAACCATGTTTATGCATGCATACACAAAAAATAGTTTACAGAGACAGACCATGATTATAGCTTCTCCTCTTAAGCTAGGGGGATTAAAAGATTGATAGAAGAAGAAGATTAAATACCAAAATTCAGAAAAGTGAAAGATAAACCATATCACTGACCTGCCTCACGCTCAAACATCTCTTTCTTTTCATGATAGACATCTGCAAAACAAAACTTCAACCAATAAGCACTCTGCCAAAACAGAAACTGATTCCTTACCAAAGGTTTACGGAAATAAAACATATTTTCTAAGTGCCTGTACTAGATCTGACTAAAACAACTATGCCAGATTATACAAAACTAATGCAGTTTTCCTAGAACAATAACACACTTAACTGGATTCACCATTATCCATCAGGTTCGTGGCATCTTCAGTTAATTGGTCAAATACACGCTTTGTTTCAGCCGACATCTTCTCCTTCTTGTTATTTGAAGTTCCCTTCAATCTCCTCAAAGCTTGTAAAACCTGCCACAGTAGAAATTTTTACTTCATACAATTGATGTTGGAAGTGGTAGGCAATCAACCAAAACATAACTGCTACTTTAGTGCAATTTAAGTCACCAAAAACAATATTGCATTTGAATTATTTACAACAATCCTTTGCGTTCCAAACAAGCACCCTTCTGCATTCATGCAGTCAAAGTGCCAAAATTCCTACAACCACATATGATGGGAGTGTAAGGCCCTTAATTTTCAGGACCAAATTTCACATTGTATAATGCTCCTTGTGTTGTATGCCAATCTCGCATACGATTATTTTCTATTGTTCTTATCTTCACGATATGACCATATTCTACTGTTCTTGCTTTGCTAAATATTATGCTAGGAAAATCTAAAATTTGCCAAGTGTTATGTGACAGGCCCAAGCGCAACAAAAGTTGAAGATCCAAGTCCAAGGAGGCTGTCTAGTCCTGTGGCCTACCCTTAGAGAGGTCCAGACTTACATCTGTCAGGTCCAGCCTTATCCACAGTAAGTAGACCCAACTGTAGGATTCACTACCTAAGTGTACTTCTGATGGACCACTTGCATTTTCTCCATAAAGACTCAATTGTTAGGACGGTTTTGCTTCAGGATAAGAGAGGTCGATTAGTTCATTTTATCTTAGCCCAATTATTTCGCTAAAGCTAGTGAAAACCGTCCATTATAAAAACTAGGCCCTCATTTGGTTTGGCTAGATCAAAATTGACGCCATCAAGGAGGAAGAAAGATCCATTGGAGAAGCCAAACCTTCTCAAATGTACCAGAGGAGCGTTCAATTTTCAAACAAACCCAAACAACCAAGGAGCTTCACCACCATTTTCCCACTCTAGTTGAATTGCCATCACGAGAGTAAGAAGAGGATTACTATTTGAGACATAGAGGACAAACTCGTAGGCACTGCTTCACTTTTCTTATACCTTTGCAATCCTAGGTCATCAATGTACACTCCAGCCTATGTCATAGGTTTTATCATTTTTGCAGTATTTTATAGAGTTTAATGGTTTCTTCTCATACAACACAGACAATGTTAGATTTAGCACTTCACATAGTTGAAATTTCAAATGAAAACAATTAATTCAAAGAAGAAGACTGAGTAAGATGAATGCTAGTATACCGTTTCCCCTGGCTCAAGCACATCAGCAATACGTCTTTTAATCTTCCCAACATCATCAGAAGACAAATCTTGGACATCATCATCATCTTTTGTTACTGCAAACCCTTTTCCAGCATATTTTGTATCAACTTCAACGCTATCAAGCCATGCATCCTACAAAATTCCACATTAAATTGAGAAACTGAACACATAATTGTAACCATTGTTTTAAAAGGCGAGTTGTAAGTGTGCCTTCAGGAGCACTTTCCAGCTTGTAATAAGCTCTTGGCTATGCTGTGTTATTTAGCTTTAACAATATGTAAGTAGCTCTGTACCTCCCAGCTTAATTTTTTTTTTTTTAATCTATGTGAACTGCATGCAAAAGCACTAGAATTACAAAGATGATGGGATATCCGTGATGAAATTATGTAGCAAAAAGTGGCGGAAGAAAGGAATGAAATATAGATAATAAGCAGTTTGGGGGTTGATTATTATCTTGGATGACAATAAGTACTTTATTTCAATTATATTAATCTCCATTTTTAAACATAGAATTGCATTCTTGAAAGGTTTGCACCTCACTGTTCTTGTGCTTGACATAAAATGCCTCAGTCTCGAAAATATTTGTGTAACAAATCCAATTAGTTAGTATTCTCAGTGTACTTCAAGAACATTATGCATTTTCACGTGTTCTCAAACTATTCTACGACAACCAAGATAAATTCTAATTTTGAGAATTTTTACTTTGACCTTTTTTTACTTTTAACTGAATCAAGTCATTGTATTAATTAAAAAGAGACAAACAAACTCAGTATACATATATTAATGCTTTACGAGCATAGTAAAGCAGTAAATTCCAGGACCTAATTGTACTAGATACATTTAATCACCCAAAAGAAAACTAAAAATTGGCTTTTAGAAGCAAAATGAAGAACTATTTATCCTTAAAAAATGCTACACATGTTTACCTCGACTTCATTTTTATTGGCATATTCAACAAAATTTCCATCTGCATCAAAATAACCTTCTTCCCTCTCCTTGTTCAAGTTGAAAGGTTCTATTTGAATCCCATCCTCAACAAAGTCCTCGTAATCCTGCCAAAAGATACCCCAATCATTGGCTATCCTTTCCATTGATCCAAATCCAATTAACAGAAGAATCTGGCAATCATCTCGACTCACAAAAATGCTGCCAATTCAGGAAAGAACCATTCCAAATTACAGATGTACTCCTTTAACAAAAAGCATGCAAAGCACTATTAATGATTGTGGAACTACTGACATATAAAAACAAATGTTTCCACCACAAGAAGATAATAATAAGGGTCAAATCACATGATTTGCATCTTAAGCAACAACACAGACTAGATGCCGTATCAGGGAAGTTTTCATTGAAAGCATCAGCGACAGGCACACAGCCTCAACAACACCATGTAAGTTGTAACTAAGAAGCGCATTGTTACAAAATGACAAATATAACACCAAAAAGAAGTAAAATTCTAAACTTCTGAGGAAACCAACCAAATGCAGTTCATATCAGCTACAAACTTCAAAGGTTCGAAAGGCTTATTCCCCAAAACAAAACGTGAGGAATGAATAGTTAAATGTGCACATGTTACATATGCACACACAGCTGAAGCAACATAGCATGGCATCAATACGAGAGCAGAAGTCAAACAACGCAAAAATGATAGTGATAGAAGAAAAACCACCGAACAACGAAAGCATTACTTTACTTGCAATGTCGAGAATTGCAAAGAAATCAATCGAATACAGAATATCACACACACCTTGTAAGAAACTTCAGCAGCAGAGACATCGTTGAGAATGCCCGCAGTCTCTTCACTGAAGAGCTCAGTTGTGATTTGGCTGCGGCGCTGGGCCCGTTCTTTGGCGGCAGAACGAGGGTCCGTCAATGGAGTCGGGCCAATCCCAACCCCAACCGCCTCCTCAGGTCTTCCTCTGTTTACGGCTTCATCTCCAGGCCTCGCCTTCTTCCCCTTGGGGAACCTAACCTTTTTTTGCCTGCACATGAACCCAAAAAATTTCCAGTAAAATGGTTTCCTGAGAAACAAACAGAAGCCACAACTAAATAAAGAAATAAATAATAGGTTGTCAATTAGGGTTTTGAGAATTGTTACGCTGGGGGTTTGTCGGAGCCGTCGTCTTCAAATAAAGGGCGTTTCAGATTGGAGCGTGAAGGATTGGATTCCATTGAAATTCAATCGACGAAATGGAAGCTTTTGGTTTCTTGTTAACGATTTTATGAGTATTCACTTTGAATCACTAGGTACAAGTTTTCTGACTTTGGGTTTGAACCGAGATTTTAATTCTAATTTACCCCTCATTTTCATAAATGTCAACTATAGTAAAAAGCTCACTTGAATAGACTCAATCACCCTCAAAACAAAAAACAATATAAACACTTATTCAAAATCTATGTAGTAGTTTGGAGTAATTATTCCCTCAAACAAGATTATGGGTTTGAGTCCTAGCATTCGTGTAGTATGTGTTAATTTAGTATATCAACTCTATCAATAAAAAAATATTCCTAAAAAAATTAAATTAAATTAAAAAAATTGGGAAATAATTGAGAAGTAATATTATTAAATTCCTAAATCATGTGCGACAAAATTAAAGAAACATGACGATTGTATTGGGGTTGATTTAATATGTTTTGCTAATTCTCCGACTTTGTCTAGCAGGGTTTTGGGGGTGGATTGTATTGTGGCTAGATGTGTTGTGGGATGGGTTCAATGGCATCAAGTTTTTTTTGTTGAAATCACTTTTATTATGAAAGAGAATAGGAGGGAGAGTGGCACAACCCGCTACACTACAAAGCCAAGAATGCAACCTCCAAAACAGCAAGACCACAAAAACAACTAGGGGTGGCATTTTGCACCGAAATGCCGCAAAACCGCGAAAACTAACCGCAAATATACCGAAAGGGGACCACTAATTGCGAAATACCGACCGCAATTTTCGATTTTGTACCGACCGCAATATGCCGGTTGAGGTTATGGTTTGAATTATTTAAAACATGCGGTTTTGAATACCGACCGCATTTATATATTATGCGTCTCTCTCCTCTTCTTTCTCTTTGTGCCAATCGTAGCCAACCATTCTTTCAAATGGCTTTGTTAGACAAAGGCATTCATTCACGTGGACTTGCCTACAATACAAGTCCAAAAAATATTAAAATATTTTATAAAAAATTATATTTTGACATTAATATTTTCGAAAACTCCTTCCTCTTCAACTCAGTGTTTCACTCTCTCCTTATCAAAACAAAGTGCCTCACTTTCTTCTCAACAACTCATCTTATCTTGCTCTCTCCGTCTCAACCTATCTCTTCCTCAATTTCAAGCTTCTCTCTCTATGGATTCTTCCTTCTTCTTCTTCTTCTTCTCTCTCTCTCTCTCTCTCTCTCTCTGTGCGGTTCTATTTTTTCTTTATGGTGGTTTATGGATGGTGGGTGGTGGTTTATGGTTGATGGGTTGATGGCTAACAGGGAGTTCTTGGTTAGGAGGCTTGGGGTGCTTGGATTGTTTGGGGTTGCTTGGATTATTTTGGTTGACACGACCCAATCAGTAGGTACCACTTTTTTTGCGAACACCAACCGCATTTGTAGTTCACTGAGTCGCGGTAACCTGCAATTATTCGGCCGGTTACGGCATCAAATTATACAATACCGCAAGTTATCGGGCGGTTTGCAGTTTCCACAAAAATTTGCAGTTACCATACCGCAACCCGCCCTAAAAACAACTAAGAAAACAAGCTTTGGTAAATAAAAAGGCAACACCACTCCTTTCTCATTATTGTAGCATCATAACAAGTCTAGAATTTTCACCCATGGGCGATTTTTCCTTAGTGCTGATCAGAATTCTTTTTTCTTTTTCTTTTCTTTTTCCTGAAAATTAGCAATAATTGTATTCAATAATTGGGCACAAAGACCAAATACTCATAAAGGGTTAATACAAAGATGGATCCACAGTAACGCCAAAGAGTTAAATCCAGATATAGGAGGATGTTGTGTGGAAACACTCCAAGACCTTGTTGTTGATGGACTATACGATGGCACACACAAACCCATTTGAGAATAAAACACACGCACACCAAAGAAAGAACGCAAACACACAAGATGTAAGACCCGTGTCTTGGGGAAACAAGAACGGTGAGTAATCCCACATCGCTCGGGGAGGGAAAGGTGAAGTGCCTTATATGTGTGGGCACTTCTCTTCCTAGCAAGAGGCCTTTTGGGCAAGATAGCATTAGCTTGAGCCCAAAAACAAAACCGTGAGGGGGGAGGCCCAAAGCGGACAATATCTTGCTAGGCGAGTCGGGTCGTAATAAATGGTATCAGAGTTGGACCCCGACGGGAAGTGTGCTAGCGAGGACACTGGGCCCCAAGAGGGGTGGATTGTAAGACTCTTGTCTTGGGGAAACAAGAAAGGTGAGCAATCCCACATCCCTCGGGGAGGGAAAGGTGAAGTGCCTTATATGTGTGGGCACTTCTCTTCCCAGCAAGAGGCCTTTTGGACAAGATAACGTTAGCTTGGCGAGCCTTAAACACCTTGTGAAAATCATTGACCCCTAGAACCTCTTCAAACCTCTTAGAAATCATTCTAGTAATTCTCAAGAGCTCCACCATGGCAAGAAACCCCTTGCCTTAACGCACCTTAAGTGAGGAGGTGCTCAACCAACATCCTTATTTCGATTCTATCCGTTCGAAAATCAGCCCTGGTTCACATAATTCCCTATTGTTATTATTAAAAGCAAGTAGGTGGTGCAACTTGAAAATCTTACACTAGATAGATACATTCCAAATTTCTAAGGGCTGCTTGCTTGGGTTAAATATTCATTAAAATAATCAAACATATTGCAGCTGCACATCTCTCTGTCTCTTATGTTATGGATTTGGTCTGCTCTGCCCTGCCCCACTTTTGAGTATATGAAGTGAAAATGTAAAGGTGAATCTAGGTGAAGTTTACATTTTTATTTTATTCTATTTGAAAAGGGTCCATTTTTATTTTATTCAGAGCTCTTCGAAGCTTGTCGCGCAAGAAACCTCAACTAGAATTACATACTATATCACCTCCCAGCTGATGATTACTAGTATCCATAGCAATATATGCTTCAACAGTTCATTTCATAAAATGGGCAAAAAAATATTCACAGACCTGAACTGACAATACACCGCAATAGGCAAAGAAATATTCAAGCCAAGGCCTCACCCGTGAGATAATAAAGTGCCACAGCCAACCAAAATGCCCTATATCTTACCATAGGCAACTTTCCCTCTGAAAAAAAAAATCCGCATTTACTTGCCCTAGGTAAATGTAATGAAAGCAAAATTCAGAAGGTGTCTTTTTGGGGATCAATGATTTAATTTTTCCTACCAAAAAAGAACATTATTAAGATGGTTTTCATTCATAAGTTTTGACTCTTATATAGATTCTTTGATTTTCACTCTACGTTTGGACTTAAGTCTCCCCAATTTTGTTTAGACTCTTATTTCTGTGACCAATGCACTAATCGTATTTTTTAAATTTTCTAGTTTTCTTTCATATGTTTAGACTCTTATATATATTTTGTGATTTTCACTCTATTAATTATAAAAGTCTAAATAAAATTGGGGAGAATTAAGTCTTAAAATAGAGTGAAAATCACAGAATATATATAAGAGTGTAAAAATATCAAAGAAAATCACATAATGCAAAACATACGATTAGGGCATTAGTCACAAAAATAAAAGTCTAAACAAATACATATATAATTATAAGAATGAAAGTCACAAAATACATATAAGAGTCTAAACATTTCATGTTTTATAATAAGTGCTTTATTTCAAAGGTGTAGAAGTGGTGGAGTCGGAGGACTAGGGGGAGTGTTTTGAATGCAGAATCCCGCTAGCCATTAAGTAGGTTTAGTCAGTTCACTAGGAAGAAGTAAACCATGAAAACAAAGCTTCATTTCGTTACATCGACTCCTTGACAGTAAGATCCCTTGCCCGCTTTTCCTTGGTACAAAACACCTCCATGGTAGAATTTTATGCTCCACATGCTATTGTACCCCCTAAAGGTCATAAACGTCCCCTCGGGCCCTCCTCCTCATAATCACCATCAAACCTTGTGTAACTAAGAGCTTCCCTTTTTCGACCTTGTATGAATACCCTTCTTTATCTAGAGCACCAAGGGAAATAATATTTCTTCTTAGTGCCGATACATGCCCGACCTCACTAAGTCTCCTAACAACGCAATCTTGCATCTTGATCTTTACTATTCCCACGCCTAAAACATCACAACTTGTTTTATCTCCCAACAGAATCTTGCTACCCTTCCTTTCCTCATATGTATCAAATACACTCATATTTGAATACACATGATAAGAGCATTTGGAATCTCAAATCCAAATTGAAGTAGAACCCCTTACCCGAAGAACTTGTCACGATGTCCCCGTTACACTCCTCATTTGTAACTGTCAAAAGTTCATCATAGCCGCGCTTGAACTTTCAGCATTCTTCATCTTGTTCCGTTTCTCCTTCCATACCGGACAATCCCGCTTCCAATGGTCCGTAGACCCACACTTGAAGGACCTTTCATTGTCCTTAAATTTAGGATTCCTCCAATTGCCTTTCTTGCCATTGCGCTTGCTTGAACAACCCAGCTCTCTAGTCCTTGTTAATAGACGTGACCTTGAAAGCTATCTCCAGAATTTTGAGTCAACTCGTGATGTACCAAGTCTTGCACCACCTCCTCAAAATTGAGAGTACTCTTGTCAATCATGAGCGTCTTCCGGAAGTGTTCTTAGGACGGAGGCAACGATGCCAACAGCATCAACGCCTCATCCTCCGTGCTATAAATCATGTATACCTTATGCAAGCCCGCAATACACCTATTAAAGGTGTTAAGATACTTTGTGAAAAATTTCCACCCTCATTCATCCGAAGATTTATGAGCTTTTCCTTCATGAAGTGTTTGTTTGATAAGGACATCCCTACAAACATCCGTTTGAGCTTTTCCCGTGTTTTCTTTGTGGTGTCTTCCATTGCCTTGATGGACCCCCTAGCCAACTACCAGAGTACGTCCCTCTCTTCCGTTGTCATGGTTTTCGGCCTTGTCTTCTAGCCTGCCAAGATAACGATTAGACCTTGCCAGGCTAGGTCATGTTTCATTCTCCTTTGTCAAAGCGTGAAGTTCTCATTCCTTGTGAATGTTTTCACCTCGACCTTCATGCTAGTCGTCTGTGGTGTTTTCGTTTGGGAGTTTTCTCTCACCTCCTTCTTTGTCGCCCGCCATCGTAAACACTCTTAAAGCTATAAGAGCCCACCACGAACCTGGCTCTGATACCACTTGTTATACGAAAACACTTCAAGATCTTGTTGTTGATGGACTATGCGATGGCACACACACAAACCCCTTGGAGAATAAAACACACGCACATCGAAGAAAGAAAGTAAACACACAAAGAACACAAAGATTTATAAAGGTTTCGCCTTGTGCCAACGTCCTCATGGTGATCCACCCGAGAAATTCACTAGTATGAAAGAACAACTTCGGTTACAACTTAAACCCCCTTAGCTCTCACAAGAAACCTAACTCTCTTTCCCCTCACCCTTTGCTCAAACTCTTTGATGCCCTTGTAAACACTCAATAATTCACCTTTGAATTATGTATTGTGTTTCTCCCTTGAAAATTCACAAGTATGAAAAAAAAAATTGGTTATAACTTAAACCCCCTTAGCTCTCACAAGAACCTTAACTCTCTTTCCTCTCACCCTTCGCTCAAACCCTTTGATGCCCTTGTAAACACTCAAGAATTCACCCTTGAATTATGTCATGTGTTTCTCCCTTGAAAATTCACTCTTGAATTCTCCTCTCTTACCATTAATCTAGCCCCTAAAAGTCCTATTTATAGCCCATAGGACTTTAGTACATGTTGTGTAGATTCAGCTGCACCAAAATGGATTAAGCTGCATCCTCAACTTGTGATACTCGCAAGTGCACGAGCCGTTTGGTAGTATAGCATATGTAAGTGCGAGGTCGATCCCACGAGGATTGGTGATTGAATGATCCAATTCATTTTTCCTACACAAAACAGAAATGAAAAAGAAAGGAAATAAATAAAACAAGGAAGAAAGAAAATAACTAACTCAAGCAGATAAGTTCCCAAGTTCAATTAGATTAACGGATTGATTCTAGCTAATGTATGATTAAGCCATGGTGTGTGGTCATAACCTTGTGTTCCTAATTCCCTAATTTGATCATTTGTTGTCTAACCTAAAATTAAGCATTAGGAACCCATTAAGCATAGAAGAACAATTTAAACAACCAAGCATGTATCTAATCCCTGTTGTCGAATGTCCATACATACTCTTCCTATTCATAGTTCAATTCGAATTAAAGCATGGTGTATACTCTTAATTCAAACCAAGATAGCTAACATGCAAGCCTAAATAGTGATCAATCATTCAAACTAGCATATTAACTTATAAGCATAATGAATAAGAAAAAAAACCATAATTGAAACTTGGAAACTAATTAAACTTGAATACTTAAGAAAGAATGTAATTACAAGAAAAATAAATTACAACTAAGAAAACATTAAAGAAAGCAAGAATTGAGAACTAGAAAGCAAACTAAGAGAATTTGAGGGAGAGAAGGGAAAGGAGCTCTAGAGAAGTGTTTGAGAGCTCCCCACCTTGGGGTGTGTTTTGAAGCTTGAAGGCTTCTCTATTTATAGGGCTAAGAGGGAGGAACAACATGATGAAATCCAACACCACCATTCCTCCTTTAATACAACCCATAACTCCCACTTCATCTTTCCTATGTTAGTGTGGTTGGAATCAACTCCATCCCATACTTCTTTTGCTGCACCTAAAGCTTTCTTCACATGGGACTTCAAAGGTGATCAATTTGTGGCTGCCTTTTGCTGCCAACCCATGTGGTCTTCTTTTGCTGCCAACCCATGTGATTGCCTTTTGGTTGCTGAAAAAATGAGTTTTCTGAAC
>NW_018921521.1:495238-543893 GCF_002207925.1 Prunus avium
TTCCTAATTCCCTAATTTGATCATTTGTTGTCTAACCTAAAATTAAGCATTAGGAACCCATTAAGCATAGAAGAACATTTTAAACAACCAAGTATGTATCTAATCCCTGTTGTCGAATGTCCATACATGGTTCTGTGTTTGCTAGGTAACGGACTCCAGATTTATCCAATGGGGCTGAATTTTGGATATGTTATAGTACACACCAATTGGAACAACTTTCATGAAGAATGTGGCCTCATCCGAGCTATGTAGGTTGCTGAAACAAAGCTTGCAATATGACCTACGAAACTGGGCTGGCATGGGGCTGTAGCCAAAATGAGTTTGTCTTTAAGCTCTTCATCCATTCATCCAAATTAGGCCTTAACATGCTTGAATTGCATGAATTATGCTCTCTAAAGCCATCATTATTACCTAAAGCTCAATTAACTGAAAGATAAACACAAAAAGGATTAAAAGCACAAGTTTAACTCAAAAACATAACCAAATCATAAGCTAAAAGGGTAAGAAATAATATACAATTATGAACCGATCAGTACACTTGTATTAGGAGTAGGAGACTTAACCATAGTCAAATTAGGCCCAAAACATGCCTAAAATCCGTAGGAAAACTGAAACACGTTGAACTCCAAAACATGCAATGGCTGGTCGCTTTATGCATAACCTTCAGACTTCCTTTCAGCTTCTAAGTGACCAGTTGTTTTCAATAACTCATGGCAATCTTCTTCTCGGCACCTACCTCACGATTCCAATTTTGCATCAAAGGCGAGCCAACTTCAACAGAGGATACACTGGCGACAACGCATAACTTGTATCTCCACTAATAGTCTTTGAAGACCAAATACATTTCAACGTAACAGTCACACTCTTAAGAAAATCATATATGAAATACAACGCCCAAAATTATAAATACAACTACAACTAACTCTCACAAGTAGAATACAAGTAGAGATTAAAATACAAATTAACACCCAACTCACAAAGAGTTGATAGAATTATTGCGACTCAAACAACTGCAAACACAAGCCGTTCAGTCACCTCGTATGTCTTCAAATCACAAATAGAAATGAACCTCAGATCTAAAGTAGATCTACAACAGGAAACTCAAATATGCAAAAAGAAACAAACTAAACAACCAAACACATACATTAAAGTATCATCAACAGGC
This sequence comes from Prunus avium, assembly GCF_002207925.1. The sequence continues at coordinate 496,404 of NW_018921521.1, forward strand.
GGAAGAAGAAAAATAGAATGAGGAGGTAGAGGAGAAGGGAGGGGGATGAGGGGATGAAGTAGGGAAGCCACGAAGCCCAAGGGGGTGACGGCTGAGTTCTCTCTCTTTTTTTCTCTCGCTCTCTAGGTTTTCTAACTGCTGTTGGTCGGAATTCCTTTGTTTATTTGGTTTTTGGTGTTGAGGGTATTTGAGATAATTTAAGTGAGTTTTTAGCTATATTTGAAAGTTTTAGTACTTCATCTGGAGGTACTCAACAACACAAAAATAGCAAAGTATACAAATCCAAGCTTGAATACATCATCCTCATTAGAGCAGTCGAGGAAGGCTTTTTCTAGTTCCAAAAGGCTGACAGTTTTATCGTTGCAAAAGTACTTCCTTTTCAATGAGCAATTCTAATTAGTTGCAATCGGAATGAAAGGAAGGTTTCCAAACCTTAGCCCTGTGACGATGCAAAATTGTTGCGCCGTGAATTGGATCACCTTATTGCCAACGATGAATTTTATCCCGTTCACTTGGGAAACTATCTTCGAATCAGCCTTCCTCAACAACAAGCCGTGGACAATTGGTGAAGTCCACTTAAGGTCCTCAATCAGTAAGAGATGACCAAAACAACTCTCTTCAAACCTTCGTAGCTGTTGCGGACTGAATTTCTCCTTTATGGTACTGATTGCGGTCTTTGTATGGGAAAGGGACAACGCATTTCCCTAGAACTTTTCTTCCTCAGCAATCATCAACTTAATTGGAGAAACCATATTTCCCTGCACGCCAATATTATACAAATAATTTAAAGCTGTTGAAATCTACACAATAACAAGCAATAAACACGCAATACACAGGCATATGAAGGCAATAGGCAGGAGACATATCAGTGACAAACGTACAATATAGACAAAAGATGGAACCATATCACAAATATTAACAAAAGAGAGAACCATATCACAGATACATATTGCCAAATCCCAAAGGAACATATGATCATGAAACCAAACAAGATCAGGAAAAATAAGAAGAAACGTACAAAGAGCGAAAGACAAAGAATAAAGACAGAAGTCCGTATTTTATAAGCAAGCAAACTCTCCTCGGTTATATTGTTTAGCTAAACAAACTAGAAATAGGAAGGAAAATGTCAATGTTCCCTCATTTACAAGTAACTCATCTCCTATGTTACGTAACATTCAATAGCCAAAATAAATGAAGAAAAATATGTGATAATCAAATATTAGTCCTTAAAACAGATCATGTTCAAATCCCAGATACACAATACAATATATAGTTAGCATTATACTTGCCTGAATGTGTTTGTAAATAAAGAACTTCTCCCTTCTTCAAACGCACAGAAGTATAAAGAGTTTTCTTCAAACCCTTGTCAGCAACAATGCTTATACTGTACTTAATCTTGAAGAAATTTGAAAGAATGAACTTAGGAAGGTGCAATAATCATTGATGGATAGGGAAACAAGAAAAAAGAAAAAATAAGCAGCAAAACACATGAGATGAAGTAAAAAGAAGCAATATTTCTGTCAAAATTTAAATTTTGAGAAGACTACAATAACAAAATTCCAAATCAGGTAACTTCATAAGCTGCGTCCTATTGGATTAGAGTGTTTGGTCCAGCTCTTTCTTATTGTAATTTGGTTGTGGCTTTCTCATGAGCGTATTGTGCATAGTTTTTAATAATCTTTTCTGAAAAAGGAAAAAAAATAGTTCCCATGCTGCACACAGTATGTATGAGTGAAGCAATTAACATGCATTCCTAGGTTGAGGTGTTACAGACAGCACAAGATGCAATTTTGAAAAGATAAGAAGTTTTTCCTACAACAGCACTAACACTGAGATTTAAGGATTATTCATTAGATGCCTTGAATGTCTGTAGCCCTGAAAATCAAGAGTTTTTTTATTTCTAAGAAAGAAAAAAAAACTTATATCGGATCCAAATAGAAAAGAGGTTCATTGAGGTTTATATTTAGTGGAAAGAAACCTCGTTTAACGTATATGGGGGATAAAGTTCAAGAAAAACCAAAAGAATGTCTCCACAAACAAACAAATGAGAATCAACCTAGTGTAATATAATTAATCAAAATAATTTATTATGTATGCATAAAACATAAGTCTGTATTGTAAAATGAACATATAACAAAGTGAGTCTTCAACAAATTATAAGTGGACAATTATTTTCAAACAATTTGACAGCTGCTCGAGAGAACTGAGGGAGTTAAGGCATGAGATGCAAACATGATAAACACCGTTAAAAACTCGGACGAACCCATGCTATAATATAATAGATATTATTATATAGTTATATAGGCTGAGAATATCATTGATTGGGTTAAAATATAGCACACGTCTCAAATTCATTCCACTTAACGAAAGAGAATGCAAGTTTGTAGTTAATACAAGCATCTAAAAACCAACGCTCAGCAAAATTAAAGGGTAAAAAAGATGTGGTGTACCAAGGAAACCCTAAACCCTAAACCAATTTCGAAGAAACCCCTAAACCAATTTCATAAAAACCCACAAACCCTAAACCAATTTCAGAGCAACCCCTAAACCCTAAAACCCTAAACCAATTTCGAAGAAACCCCTAAACCAATTTCATACAAATCCATACACCCTAAATCAAATTCACAAAAACCCCAAATTTCTAAGAAAAGGACGATGAACAGTACCTTGTGAATGTGAACCGTGAAGTTAATCTTAGATGAACAGACACTGCTGAGGGAGGAAGACCATTGCGTTGCACAAAGAGAGAGAGTTACACGAGAGAGACAGCTACGCAAGAGAGCTGAGTGATAGAGAGAGATGGAGCCAAAAGAGTTGAGAGAGAGCACAATTTCTGAAAAAAAAAGATATGGGTGCAATCAGTCGACAATAAAAATGTATTTATATGTGGTAGTTTTAAAATTTTAAGGAAGGGGTGGTATTTTTAAAAAAAATTATAAAATGGGTAGCATTTTGAGCTATTTCCCAAAGAGTAATGCTATTTGGACACACAACATTGACACACTTAGTTGACACCCGCTGATGTGTCAATGTATCATTCCCTGAACAGAAAACGAGGAGAAAAGAAGATCAAATGATACATTGACACATCAGCGGGTGTCACTAAGTGTGTCAATGTTGTGTGTCCAAATAGCATTACTCATTTCCCAAAAAAGTAAACAAGATGGAACATTGTTGTGTATATGTGGTATGAAATCAAACACACCATTTAGGGGGTGCAAAACATTTAAAAGCATAAGACAAACGATGTCATTTTTTCTCAAAACTTTTATTAGGGAAGAAAAGGTTGTTTTCTTCTTGAGATCAAAATAAAACCCAACATCCATATATGAGACTAAGAGCATGCAAAATATTAAATTTGAATTTGATGTCTTATTTGGCAATTTGACACTTCGAAAAAAAATTGACTCCACCAGAAATGCAAAATATTATATTATTTTATTATTATTTTGACACAAATGGGGCTCATATGATGCACAATGTTTTAAAAGAGAGTAAATGATAGTGGGATCCATGACTAAAAAAATATTAAAATAATATTTGACATCAAGATTTTTTTTATGTTATTTTTGACATATCCCTTACAGCCTTCAAATTCATGTAGGATTTGAATATTCAGTTGGAGCAATTTTAACCTTCAATTTTTGTCATTTCATGTCCATGTGGCAATTTGACATATCGGTTGGAGATGTACTTAAAATCACAATTGAATACACCCCCCTGCACTTCCCAGATTCGATTAACTTAATGTCTCCATTTTTATCTTTTGTACTGTGGTGTGGTTTTAGGGGTGTATCCAATTGGAATTTTAATTGATTGTTTTGAAGTTTAAAAGTCCATCGGTATTCAATTATGATTTTTAAGTAATCACTAAAAGTCGGGTGGTATTCAATTAGAATTTATAAGTAATCAATACAAGTCCGGTGGTATTCCATTAGGATTTTTAAAAGATTAGAAAAAGTACAACGGTATTCAAAAGCTTACCGATTTTGAGGTATTTCATTAAATGGTATATTGTGTGGGACTTTTGAGTGGGTGATATAAATACTGAACCCCATAAAAATCCCACCATCATATGCATGATTCTAACATTTGTTCAGTTTCTCTTTTGGGAGAAGATGACATCACCCCTCTTCTTCTTCAAAAGGAGATTGATTGTTGGATGTGACAGATGTTTATTATGCTTATGTGTGTTCTTGTTCAAGATATGGCAGAAGAAAAAGAAGAGAGACGAGCAGGATGCATGTTTGAAATGATGATGAGCTGGAGGTGGAACTTAGCATTAGGGGATTGATTGAGGATGATGACGGTTGTCTAGACTTCATAGAAACCCATAAATAAAACCACTAAAGAAAACAAAGTCTGCACTAAGAAAAAAACCTTTAAAAAAAAGAGTATGAATTTACAAGGGCAAGCAAAGAAATTATGGATGATGTTGATGGGTTATCTTGAAATATCTACATAAGAGGTGCATTGCAGGATGAGTTAGTTGATCCCATCTCCAATATCTATAATTAGGTTTTTTTCGTTTATTTTCTATCCTTTATATCTAAACAAACAAAACCAGTATTATATTCGGGATATAGGATAACTATGTGCAATTGTAGAGTAAAACAAAATATAATTGCACAAAAGAAAGTCAAACAACCTATCCTATATAAACATTGGAGGCAGACTCCATACTAATTTGGGTCATTTTTTAGCATTGTATTTATACTGGTTTGTACATTTTACTAATGCTTGTGTTTCGTAGCAGGCTAGCTGGTGTTTCATTCTTATGGAATCCATGTTACATAATTTTGCTTCATATGAAATCATATAGCAAATCTTTTAATTCTTTTGGGGAATACAAAAAAGTCTTAAGTGAATTAAAATCCTGTTAAAATCCATCACATTAAAATAATGTAATTACAATTTATTAAAATCTCAAGTGAATACACCCTCCTTAGTTTGGTAGGATTCTAGTGGTTGTATAAGTTCGAACATGGTCTTATGAAAATAGCCATAACTTTCTGTGGGTTTCCACTGAATTAGTTTAAGTTTTTAAATGGTAGTTTACCGAATTCGTTTCTGTTTTTCAATAGTAGTCTACCTAATAAGTTTTAATTTTTCAGTAGTAGTCTACCCAATTCGTTACTGACTTTGTATTTAATATTGTTTTTAAGATATGAAGAGGACTCGTAGAAGTACTACTGAGGCTACATCATCTCGACTTGATATACATGGTCTCACAATCTCAGCGAGGAGACATAGAGAGATGAGGTTAGCCCCTCAAAGGACCAGCCCAACATGGTCCCCCAGACCATTCCGAGGATACTACTCATGATACTAATGTTGAGGCAGATGTCGAGCCTACTAAGCCATCTCGAGTAGGTCCCATTGATCCTTATTTACTTACGAGTTTCAAAACTCACATAGCAGCTACAATTTGGAATAACTAGGTAAGTCGTTTTACTGTAACATAAGAAGACACAATATATGTATGGTTCATGCTAATTAACTTTTTTTTTTTTTTGGATTTGACTACAGGAACGGGAGCCCCTTAAGTGTATGTCGAAGACATATGAGCCCCTTAAGTGTATGTCGAAGACATATACCCTTTGTGAGTGAAATTGGTTGGCTAAACCTAATAATGTCATATTCAAATGGTACATTCAAAGATCTGGCTTAAAGCAACTTGTTATGTGTTTCTATCAAAATGTCTATAAGATTGTTGTATCTGCCTTCGTTGAGAGGTGACATCCTGAAATGAACTCCTTTCACTTGCCTTTTCGTGAGAAGACCATCACATTGGATGATTTGTCATATGTTTTAGGTATTCCTGTGTCTGGTGTAGCGATCTCTCTACTTGAAGATGATAAAGACACAAATTATGAGTTGCTAGTTAATTACATAGGAGTGACTGATAAAGAGGCTACTAAACAATTGCACAAATACAATGATGATTATGTAAGTTTGCCATGGTTACAGACACGATTCTCCGATGTTCAGACATAGATTCAAAAGATCGCAACATGTCTTTGGTGAGAGTATATTTGTTATATCTCTTAGGTTGCTCTTTGTTTGTTGACAATGTCAAATAAGACCTAATTGTAATTACGATATTATTCATCTTTCCTTGTGCACAAGCTCATCTAATTAATGCATCTCTACTTTTGAATATATACACATAACAATAATGTTATTTTAAGTTAAAATTTGAAACATTTCTGCCATGTTAACGATGCTAAAAAGGATTTCAAACAAAAAGAAGATACTCAAAATGATTACCTCGTAAGTTGTGAATTGATCACTATAGTCCATTACACATTATGTTCCAACATTGCTTCCTTTAGTAGCATCGTTACCTTGTTTTTGTTCATTCAATAGGAGTAAGGGTCGACAATAAGAGTAAAGTCAAAATAGCTTACATTAAATTTAAGGTCGACAACAAGTTATTGAAAAACCAAATATACTTTGGTGTTTCACCACTGAATAATAGGTACAGTTCAGTCATATGATACCGAACCCATTCCCATTTTACGGTGGAACTCCACCGTATCCTAAGTTTTCAGTCCCATACAATCGAAATAGGTACAATTTTTCAATGGAAGGCCACTGAATTTTCCTATCGCGTTAGGTACTAGTCTGCCGAACGTAAGTAGCGACCACCATGCAACTCAACACCCAAAAAAAAGCCAAAACAAATTAACTCATACCTCATTCGAAGTCTCCCTAACTTTAGTCTAACCCTTCATGAATAAATACTGGGTATGTTTTCACTAATATAAACGAATAAACCTTGTTAGGGTTGTAGGAACATAATGACTTGATAAATAACTCTGACTAGGGTTGCAGGAACCAGTGGCGGACCTATTAAGGCGCAAGGAGGTGCAGCTGCACCTCCCCTTGTTGGAAAAGCCATAAGATGTGCTGCATATTGCACCTCTACTCAACCTTGGAGTTGCATTGTAGGTGTTTGTCGAAATGCCTAAGAGAACTTTGTGTTTTTGGGCGCTTTTGTGCATTGCACGCATCTCGCTTCTTTTTAAAAGCCTGGCCAAAACGACGCCATTTTGGACTAGGCTTTTAAAACACGCGCTTTTTTTTTTAATCCTGGCCAAAACGACGTTGTTTTGGACCAAGTTGTAAAGAAAAAAAAATGAAAAAAAAAGGAAACCTGATGCCATTTCTTGGGCTTTTAATAGGGCCTCCATAATTCCTTATTTAATGTGTCCAAAGTAAGTCGGATGCATATTTTTTTCTTCTTAAATGCCAATTTTGTTTATCATTTTTTTTAAATATTTTTTTTTCTTATTTAGCTCTCTTTGTATTAGGAAGATGAGTAGCAAACTCAAGGAGGAAGAGATTGTGCGACACACAATTCGAGGTATAATTAATTTTATTTATTTATTTAATTGATAATTTGATATTGATTTGTTTATTTAATTGATAAACTATAGTCAATAAGTCATAGTTATAGAATAAAAACCCTTATTTTGTTTTAATTATTTAGTTATGGAACGGTATAGAAAAAGTTTAAATCTTCCTTCAAATAATTCGGGTAGGTCAAATCCTCCTTCAAATAATATGGCTAGTTCCAACCCTCTTTCAAATAATCTGGCTAGTTCAAATCCTCCTTCAAATATTGGCTAATCTTCCTGCAGACCATCGACTTAGACCTTCAATGACTTATTATAATCCAAATTTTTGAAAACAAATTCAAAAAGCCTATCTACAAAGGGGTCCTTGTTAGCCTAAAAGCCAAAATGACATGCCCGAAACACTTATAGGGGAAAGTAATCAACGTTTTCTTGATATCAATCCCAATCGGCAACAATTGTATTAATTGTAATGTTATTTTTTTCAATTAATTATGAATAGCATTAGTATTGTTTAAACTATAAGGATATTTAGTTATCAATATTTTTTTGTTTGTTGAGCTTTTAGCCTTTGAAAATTACACCTTTCTGGGTACGCTAGTGGGTAAGAACATATGTAGGGAGTAGTGAGCAATTTAATTTTTGTTTTAAATATTTTGTCATTAACAATAATTATGTACAAAGATAAAATAGGTTATTTATATTTAAAATTAGTGTTGGTTCAAAAGAGCAAATTGTGGGTTCAAATAAAATCACCATTTGTGTTTTCTTTTACCCGATTCCACATGTAACCTTTTTAACCCAAGTTTTAATCTCAACCATCCATATAGATCTAACGGTTTAATTTTCTTTCCGCATTTATTGCACGCAAATAAGAGCCCGCAAGAGAGGATTTTTGTTCCCAACTCTCGCTCGCTCCCACTCTCCTAAGCCCTCTCTCTCTCTCTCTCTCTCTCTCTCTCTCTCGCTAGCTACGAGAAATGGTGGTAGCATCAGCTTTCTCAGCGCCACTGAGCTTCTCATTCGCTTCTTGCCACAGAACCTCTTCTCTTCATTTGTTTTCTCTCAGGTACAAACCACACAACACAAACTCATACAACCAATTTTTAAATTTCGGGTATATATATATATACACACACATAATTGCTTATTATTTGTTCATTAATTTTTCTGGTGTTATGCAGAAACCCATCGTCGAAGTCCACAGTCTCTGCCTTGCAGAGTCCGTACGGAGATTCGTTAACAACTGGTAACCCTTTTTTTTTCTTTCCCATTTTACTAATTAATCTTTAATTAGATATTCTTAGAACTACTAAATTTCTCTTCCCAAATTACAATTTCATGTATACCCAGCTGTCCTTCTCTGCTTATTTCTCCTGAACCAGTTTAATTTCAGTTCACAAATATGTGTGTGTGCTTGTGCGTATGTAATTACATATCTATGGCTATATATCTGTGCTAATAATTCAGAGTTAATAAATTATTTTTGCCCACTACAATTTTTGCAGAGTAATTAATTGTAAACGTATTGCTGTGTTCAGGATTATCTAGTAGAACTTGTGGGTCACCTCTAAAGCTTGACGTGAAGGATTTTGGTGACACTAGCACAAGGTGTATAGCTCGTGCCCTTTTGCTTAATGGGTTTCATCTACTTTTCATTGTTTTTTCAAGTTTCTTTTCAATTCTTTTGAGTAGGTCGGAAATTATGTAAAACTCTTGAAAACAAATGCACATATTGGTTCACTGATGAATGATTGATGAAAACTGGATAGAGAGTAAAGCATTTTAGCTGGGCAATGATAATTTTAAAACTCATTAAAAATACAATCAGAAAATTAGTGTATGTTCTATTACTTAGGTCAAGAATCTTTAATTGTATTTATGGCTAATATGTTCTATGATGTCCATTATTCTGTTGGGTTATAAATTTGTGAATCTTTTGATTTGTATTTTTAGTTATGGTGCAATAGAAGCCAGAAAAGGGAATCCACCCATACTTCCATCTGTGATGACCCCTGGCGGACCTTTGGACCTCTCATCTGTATTGTTCAGGAATCGCATAATCTTCATTGGGCAGCCAGTCAACTCATTGGTGGCTCAACGAGTCATATCCCAACTTGTTACTTTGGCTACTGTTGATGAGAATGCGGATATTCTGGTGTGCTTATACTTTTATGTTGCTCTCTACCCTCGCCCCTCTTGCAATTGATTTGCCTTGGCTAAGTTAATATGTCGAAGTCCGTTTCTTTTACAGATTGTGACTTTGTCCTGTAACATGTCAGGTGTATTTGAACTGCCCTGGTGGGAGTACATACTCTGTGTTGGCAATTTATGACTGCATGTCTTGGGTAATGTCATGAAGTTTCTTTCTCATCCGTTTTTCTTTTCTAGTTTTGCTCACATTTCCTTGCTCTCCTCTTTATTCCATTTTTAAATATTCTTTTTTGTTGACATTATGAAATTGTCGAACTGTGATATTGTGGTTTGGTGAATAAATCACCAATCTTTCAAAACCAAGATTTTACATGGAGACCCCAAAAGGGAAAAACCACAAGACCTAGTGCACAAGTAAATCCACTATGAGAATAAGCACTATACAAGACTCACCCAACGGTCTTATGCAAGCCCCATGACTCTCTTCTAGCTTTTCATCCTCGACACCTTCCAAGCTCAAGCTATGGTTATATTCTTCTGTAGTGTTTAGAAAACCTAGCTAATGTAGACCTTTTAATCTGGGAATAGATTGAACCACCATTATATTCTCACTGGTAAATGAAGCAACCAGTGAAATATAGAGGTAGTTCAGTCCAATAGTTCACAGCTTAAAGGGTATCTGCTAGGTTTTCTAAACCATACAGAAGATTATAAACACAACCTGACTGCACCAATGAAGAAATGATTTTGTATTTTAAAAATTATTTTCTGTTTGGACTAAATGGTTCCATACTTTATCAGATCAAACCTAAGGTGGGAACAGTGTGTTTTGGAGTAGCGGCAAGCCAAGGAGCACTTCTTCTTGCTGGTGGAGAAAAGGGAATGCGCTATGCGATGCCAAATGCGCGAATCATGATACACCAACCACAGAGTGGATGTGGGGTATGAATCCCCTCTTGGTATATCTTACCCAATTTAGTATAAGAGGATAGGAAGCTTCGAATTAACCATTATCTTTTTCTTCTCGAACTTGGATGGATTTATAGTGGTTGTGACAAATGTTTCTGTATAATGCAAAAATTTCCAAATTAAAGTAAATGGTTTATATTGGCTACATTACAAGAAGTAAATGTGAATTGGTGTTTGATGTTCTGTTGTCGTAGGTAACACTAAATCCCTTCCTCTTTTATGCTGTTATCAGTTTTTGTACCATATTAAGATTAGTTCGTAGTATAATTAGGATTATACATAATAAAAATTTGGTGTGCATATATAAAATCTCAAATCTCAACGAGCAATTAGAGGGCTTTTCTAACCGATTTTCATGCATGCTTGACATGGAAATAACTTAGTTATATTGTTCACATATGATTCCACTAATTTAGCAAGGTGCGAAGATCTGAAAGTTCAGTATAATTATTTTTTGTTTTATGCTACCAGAAACAAAATGATTGTAATTTTGTTTCACAATAGAAGTAGTGGGAAAAAATTTCATATTATAAGATAGTTTCCATTTTTTTTCTTATGTTCTTTATTCTGATTAATACTATTAAAGAACAGCTCAAAGCACAATATTTATTAATTCTTGTACTAATGCCTAATTCCTAAATGTTCTTTTGAAGCCTTGCATATGCTTGAGAGGATATAAATCACTTTATTGGTAGCTTCAGTATGCCTTGCATGATGACAGAAATGCCAGATTCTCTAGTCTCTTTATTGGTTCTACCAAGAGTGGTTAAGTACTATTATTTCATACTCAAGGAGGGTTATGAGCACCAACCATCAAACGTTGGGGTGGAATTGGGGTCGAGCTGCTCACCAAGAGGTTTTGAGTTCGATTCCCACCAACAGGTTGGGGTGGGCAGGCCAATTCCCTGGAGATGAAAGCGTGTACGTGCGTGACATCATGAGGGTGGCCCGGGGATCCAGCTTGACCTGGCCCTTTCGTCTGGCTCACGTGGGGGGGCACCCTTTCACAGCTCCTTGGTGGATACCACCCTCTCCCCTGGAGTGTTTTTTTTAACACCAAAAAAAAAAAAGGAGAGTTATGAGTGAGAAGATCTCTTAATCTATTACCAATTTTTGTATTAAAATATAAATGTATTATTTACAAGTGGGAAGAAGATATAAATGTATTATTTAAAATACCAATTTTTGTTTGTTGTCCCCTTTTATCCTGTAACCATAATTGCATGAAATGGTATAGTAATACATTAGCTTCACATATTTGTAGTTGAGTTTGGCATGTACAGTCAACAAATTGAAATGGTTGTCTGAGACCTTATGTTATCGATTTGTTTCAAATTCATGAATTCTTTGTGCCTAAAATAAAAAAGGATTTCTTATATATTACACAATCTGTTTTGTTTAAAATCCATAATTTGATTTTGCATTTGCTGATTGTAGGGTCATGTAGAAGATGTGAGGCGCCAAGTGAATGAAGCAGTTCAAACTCGCCATGTCAGTGTTTTCTGCCTTCTTAGTTTCATTCTTCAGACAATTTCTTAACTCTTATATATTTATTTTTCAGCCTAATTGACTTCAATCAAGCTGAAGCAGAATGAACCAGTTCTGCATGAACTTTTACTAATTGATTCAAAATTGAAATGTTGTAGACTTCTTCAAGTTGAATTTGAGTGTTGAGAACTGCTGCCTTACAGGGCTATTAGGGTAATTGAAATTTAGGTTCAGCCCTGTTACAAACCTTGGTTATTCAGGGCATCTCTTTTTGGTTAGTATTTGAAAAAATTGGAATCTTTTAGAATTTTACAATTTGGATGTGGATGCTGAGAACTGTTGCCTCACAGGGCTATTAGGGAAAATGAAAATTAGGTTCATCCCTGTTCAATGCTGGGTTGTTAGAAACAAATTCAGTGTGCCATTAGTTTGTCTTCATTTAGTGACAGACAAACCTTTGGTTATCCAGGGCATTTGGTGGTCGATATTTATTCAAATAATTTTCGATAATAATGCCATGATCACCATTTTGAAGAAGCATGGATATATTGTCAGCAGAAGCACCTACGATGAAGGGGTGTCTCTATTCTTGCTAAGCTATTTTTCCTATGCTTACTGGTCCAAAAAGTCACATAGGAAAGAAATAGGTTGGAAGCTCAAAATCATTCTTGGGGCTTTCGAAAAATTATGTACGCAGTCAGACCGTGCATTGGTGTGAGCCTCATGCACTGGACATCCCCTTTTAATGCTTGAAAGGCTATGCATCCGTGATTATTGCTTTTCAATACTGTACTCAACATGTCCTCAGTTTCCATAGCAGCTATTTCTCTGTGCTTTATTTAGTCAAATTTGAGTGCAGAGTTGTCTGCTTCATATTAAGCCTTTTAGATGTATTTGATGCAGAAAGTCGACAATATGTACGTTGCTTTTACTGGCCAATCTCTAGAGAAAGTGCAACAGTACACTGAGAGGGATCGTTTCTTATCCGTTTCTGAGGTAATATTGCTATCTCATGTCTTTAATTAAAGAGTTTTGTAAATTGGTAATGACATAAATTGTTAAATATGAGGAGAAATGTTTGGTTCCCCTCTCCCAACTTTTCCGAGCTTCATTCGAATTGGAAGGGAAGGAAAAGGGGGAACAAGAAATTATATCAGAGAAGAGAGAAAACAGAAGGAAAGTCTGGTAACTTATCTAATGTTTTTGTAAGTTGTTTTCCATGCTGAAATTTCAGTGGTCAATTAAATCGGTATGTTTATAAAAGGTTGTGTAAGAAAATTTCATGCTCAGTGTACTCGGCGCATAATATAATCTATTATGACAAAGAGCAATTACAGAATTATCATAAACAGCTTTTAACCAAATTAAACTCTACTTTTCTAGCATCTAATACTCCACTACATATCTACTCAGCTTGGTGTATTAACCGTGAGCTTTCTGTTGCTTTCTATTGCAGGCAATGGAATTTGGGCTTATTGATGGCGTGTTGGAAACAGAATATTGAGTTCAAAGTTTTACCATTTCATGTTTGCTGTAAAATTGATAAAGTGGGCTGCATTTACAAATTATGATCGGCAATTTGTTATTCCATTAGTTTTGAATGCCATTCTATGAAGTTGTGACTGTCCATTAAAAGGAAAAAAGAAAAAGAAGTGATTTTGGATGATGGATTCTTTAAGAGGAGTTTGGCTCCAGAAGCATGGCCAGAAAAAAAAAAAGCCAGATGAGGAAATGTATTTAGGGGTTTTACCATAAAAGGACAAATAGGAAGGCAAAATATTAAAATAGTCCAGCTCCTCCAAAATTGGACAAACCGGTGACAGGACTGGTTTGTCTAATTTGTGAAAATGACTTTTTGTAACATTTGCTGATGTATTTATACTTGAGGTTTTTTTTTATACTGATTTACTACTATCTTATGACAAAAAACAACATTCTTATTCGCTAAACTTTGAGGGTCTTTAATACATTTAACACAATGTATTGTTGAATGAAAGTTATTTCATTGAACCAAGGTGGTTGGTGTGAGTGGTTCGGCACTCTCATTCCTTAAGAGATGTCATGGGTTCGATTATTGCTCTCGTATGGAGTCATCACTTTGGCTAACATTTTACCCCTTACGGGCCGAACCGGTGTGAGCGGGGATTAGTTTGGGTTGTGGTTAAGGCTTAAAGGTGCCATTCATAGTTGAGGCCCATCTAGGACCACCTCGTGGTTCAGACAAAAAAAAAGAAGTTATTTCCTTAATCCAAACAAAAAAAAAAAACCTTTAACTACATTGTAAAAAACACTCTAAATAAAAATATTTGACAAAAAAGCTCTAAATAAATTTAAAAAATTAAAAACCCATCAAACCTAGACAGCCATAGCCACCTTATTATGGTTGATTTTCAGATGGATGGGATCATAATGAGGAGACTCTAATTCAATTAAAAAAGTAGGTATTTTAACATTCATTCCGATTTGAAAAATAGTTGGTTGAAAATTTTAAAATGCCCAATGATTTTAAAGGCTGAAATTGATTCAAAACTGAAAAAATCTTGTGGCAAAGCTCAAAAAGCTATTATATATAATTACCTACTTTTAAAACTCGAATATATTTCAAAATTTGGAAATTTTAGAATCTTATGGCATGTTTACTAATCCGTAATTGGATTAGGAGGAATTGAATTTAGGAGAATTAGATTCCGAATTTCTATTGAAGTTGTTTACTAAATCATATGGATTGAGAAGAGCTAGATTCCGGATTCCTATTGAAGTTGTTTATTAAACCATATGGAATTAGAGTAAAAATAGTACTAATTACTAACATATCATTGTTGTTGGGTTAAAGCAAATGACAAATTTGGAATTTTGAAAATTGTGCGAGGATATAATGGATAAAAAATATGAATTCTTAATGGTACCACATTCCACTCAAAAATTGAATTTCAACAAATTCCTAATTTTGTGTGAACCCTACTTACTTTTCAATTCTTTGATGTAAAGTAAAAGTACGAATTCTTCATATATAGAATTTAATTCCCGATAAGAATTCCAATTCATGATTGGTAAACATATCATTGGATACATTCCAATTCCTGTTTTTGTACTCGGAATTTCGGAATTTATAACTTTTGGATGTAGGAATTGATATAGACTCGCCAAAGTGAAAAATATTCAGATTGTAGTCGAAATCGGAATTTCCAATCAACTTTCACCCCTAAACCCAGCTCCAAAGTTGAGGGGAAAACTAGTTACCAGGTCATTCATTCGTTCATTTTCAGCCATAGGATGCACGGCACCATCAACTTGTTGGCGAGTTTTGTTTGACACAACTTATGAGCTTCTTCCAATTTGTCCACAAGACCAACCTGAATCAAAAGCATAGTGATCATCTTCAAACAAAGGCAGTGAGAGAAAATGGAGGACAAGGGGAAAGGAAGCGAAAGATGGAACGGAGCCATAAGCAATCTGACAGAAATGTCTTTTAATTTGGAGTCACTCCAGAAGCTACTCCTCAAAAAGGCTGTCTTTGTTGACGAAGAAACCTTTGCCAAAGCCTCGCTTTGTTCCGAAC
This sequence comes from Prunus avium, assembly GCF_002207925.1. Next base: position 511,935 of record NW_018921521.1, read on the forward strand.
AAGCACGAACCATCAAGGTTTTTTCCTTTATTCAACTCTTTATAAATCTGTATATTTTAAATTAATTTTACAATCTGGGTTTTCATTTTTGTATGCAATCAGGTGAATTTTGTTGTGCAAATCTTGTTGAGAATATTTACTTTCTTACTTGTATAATTTTTTTTTTCTTCTCTTATAATTTTGGGTCTCACTCTGGGCTGGACAATGATTTTCCCTTTAAAAAAAAATTATTTTTATAAATTTTAAGTTTAAGCATCTGGCGTTTTGATAGTCTTGATCAATTTATGTTGAAGAAGGGTGAAGCCCTGAATTTAAGATCTGGGCGTTAACCTTACTTTATACTCTTTGTATACTATTGTTATAGAACAGATGATAATGCTAGTTTTGAGTAGCCAAGTTATCCAGAACTAGTTTTTTCTAAGTTTCTGGCCTAAGGAAGAAGTTTTCTTTTAATCGCCCACATTTGGAGGGATCATGCACATGAATTTGAATTTTGTAACGAATGAAGTAAAATACCCTCTTCTGTGGATCTTATTAACAATCCTGTTGACAATTTCCACCTGCAAGCAACCATTATCCTTGCTTGTCAAGCCTGCTTGGTTAGGGACTGGGCGTGTAGTGTCATGTTTGTTAGAGAGGAATATGGTGGCCGATTGCTTGGCTGAGCTGGGTTCTATTTTATATGTGGTCTTCCCCTTGTTTCCCTCCGCCGTTCTTCTGTTGATTCTTTTTTAGGTTGAGAACCTTATTGTGGTCAGCCATCTTAGAGATGCTTGTTAGTTCTTTTTGTTTTAGACCTTTTAGGCTCCGGCTACCACCAAAAAGTTAAATACTAAAAGATGTTATTTCTAGAAATATCTAATTTTGTAAAGTAATTTTGCCTGCATGCATTTTGAGTTCTTCAGTATTGTGGCCATTTTGGAAAGAGCTGATTGCAGATGTGTATTTAACAAATGTTTGATGAATGTGGAACTACTTTTATGTTTTATTAGCAATTCCTGTCGTGAAGCCTTGATGTTCATTTACCAACAACATATTAAAATCAGGCTTGATGCTATGGCTGTGAGATTCAGCTAAACGATCTAGCTGAAATAGCATTTTATTTTCTTGCGTACCATTGAATATTATATTTCAGTGCTGTGCAGTCTATTGATAGCATTCTTATGTACCAATAGAAGTGAGACCGATTCCATACTTCATTCTACGAATTCGTGTGTTTTATGTTTAAAAGCTTTCTTTCTGTCTAGGTTCTTGAGCAAAGAGTAGAAACTTTGGAGAGAGAACTTGATGCTGCCATTACAGCTGCTGCTCGTGTTCGTTCAGAAAAACGACAGGCTGAGGCAGCAGAAAAGGCTGCTGAATTACATGCACAGGAAGTTACAAAAGAGCTCGAGAACACCTCAAGTATGTGCAATCCAAATATCTCCCTTTTATCTTTTATTTGGGCTGTGAGTATTTGTAGGCTTACAAATTGTAGGTTCCTTGAGTATGAGAAGTCTGATACTATTTTTTAGTAAATGGTTCTGTGTTAGCAGTAATCACCAACACCAATATTGACTTCCACATCTAGCGAAACCTGGACAGATTAATATCTTCATAGCTTGTTATGTCCTCCTTACTAACTGAAGAACCATGGGCCACTAAATTTGTAATGGCAAGGATTTTTGTTGAATGGCCTTAAATTAGGACTAGAGATAAATAAGTGGCACATCTGCAGTTACTTAGGCTCTTAAAAGGAGATTGATACTTCCAAATTAGTTCCAAGCTGTACCCATAAGAAAATAGTATTCCAAACAATTGAAGGTGATGCTTCAGCCTACTTTTGTGGTTTTTTGAAGCATTGAAAAGGGGAGCTGTTTGGGTCCGACATTTTTGTATAACATGGAACCAACAGCAGAAAATAGTCTCTTTTGGAGTCTTGTGACATATGAGTCCCACCAACCTTGTTTGAGATGGGAACGTCAGTTGATTATCTCCTAGGATTCCTTGTCAAGCTTAATCCAATCTTTCCGGCTCATACATTTATGTACAAGTTTCCTTAAGGCTCTGAAAGACCTTTGCCTTGGCTCACTCCTACAACCTTCCTCTAACTAATACCAGTTGCTAGGAAGTTATGGTCCAACTACCAAATTCCCTAGCCCAAAGATCACAGTGACATACACACACAATCACAAAGAAAACGCTAAAAGTAGCAAGCAGAACCATAGAAATACAGGATATACATGGTTCTCAGTCAGATTGGGCTACACTCATTGACAATGATCCACCTTCAAAAGAAGAAGATTAGGAAATAGTCTTTCCCAAACTCTCAAAAATCATTCATCTCAACCCTATTTGCAATAGAGAATCCCAATACACAACCTCACAACTCCCTAAACACTAAACTCTCTCAAAGAGTTACTTTAAATTCTCTCTAAGTCGATGTATTGCGATTAATGCTCTACAAGCCAATTTATAGGCTCTAAAATTCTCAAGTTGCAACTGAAAAAGGAAGCCAAATCCAAATTGGAAACTGAAATACAAGAAGGAACAAACTTAAAGGAAGTCACTATAATTGTCTTTTTAATTTTGCATCCTGTACACGTCCAAACACATCTTCTTTTATATTTCTTTTGTCCTCCAATAAAATTCTTGTTACCTATAGAAAAAAGAAAGTGACGACTGTACCTCTGAAACTGTGCTCATGTACTTGGCAAAGTACATTTTTCATGAAAAATCATGAAAAATATAACAGACTTCACCACAAAGGCCATTTCAGTACAAGAACTGAAGTTCACGGGGACAATGTGAGCCAAATTGAAAGTCAGGGATGATATTGAGATATGGGCCAAAGTTCCAGTTCGGTGGTGTATTTATCCTTTTATATTTGTTTAATTCTCTAATCCAAGTCTTCTCTGGATTTGATAGGACAGTTCCAATATATGAGTAAACAAATTTCAACTAGAATTAGGAACCCCCATTGGGCAAAAAATTGTTTCCAAAGTACATATAAGCTTTACGTTTTTGTGCATTATGTATTTAGGCTTAATGTTATCATAAACTTTTGAGCACATTGGGTGAGATATGTCTCCCTTTATATCTCTAGCAGAGTTAATAACCCTTCATATTTGTTTTCTCATGAGCAGTATCAGGGAAAAAGGCTTGAGTATCTTACATCTTCCTAAAATTGATTCAAGTGGAGTGCTCAAATTATTTACTAATAAAGGTTTCTCCAAGCTCCAATTTGATTTTCCCCAAATAGTTCCAATTTTGCACACAATTTTTGTTTTTCCTTTTTTTGTTGTTGAAATGTTAAGAAACATCTAGTTTGTTGAACTACATCTTTTGGGGTTCTATTTTTAAGGATGGAGAAATTTAGGTCTTCTTTCTGCCCTTTGGTTGTGTTAATGGCTTCATGAATGAAAACATTCATGAATTTACGTTTCCTTTATAATGCTGATTTTTTTTTTCTTTGGGGTCCTTCGTATCAACAAAATTATTTTGGTGGTGCTGTAGAATATAGTAGCTGTTTCATTGAGTTCCATATCATTTGGCTGACGACTGTTTGACTTTGAAGTTAAGTTAAGAATACTTTTGGCGTGAAGCTTTTACTGTTACCCAACTAAAGCATTAATGATACGGAAATCAATTTTGAAAGACTGGAATTTCTGAACAATTGGACACCATTCCACCAGTTATCAGTATCAGCATTGTCTTTGCTGAATGCATATAGAAAGAAAAACTTGTTTTCTGGAGGTATTGCGATAATCTGATTATTATTGGTAGAGATAGGTTTGCATCTATAATTTTAAATTTAAATACATTGGTGTAAGCTTGATAAACAATGTTGGCCTATTCTCTGATAGCCTAAGCTTTTTGGGCTAGTGGTTGTCTAACATGGTATTAGAGCCTTTCTTTGTAAGTGGTCCTGAGTTCAACTCTCGTTTCCCACTTCTTTGTTGGTTTGCAGGGTGTACGCTGGGGCTACACCTATATATATTTGTCTCTCATCTCCTATTGGTCTGCCTCTCCACTTGCACACTTCTTTGTTGGTTTGCAGGGTGTACGCTGGGGCTACACCTATATATATATATATATATATATTTGTCTCTCTTCTCCTATTGGTCTGCCTCTCCACTTGCACACTTCTTTGTTGGGTTGCAGGGTGTACGCTGGGGCTACACCTATATATATATATATATATATATTTGTCTCTCTTCTCCTATTGGTCTGCCTCTCCACTTGCAGGATGAGCGTGCATGTGAGAGAGGGTGTAATTGTGATATACATTGTTGGCTCATTCTCTAATAGCTTAAGCTTTTCGGGCTAGTGGTTTTCTAACAATTGGAACCAGAAGTGTGGTATGTGTGATGAAAGTCATATGATATAATTTTATTATTTGTTGCAGAGGTATTTGAGCTGCACATGGAAGAGTTGCGGGCAAAGCAAGAAGAAATAGCTAAGCGTGATAAGGAAATCAAACTCTTGGAAGCTATAATTCAGACGCTTGGGGGAAAGGAGTCGCATTCGAGAAAAGGGTAGAAACTCTGTCTTGTGAAATTTAGTATCAAGTTGGTCCTCCTCTTTCCCTTGTAAATTTATATAGAGGAACAATACAATTTGTGCCCTGTTAAACATAATAATAAAGTGCTTCATCTTCCTGTTATTCAGAATTCCTCTGGCTTTTATCCAACTATTTTCTTTGTTTTCTCATTTAATTTTTACAAATAAAATCCAATAATTAATTATAAGTTTTTTTTTTCCTTTTGGACAAAGGATAGGATATGTACAAGATACTTTTACAATACAGCCCACCAGCTTCTGAAGGAAAAACCTATATCTATATTGGCCAACAACAACCAGTCTGTTTCCTTTGGCGAGTTTTTGAAGAAAAAAACTTTATGGCCCACCATATGTGCTGTTTGAAGGCTTTTCTAATTTCTTTTTTTATTATTTATTTGGGTTATTGATTTCAATGGCCCCTCAACTATTGCTCCAATATCATTTTGGTCCACCAACTAAAATTTTCATTTTAATGTTCCTTCAACTCTTAATTTGGTATCAAAATCGTCTTACAGTCAAAGTCTGTCTTTCGGTGAAATTGAAGGGCAAAACTGTCTTTTCAGGGTATTCCAACCTCTCCCTCTTTTTCTCTCTTTGACGATTCGACAGCCACCAACCCCAACCTGTCGTAGCCCACCCCAACATCCTTTCTCTGTGTCTCCTTCCCCTCTCTCTCTCTTACCCCCCCCTCTGCTTTCGAGTGAAGTTCATGTAGAATTGGTTCTGTTATTGAATCAGATCTTGTATGGTCTGCTAGATTTCAACACCCAAGTAATTGAGGCCGTCGCTGCTATTGGGAATATTTTTGAACCATCTGGACATTAAACATGTCTTCTCTCAAGTGGGATAGTTGAAATCTAGTTAGCATGTACAACCCATCAGTCTAAGATTGTTTGGTTTTGTTTTTTAGGGTACTTCCTTAAAAGGAGAAGAAGACGAAGACTAATATGGAATTCGTTTGGTTTTGAGGGTACTGCCCTAAAAAGACGATTTCGCCCCTAAATTTAATGGCAAAATTGACAGACTTTGACGGTAGGACTCCAAATGAAGAGTTGAAGTACCATTGAAATGAAAAATTTAGTTGGTGGACCAAAATGAAACTGGAGCAATAGTTGGGGGACCATTGAAATCAATAACGCTTATTATTTTAATGACATCCACGTGTATATAATAAATGTGTAAGCTCAGTTTTGATTGTTTGCTTCCTTCCACAAGTTTATTTTTTTGTTCTTTTTTTTTTTTTTTTTTCTGCTACATAACATTCCCTTAAATTTTTAGCTAGCCCACCCATAAAAAAATTCATAGTTCACAAGTCAGTATATCTACAATGAAGCTACAACCACACAAGACAAAATATTATTCATGTGAGTCGAACTTGAAATCTCTTCCAACCAAGTGGAGACAAAGATCACTAGACCTAGGGCTGTGCAGGATCCAAACCAATCCACTAAAACCGACCAATCCAATCCAATCCAATCCAATTTTCATTGGTTTCGATAACATTGATGGATTGGATTGGATTAGAAAAATAGAAATCCAATTGGATTGGATCGGATGGCGGATCAAGAATTGAAAATCCAACCTAAACCGAACCAATCCAATATACACATTAATATACTTTCATATTGTATAATATTTACATTTCATCTTGTTTCTCACTAATATACTAATATATTAATCTTACTTTCGAAAAAATCAAAACGTTAACATATTAAATATAATATTATATTAATTTATATTAAAAATTAATATATTAATGTCATATCTTTCATCATATTGAATTTTGAATTAAATGTTATGAAAGATTATGAAGTTTTTGTTATCATAATTATTTTTTCATACAAACCGATCATCCAATCCAATCCAATCCAATGTACATTGGATCGGATTGGATTGGATCCTGACATCCAAACACATTGGATTGGATTGTAAAATTTGTAATCCAATAGAAGATTGGATTGGATTGGATTGGTAAAAAACCATTGGTTTCGAACCGATGCTCACCCCTAACTAGACCGAATGCTAGTTTGGATTATAAGACAAGCTTGATAAAAAATGAAAAAGAGAGAAGATTTATTTTTATTATTAGAAAATTAACAATTTGTTTTGCAACATATATTATTATGATTATTATTAGTATAATTTTCATTCTCATGCATCATGATGATCATTGACCAATCAAGGCAAGCAACGTGGCCAAGTAGTCCCCAGAAGTATCACCCTTTATATCCTCAACCAAAGGGACACTATTCTTGAGTTGATACTGTTCCATTATACTCTTCATGTCAACCTCCGCCCGAGTTACTACAACTCTGGTCAGAGTCTCCTCCGTCGTTCCGAGGCCCTTCATCGATAGCCGGAGAGCTTTCTCATAATACTTTTCCGGGCATGTCAAGCATTTTATGGTGGCTCTCACTAACCCAAGGTATTCATCCTTCGGCTTTTTCTTCAGGTCCTTCAATCATTTAAAAAGCAAAAGATAAATTAATATATTGCTTCCATACCATGTACGTTTTTTTCTCCTACCACTCTCCCTTTATATCTTCTCTTCTTTCCTCAACATTAACTGCTATAGCCATCAATGGACACATATGTGTGTATGCGCAACCGGCTTATAGCTCCATTAATTAAGAGCAGTTATTCATGCACATGAGTTTTTGTATTCAAATTTTCCTCCCCAAATAGCGTTTATATAAAAAAAAACATGTGTGCGCATACAATCACCATTAATTAATTAATGGATTGTCTATATATATATATATATATATATTGAGATTTCTTAAGTTAAACATATATGTCAATAGTATGATGACTATTGGCAGTCTAAAATTGTCATCATGCACTATTTTTTAATAATAAATAAATAACGAGTATATAATGACTATTTTAGAGTACGAATAAAAACTGCGGGTGCATATAATTTTGCAAATATTATTAAATAGCGAGCTAGTAGAACCTTGTTGATAGGATGGCCAAATTGGTCGTTATAGACTTTGAATATTGCATTCAGTTGTGCTTTGCTCCTGGTAGTTAAAATTCTGATGAGCTCATCATGATTATAATCCTTTTCAGATATTTTTTCTTGAAGTATTTTAGCCTCTGAATTCGCTACCGTCATATCAACCTCAGCTCCCTCGTACCTGTAAGTACTCACAAGAGGTACCAATAGCTTGCCACGCAAGGACAAAAATTAACAATACATCTAGAATAAAAAATCTAGAATAGAATATGAATTTAAACATTTTTTTCTTTTTCTTTTTTATATAAATCAATGTAACTTTAAATTTAACAAACCTAGAAAAAAGTTGGCAAGTACAATAAAATTAGATCAAGTTCTACACTATATATTAATTAGATTGATTCTTTTCTGAATTTCTAGTCCATGTCTGCAATGTAAGCACATAATCACCTTACGATGTCGGATTATTTGACAAGATCCAGTGTTACGTATAAATAAGGAAGTATTAATTAATGACATGCTTGAAAAACGTCAGGTTGACTTATCTAAAGTCTAGTGGTAAACAATGTAAACATGTAGGAGTTCTATGACCTTTGATATCTTGCGGGGCATTTTAGTTTGAATTTGGGTTTTATACATAAATTTCAAAATTAATGGATTGATGTCTAGGAAATAGAAATTGTAGAGCACTAATTAATCCGAGCAGCTCTTTAAACGAAATATATAAATATATTATATTATATAGCTCATTCTTATGAAAATTCATTGTTTTGCCCTTGCGTACCTTGCGAAAATCTCCAGTTGTGTGGTAAGCAATATCTTCTTCGAGAGATCTCTTGTAGCGAGCATGATAATCTTCTCTCACCTGGAAAAGCTCTCGCGAAGTTCTTGTACAAGCTATTTCCATTATAACCAAATGATTATGGGCAGCTGAATGTTTCTTGGTGGTAACTTCGTTAGCTAGCAATGCATCACGTTCAGCTGGATGTGGTGTCCATAGAAGCACTGCCCTCTGCATGCATACATGTATACGTAGACAGCCATGCAATTAGCTACTTTAATTATATATATACATATATATATAAAATTAAGTACATATATAATATACTACTTCGTTTTTTGTACCGTATATATACTAATATTTAACTTTCTCAAATGAAGATATTAAAATTGTTCTGAATTTGATTTGTGATTGACATTTTATGCTAATTGATGATGAATTTTAGTTATTTAAAAAAAAATTGTTTGACATTAAGTTACGGCAAATGATTTTTTGAGTATTTTCTTATTAGATTAAGTGAGGGTTCCAATTTAAGTTTCAGACAGGACGCTCAAAATCTCAAAACCGATCCTACTTAATGAATTGATGATGAAGCCGGGAGAACTAGGAACTCACCAAAAAGTCACCGGAAAGTTCGTCTTGTAGAGGTTTGAAAAAATCCTCTCCATATTTCTCAGCATAAGTTTGTCGTATCAAACATCGTTGCCTCGCATTCCTATGGGTCAATATGGATATGATCGCATTCTCATCTGTTCCCCACCCTGCATAATAATTCAACATTGTAAATATTTTCTTTTCTTTTCATGCATATATCATTTTGTAAACAATGTCCTGAAAAACTGGCATATAATCCACATCTGCCTGCAATATATTACCTTTTTTTTTGTGTGGGGGTTTATTATTTAAGGTACCAGCTTAAACCATGAGGCTGTGGAACAAAACCATGCGCATATATTTACACAATACAAAGAAAAAAACCAAATGGTAAAAATATGGATACGTGAAATTGAAATTCGAGTAAAGATTAAACAGTTTGGATGGAAAAAGTAAAAATTAAGGATTTCCATTTGCAGCAATTTGTAAATTTTCATAATAAGACTTTAGAAATATTAATTTCTTATGTTGGTGAAATCTATTTATAAACTTTTGTTATTGTAAAACAATTACGAGATGTCAAATAACGGAGACATAAATGTTCTTTCAAATCTATAATTTTAAAAGTTCTTCAAGCTTTTAGGTTCTAGGTTCGATTTCCTCCTCCCCTCTTATATTTCTAGGCCCTAGATTAGATTCCCTCTCCTTCCCTATTATATTTCCTTGTTTTAAAAAAACATTGTTCATAAAGGTTATAAACACTGAAAAGGGTCAAATCTAAATCTCACATTTTAAATCTTCTCATCCAAACATCCCTTTGACATTGTCCACTTGCATGAACTTAGCATGTGATATGGTTTCTGTTATAGAAAAAGATCCAAATTCGATGGAAATAAAATAAAATAAAATAAGAAAAGGTTAAATCAAACCATATGATCATACTATATCTTTTGAAAGTGATTCACATAGGAATTACAAAAGAAAAAAATCAACAGAAAACAGATCCAGAAATAACCACAGCATTTGCTAATAATGATTTTACAGTATCAATGTTTTGGATCTTTCCATATATATAGAGCACATTTTTGATTCATTTTACTGTGAGAGAGAGAGAGAGAGAGAGAGAGAGAGAGAGAGAGAGAGAGAGGACCTTGCATAGCTTTACGAAGCCTTTCACAGTCTTCAGCCACCGGAGGGATCTGCTGTGGTACTGCAAACGTAGCCATTTTTGTTCTGGTGACGGTGAATCTGTGTGTGTGTTAGAGAATTGAAAATGCCATTATATATGCGTGGGTGGGTATAAAAAAGAAAGGAATATATGTTGGCTTATAAACGTCAAAGCGTTACTAATCCAAGTTTGGGTTATTGTTCAATTTACGTTGATCTAAATTGCTATTTATGCTGATGGTGTGTATTTACATTACACGTATTACTTAAGAATGCTTAAGTGATTGCCGTTGTGCCCTACTAGTGTAGTGGTAAGGAGCTTTGTCTCCACCTAGCTATAGTCCTAGGTTCGAGGCTTGACATTGTAAAGTGTGTGAGTTTGCACCCCCTCTCCCTACCTAATCCTAGGTTCGAGGCTTGACATTGTAAAGTGTGTGAGTTTGCACCCCTCTCCCTACCTAAATATTAGCGAAAAAAAAAACTACTTGAATGATTATATGAAAGAACTGATTCTCCATAAAAGTGATTATTAACCTATTCAAAATCACTCCCAAATAAATCTTACATCTGACAATTTATTACAATACACATCTGCACAAAGCTTCATTTCAATATAAATTTCATGACAAATTGTATAAACTCAATTATATGATATTTACATAGATGCTCCTCATTAAAATAGACCACCACAGTTTCTTTCTGTTTACCCTTTTTATATTTGAGCATGTTTGTAAGCTAAGTAAAATTTCCCATTAATCTTTTAACCATTTAATAGTTTTTGGATTAACTTTCTTTTATGTGAGCATGCCACAGTTAGCAATTAGAGTTCTAACATATTTGAATGACTTTATATACTTATGCCCCAAGTAATAGACTTTAGACAAACGATTGTGATTTTGGGTGGGGAAACCTCCCAAGAGAGTTCTTTTCTATGCCTCAGACTAGTGAGGACTTCACAATTTATCTAGAAAAAATGGTAAGTATAGCAAAATACACGAATTTATGGAGATATAACAAACTAATCTAGGCAAAACTGCTTGAAATACAAAGCGTAAAATGAATTTCTAGGTCTGGATAGGCCTCAGAGTTTTTAGACTTTGACTTCTGCTTAAAATACAGTCACAACGATGGTTTAAGATCAGATTGGACTGGGTCTCTTTTGGCTGGACTGGATGTTTCTATATTGGAATTGCACGTTCGCACCTACAACCAGTAGAGATTAGCTGAAAATCGATACCAATGTTGAGATTGGCAGAGCTATAAACAAGTTGAGCCATGTGGAGGCTGGAAAGGTAAGCAGAACTGTAGGTTGGTACCTGTTCTGGTTGATTTTAAGTGATCTAGTAGCTTTCTAGACAACTTGAAGACATTAAGATGTCTTTGTAAATTTTGTTGAGGTTTTCATATGATGAAATACCTGACTTCTGCCTGTTTTATCTAATTTGTTGAACCAAATTTGTAAGAGAAATTAATCACTTTTGAGTTCTGATTGGAATACCTTATCTGGATTTCAAAAGAATCTTTTTTTTTTTCTGTTCGATTGCCTGAGCTTTTCTTTGAGTTGGATTGCTTCTTGAGGAAGATTGCTTGCTCGCTTTTGGTAATTGCCAGATCGTATGATCTTTGGTCAGTTTTGAACTAATTGTTTGTATTGGGTTTTTGTTTGATTGGTTGGTTGGTTGTGTGTCCTTTCTCTAGTCCAAGTACTCTTGTATTTAGAGGAGAAAATGCGTTGATGAATAATGCTGGATATTTCCAATTTTGGACTAATCCCTCATCACTGTACAAGTGGTAAAAAGATTTGTCAACCAGTTGATTTGATGATTTTTGACTCCTTGCTTATTAACTCCTAAATGTCTCATAATCATTCCTTTTGCAAAAAATTGAGCTGAAGTGAGCAATAATGCCCAGATTCCTCCAACATTGGTTCCATAAGTACAAATATCCTGGTAGTAGAAAAGAAATCTGGTGATCATGCAATAAATAGCTGTGATTTCCAACTATAGCAAGTTTGACTTCATTTTCTAGCTTTCATGGTCATCAAAGTTATTTGGAGTCTAGTTACCAATGGTGAGGAGTCTAGTTACGATTGATAGTCTCATGAAGATGCTATAACTTTTCGATTTAAAGTGATTGCAAACTGGGATGATATAGTGGATTTATACAATGATAAAGCTATTGGAGAGGGTGTTGAAACATGTGCAGAAGCTGTTGAGGTTATGACTCCTGAGAGTGATCCCAATAATATTGTTGATTTGGAAGGTGATACTCAAGGTTTTGAGAGTTGTCAGGTTGATGATGTTTCACCGAGCTCTAGTTGTCCAAAGAGAAGAAATAAAAAACCTTCTGATATTCCGCCACCAAAAAAAGAGCTACAACTAATGTTCTTGCTAATTCAGTAGCTAAAATGGCTTCATCTTTGGAACACTTTATCAATTCTACTACACAAAAGCTTGATCCAATAGAAGTATATAATGAAACATCATCTTGCCTAGCCACCTCTCCCACCATGACCACCACTAACTCGTCCTTTTCCCTAAACAACCATACCCTGCCACCATATCCACCCAACCATCCCATCTGCCTTAGCTAAGAAATACTTCTCAAGAAACCCAATTGTCAGCCACACCCACAAAACAATCACATATATCCACCACCACACACTAAAATGCTGCAACAGATGCTGATGGTGTAAACTCTGAGATGAAATTAGCGATGGCATGTGCCTTCATGGCAATACGCAGATGATAGTTAATATCGAACTCTCACAACTTGACCGACTACTTCATTAGCTGACCCGACGTTTCAGGTTTTCGCAAAACATGGCTAAGTGGCTGGTTAGTTAAAACAATAAAAGAATGTGCCTGGAAATATGGTCTTAGTTTTCGAGCCGAGATGATAAGGGCTAGGGCAAGCTTTTCGATTTCCTGGTAAAGAGTTTCTTTATCGAGCAAGGCTCTGCTTACGTAATACACTGAGTGATGTACCTTGTCGAGGTCTCGGGTGAGTACTGAACTAATCCCTGAGGGTGATACAGATAGGTACAACGCTTGTATGTCCCTAGCCTCTAGTTTGGACAAGATGAGAGCATGTCCCATGTGTGCTCTCAACTTCTCGAATGCCAAGGTGCACTATAGCGTCCAATCACCCATTTTCTTATTGTCTTTGAGGGCCTTAACCAACGGGAGGCATCAGTCGGTTACCTTGGATATGAAGAGGTTTAGTGCCGCTACTCGTCTTGTCAAGCTCTGAACTTCCTTCCTAGCCTTTGGTTGAGCCATTTCTACAAGGGCTTGAATTTTTTTTCCGGGTTAGCCTCAATCCCCATGTGGCTAACCATAAAGCCCAAAAATTTGCCCGAGCTGACCCCAACGAATTTAACTTCATTCCATATTTTCTCAAGATTGCGAAAGTCTTAGCCAGATTTGCGACTTGAAGGTTAGCTCAGATACACCTCCATGTTGCTGCCTATATGTTCGGAGAACATTTGATTCACTGAACGCTGGTAGGCGGCCCCTGCATTTTTTAGCCCAAAAGGCATGACCTCGTAGCAATATGCACAATGATCGGTGATAAATGACGTGCTTTATTGGTTAGATGGGTGGAGGCAGATCTAATTATAACCGGAGTAGGAGTCCATGAAGCTCAGTAATTCGTGCCCTGTTGTGGCGTCCCCTAGCTAGTTGATTCTTGGCAAGGGGAAACTATTCTTAGGGCACGCCTTATTGAAGTTTGTGAGGATGACACACATTCACCACTTTCCCTAGGTCTTTCGAACCATGACCGCATTTGACAACCATCTAAGGTAGTCTAACTGACGAATGAAATTGTTCCTTTGCAATTTTTCTACTTCTTCCTTCATGGGAGCATATCTAATGGCGTTGTATGCTTGACATTTTTGCCGAACAGGTCAGCACTATGGGTCAATGTTGAGGCAATTGGTGATTACATCAGGGCTTATTCCATTCATATTGTCATGGGACCATGCGAATACCTCGTCATTCTGCCCTAAGAACTTCACGAGTTCTTGGTGGACTTTTGGCATTATTTGCGGCATGAATTTTTAAAAGCCGATCTAGGTGATTAGGAAAAAGCGTTACCTATTCCAAGTCTTCCATCAATTGTGGATTTATAAGGAACTTGATTGCTAGTGCTCGCATATTGATTGATAGGTCGAGGTCGCCAATTGCCGGTCAACCTAGGATGACGTTGTATGATGAGGGACTTTCGCCACGATGAAGTCTGTCGTGATACTAATGCGCCTGGGATGGACGCCTATTAAGAGCATGTGTTCGAGGGTCTGGATGTGTCCTCCGCCAAAAGTGACCAGGGGGGGACACCGACAGTTGAGCACACTTTCACTAACTCCGAGTTACCTGAATACATTAAGAAAAATGATATTGACCGAGCTACCCCCATCGAGGAACACCTGAGCCACTTCGCAATAGGCTATCTCGACCGTAATAACCAAAAGGTCGTGGTAAGGGAAAGTGATACTCATGGCATCACTCTCTGTGAATGTGACTAGCTCGTATGCCAGTTTGGGGGATTTAGGTGGGCACTCAATTGATCCTACAAACACGACCTTGATCATCACTTGTCGGTAGGCCCGGGTGTAGCTTTTGACAACCCAATTTGAGTTCCCAGCTAAGGTTGGGCCCCTTGAGATGGTTGATATGAACACTCGGGACGTTCTTGGTTTGTCGTCGATGTCCATTCACGCATGGTCAGTGGGGGAGGTGGCTTGCCTCGTTACATACTCCTTTAACTTCCCTCGCATGATCAAAGCTTTAATTTCCTCTTTGAGTTGATTACATGTTGTTTCTCCTTTCTTAGTATGGGAACCTCATTTTCCTTGGGCTAAGGAGCTCATTGGCTATCACCGCGAAGATCTCTTCCTTGGGTTTATTCTGGGGGGTGTAGTTGGTATACTGATTATATTTTTTGGGTCGAGCCTCCTGGTGCTAGGTTGAGGTACCAGGCTCGCCCTTTTTCCTTTTCATCGATCGATCATACGCGTAGTCGTTGGACCTCTTCTCCTTGGGATGATTCGGCTTTGGTGCTTCCAGATTTGGCCCTGTAATTGCCTTCCTTAGTTCATAGCCGGTAGCCTTGCGAAGAAGATCCTTTTATGAATTGCCAGGGGGGGGGGGGGTTGGGGAAGGTGTTCCTTGTGAGGGAAAAGAAGAAGTCCCTGCCTTGAAATCCTCCCATCAGGGCGTTATGTGTTGTTGCCTGGTCGCAACCCTCACACCATGCATACTCATTGTTGAATCGGGTGATGTAATCCCGAAGTTTTTCTTCTGGTCGTTGTCTAACCGTCGATAAGTCATTCGCGGTATATAGCCGATCAGAAATGATCATATATCATTCTAGGAAAACCTTTCTTAGTTCGGCAAAACAATTGATTGACTATGGAGCAAGTCTCTTAAACTAGCTTGTGACGGGGCCCTTGAGTGTTGTTGGCAACATGTGGCGTTTGGTTGCTTCATTTGCCACGCGTCCCTCCACGGCATAGCAAAAATTATCCAAGTGGTCGTATGGGTTGGTCATTCCATCGTATAAGGGGATTTTTGGGGCCTTTGAATCTCTCACCACCCTGGTCTCCAATAGGTCACGGGTGTAAGGCAACAAGATTTCCTCCTTGGTGAATTCCAGCCCTCTGGGTATTTCGATTTCTCCACCTGTTTGAGCCAATCCCACACGCTCCTTAGCTCGCAGGTGACTAGATCCTTTAGCATGGAGGTGATGCCATTGACATCCTCCTCGGCTCCGCTCGTGCCAGTCGTGGTTTTCTCATTCTGTAAGTTTTCTACTTAGTGTTGGTTGCGCTCCTACCTGGCTCTTTTTTCCTCTAGTATGATTCGAGCGTAGGTAGTTCCTCACCTCAGTACCTCGGCTTCCATTGATGCAGACGAGGCCTTGTTGGCTTGCCTTTGGTCGTTCCTCTATCGTGAGTCTACCTTCCTCACCAGGTCGACGTGACTTTCTTGTAGTATTTTGTTCTGCGTGTGAAGGCTATTGTTGAGATTTTGGACGTCTTTTAAGCCCTTCAAGACTCGGCTCATCTTGTCCTCCAGGCTATTAAGGCGATCCCTCCTCTGGTGACTTATGTTAGCAATCTTCCCACAAATGGCGCCAAATGTTGACCGGGTGGATGGTCTCCCCGGTTAGCTGGGGACCTAGCTTGGGTCAAGACCAATAAATAGGTTAAACAACCAGGAATGGACGAACTCCGGCGAGCTATCTAGATTGGGAGGTCTTTCCTCTGGTTTTTTTGAACAACCTGCACACTTTAAACAACAAGAGACTATGGAAAGGGGGAGCTGGTGTGGTACCAGCCAAATCTCCTCCGATGCCTAAGTTAGGGGGCTAAACTGATGTTCTTGAATGAGTAGAGTTTTCTGGAAAGATGGAGTTATTACCTTCATCTCAATGTGGGTGAAGGGTATTTATAGGGGAAGAGGGGGACCATATCTCTTTAAATTAAGCCTAGAAGAGATCTTCAGCCACTCCCCATGCTAGGATAGGAGAGTAGCTTGTAAGCGTCAGCCACCATGCTGATTTCTGAGGACTAGCAATCGGACGACACCTGGACTGGATTTGAAGTGCATTAAGTGCTCCCTTTCATTCTTGTCCTGAAACCCACGTGGTTTAACTTGTTTAGAGAAGCGATCTTCCCTAGATTCTCTAATTAGTTTGATTTGCTTCTTAGGTTCGACTAAGGAGGATCTTGGGATGTTCCGCCTTAGTATACTGCTCGAGTGGTTCTGACCGTGAGCAGATGCTGTCCAGCCGACCTTGGGTCTTGCACGGCTTGTGATATGATCGAGTCGGCAAGTTTGCTTTTGAGGTAGTGACTCATCCTGGCGAGTCGGGTCGGGTCGACTTATGAAGGTGTCTATTTTACTGATCACGTGGCACCATGCCACAGGGTCGGTGATATGGCCTATTAACAACTTTAAACCAACAACAAGGACATTTTAGTAATCAACTTGTTTTCAATTCCGATTCATGAAAATTTAAGGTAAACAACTTATAAGAAATCAGTACCATTCTTATCCCAAATTCCACATGATTTAGTGAACAATTTCACTAAGAATTTAAATTTTGAGTCTCCCCAATTCAATTCCTTCTCACCCGGATTAATAACCACACCATAAGTCTGTTTATGAATAAAAATTTTGATCAAGATTTTTTCATAAAATTGATATTGGAGATGGCGGGAATGGAAACTAAACTTCTGAATGCTTCTTAATCACCTGAGCTAGAAATTCCTTGCTGTTTTAGTTGAAATCTATTCCAGCATAAAACCCATTTATTTATCATTTTCCACGAGTTCATCAGTGAATAAACTATTGACAAGAGAATTGGTGGCCAGTGCCTATGTATGCAAAGCATACGTGACCCACTCAACCACGCGCTTCCTCCACCATCACAACCACACAACATTCAGTGGGACCCAGCCAAGAGTCGTTGTTCCAGAAACTACTAAATTACGTGGACCAATCGAACTGCAGAAACTGATCGGATCTCATCGCCCAACTCTCGTCCACGAATTCTGATGGCAACCCTCTCCTCGTTGTTGATCTCCTCGCCACGTGTCGCCTGGTGCGCGACTCAATTTTATTAATCCAAGAAATCAATAAAATAATATTAGTAAATAAATAAATAAATTAAAAAAATCAATTCTCTGATACCTTCTTTCTTTCTTGTTGTTCTGCTCGAGAGGACGCCTCTGCTCAGTAACCTCCCAGAAAAAACAACCCCAAATTAGGGCTAAAAAGCTCTTCTCTCTTCTTGTGATTTCATCGCCCGTCTGTTTTGTTTTCCGGGAAAGTTTATATTTTCCTAGAAAAATTCCATTTCCAGGTGAGTGTGATAGTGTTTGTTGGAAACATCTACTGTTTGCTTTACTTTTTTATTTTTTCAGCTACAACTTTCTATTTTTAATTGCAGTTTAGTTATGCATGTATGGTTTTCTTTTTTGGGTTATTGAAATTACCTCCATTTGGTTGCTGAGAAAATGTTATAAGAGAAATGATTATTTTTAATTGTTTTTAAATTTAATTATTAAGAACTCAAAACTCAGAGGAAAAAGAATTCACCTGATTCTAACACTATTTCTACTTGTGGCTGAATGTTTTTGAAGTTTTCTGGGAGTAAAAATAGCAGCAGTTTTACCTCTGAAAATATGGTTCAGTTTTTTGAACTATATTTTGATGATGGACAGATCTGTAAATCTGTCCCTTACCGTACTGTTTTTTTTTCCTAATGAAGTACAGAACTATATTTTTGGGGCTTGAAATGATTGAGAAAAGAATTTGTGTTCTCAGTTAAATAAGGGTTTTTTTTTTTTTTTTTTTGGTTGGAAAATAAGGGTTTACTTAGGCCTAAGGTTCAAAGGCAAAACGTGGACTGAAGTTTAATTTTCTTGGATCATATTTAATAAATACAACAAGGTTAAAGTTAAATCTTTACTATTATACTGATAACCTTAAAACTACATCAACATTTATGACCTGACCAACATTTTCCCAAAATTTTATGGGCCCATAATAAGTTATGAACTATGCGCTATGTTTTGATTAATATTAAAAACTTTTGTGCCTTTTTCTTATTAGAAAAATTATCCATTGCAAGATGGAGATGAGAAGAATTATAAAAACTGGGCCTCATGTTCTTCATCATTTGAGACTAAGTTTAGTTTGTTCCCCATTCAATCCAAAATCACAAATAAACTTGGAGCCTGAGATTTCTTAAGAAATTCAAGTTTGAGTATTTTTTTTTACTTTCCTTTCTAGTTGTGTTCTTTCAAAGTTCTATTGGTATGCGGAGTTTTCCAAGCAAGGTTGGTAACAAACATATTTGTATTGCTATGAAATTTCTGGTTTTTTGATGGATGATTATATTCCATGAATCTCAAGTAATTTAACATATACGTTTACTTAAAAATTTAACTGGGTTTGTTTTCCTTTTTTCTTGGGTGCTAGCTCAGAAATTTTTAACTAAATTGATGATTTGCTTTGCTGAAAACTGTAGAAAGTGAAGGGTTGCGTAGCTCATAAGGATTATCATGATTGTTACTAACTTACTTACCATTGTATCACTGATTTGAGTTGAGTGTTTAGAGTGTTTCACATGTTTCTCTTTCCTCTGTTTGTATTGCTTTTTTTTTTCTTTTTTCTTTTTCTGTTATTATGAGTGGTAATACTCCTGCAAGTTTGATGCTTTTATAATATGTTTCCATGTTCTTTTGCTGGTGTAGAAAGGCACGAACATATATTTTTCACAAACATGACATCAGATAAAAGAGTTAATTGTGTCTTCAGTGGAGGGTAGAAATTCGTGCCGGAATGTCAGACTTATGCTTGTATGAGGTAGTAAATTTTTAATTTTTTATTGACAGCATGTGGTTGGTTGATGTGAACTTCTGCATAATACTTTTTGATTGTTTCAACTTGAGACTCAATTTGAGGTTATGCTAATTTCTGTTGCAATTGTGTGCTTATTATATGATAGATATTGGGACTCTGAGGGTGCCAGCTGGTTCAGTCGGTAAAGTTCTTGTCATCACACAAGGGGCCTGGGACTGAATCCTGCCTTCAGAGTATTTTGAATTTTCCTTCTTTATGGTAGGGTGGGATTAAGGGTTACCTAAAACAAAAAATATTGGGACACAGATACGCTCTAGTTGAGTTGTTATAAGATGACAATCCACATATTCTCATTGTTAAATATCTGTAATAGGGTTTCTACTGGCTGTTTTGTCATGTTTTAAACCTTATATGTAGTCGGATATGTTGGAGGATAAAACTATAACTAGTTTCTTAGAATACTTGGGTTTCTAGTTTTTTTTAAGTAGCACGATGTAGTTTGCTAAATTAAGTGATTTTGTTTTCTCTTGTAGTTAAGGTTTGTAGTTTGTTTTTATTCTTCTAGGATTATAGTTAATGCATCTTATTCTCTCCCTTTTTCCTTAACAAGGTCTTTTTGAAATTAGGCTTACTTTATATTTGTTGACTCTCAATTGTTACTTTATTTCATCCCAAAATCATTTTCACTTTTAACATGGTGCTGATAGAGTTAGTATGTTGACCCCTTTCTTTTTTGGCCTTTTGTTTTGTTTTATATTATATGCATTTCACAGTTTAATTACAAGAGCATAAGACATCAAAAGTTGCTGCTTCTGTTTAACTTCATTTTTTTTTTCCTTTCAAACTTCTGTGGCTTAGGCAATTTCTTGTGGAATATTCAAGATATATATATATATATATATATATATATCATGCTTTAGTAGTATCATATTGCTTTAGGGATACTTTTCCTGTGTTTTGTACTTACCAAGATGTGATTGGACGAGTGTTCTTATATCCTTTTTTTGTTGGGTCAGAAGTGTTCTTATATCCAATACCTGAAAAACATTGCATCAAGAAAATATTCCAAAGAAGCAAACGTGTGCCATAGAGGAAAGTTCTACTCATCTAGTTGGGATTCTGTTTCTACTGTCTTTGGGGATTTAAGCCTGTTTGCATTACTTTTAGATTGGAAGGCCTGAATATGTTAGGATTAGTTGTTTTAACGTCAAGGATGGATCGGACTTTGTTTGGAAGTGTCTTGGTTCTGTATGGAGTGGTGGAGTTTTTGTATCCAGTTTGTATTGTTTGAGTTGATACTAGTAACAGTATTTATTTTTATTTTTATTATTTTTGAACAGTACATGTAGATTGTATTGTTTGTGTTGTGGAAGAGCAGAAACATTATATATCTGGTAGGACCACTCGACTACTTATGTGTCAAAAGTTAGATACACTTCATTTTTTGGTCAAGTTTAATTGCATATGTATTTTTTATGAGCTACTTTGTGAATTTCCATGACATCACAGTGCCTCTCATATGCGTCTTGTTATATCTTCATGAGATTAATTCATTTTTTCTCAAGCGTTCTGAACCTAGGCTATGAAATGCAAGCACTATCTTCATTCTGGTTTAGGCTGTTTAGGGAGTCCAATTGAGCTGGGTCATTCCAGAATCTTTGTGTGACTTTATTCTCTTCCATCTCCCATCTATCTATTTTCTCTAGTTATTTAGGATGGGCTTCAAGAGAATGATTTGGAGATTTGATATCATCGAGATGTAATTCATCCCATTGAATTTACAGGCGAAATATTTATTATCTCTATGGGATTAACTCCCGCATTAACCTAAAGGGGGTACGGACCCCTTCCATAGTCCTGAACCGATCTTACTTGGGATCGCAAATCCCAAGTTTATCTATGAAGAGAAGATCATCCCCAAGTCCTTGTCCACTGGTTGAAATGACCTCTTTCATTGATATAGCTTTCTTCTTTTCAAAAATAAAATAAACCTTGTGGTTCTTTCATTTTTCTCCTTAACCTTTATTTCAGGTGGAGGTGATAAATTTTTTGTGTTCCCTTTTGAACTACGCACTCCTTAGTTATTCAAAATTACGTTAAGTAGTGGAATTTTCATTTTGGTTGTCTAAATCTTTTACAGTTAATAAACTTAGAACATAAATGTCAAGGTGTTTACCAACAAGGGGTTAGTGGAATTGGTCAGGCCCTTGGTTTGCTCCATGTGGTCTGAGGTTCAAAACCCTCAAAGGTACCTACCTAGCTATTTGCCAGTGTTTTGTGCCTCTCAAAGATTGTAGGGCAGGTGGGGGCCCAGTTTTCAATCTGATCAGCAAAGTGGATTGGGGGGTTTTCTGGGTGTCAAAAAAAAAAAAAGGTCAAGATGTTTTAAGGTGTCTTATTTTCATATTCATTCTTTTGGTTATCTTCCGTAACAGAGATGTGTAGCCATTGATAAATGGGGTTGAGATAAAAAAAGGTTAGCACATTTACCATTTAGCTCCCGTTATTGAACAATTCCATTAGGACAATGTTATGCATACCAACTTCATTTTCCCAAAAAACAGGGAATGTTTCCATTGGGTGCTACAACATGGTGAGTTTTCCAATGCAATGATATAGTGTGCATGTCAAGGGCCACATAGGTTGGGAAACAAAAGTTGGGAGAAAAAGTTGGGCTATTAACCATTTTCCATTCCATTATGTGACAGACAAAAAACAATTAGCCACAATCCTTTTTTATTTATTTTTTTAAAAGCTGGGTAATGCTTTGGGTCTTGGCGGCTTACTTCTCACATATTGAATCATAAACTGGAAAAATACCTTTTCCTGTGAACAGCTTTAATTTTCCATTCAGAACATTTAATTTTCTATAGTGTTTTAAAAGGTTTTGTTTCATTTTCCAAGCATCTTATTTTGCTGTTGCTATATTTCTGTTACGCCACATCTGAAATCTGTTAAATGGAGTTTGATTCCTGATAGTATGTACATATTTTCCCTGTGAATTATTTTGGCTCTGACTCAAAATTTTGCCTGAAAGTTATAATGATTAAGTTTTTGGTTTGCCACTCCGTTCTATATTGATGGATGCTTTTTATTTTTCCAGATTATTTTGTCTTACATCTAAATTGATGCCATTGATGTTACAGCTTGAAGATAACGCGTGGTATGAGTTTGGTGAGAGTGATGACCATATAGTACCTCATCCTGTCATTGAGCATGATGATCAGTTTCCAGTAGAGGGTAATAGTCGTAAGAAACCAAGGCGTGATCTAATTGGCATCCCAAGTAATGCAAATTGTGCAACTATTTCTGAACTTCAAGGAAAGGAGAAAGCAAACTTAGCAACTCTGACTAAGAAGAGTACCATGCTGGAAAAGGTTTCATTGTCCAACACACCTGATGGTGCGTATGCTTCTTCATGTAATGGTGACTCAATCAAAGAAGTGACCAGCATAGCATCTGATGATACAGGGATGTCCAACCATTGTTTAAAAAGTGGTAATCTAGATTCAAGCGGTAGTGATGCCAACGACAATATCATGGGTGACGGATGTACTGTAGTTGATAATAACTTATATGATTACCCTCTAAATCACATATCCGAAACAGATAATGACCTCAGCTTCTTGGATAATGATCGTGAAGACAGAGACAGCAGTGATCTTTTATATTATGGTTGGCCAGATATAGGAAATTTTGAGGATGTTGACAGGATGTTTAGGTAGGCACTATGGCTGCTTCTCTTACAGTAGTTTCTTTATTATCTTTTCCTTTTGTGTGTTACATACAGTACATACATTTTTCAGATAGGGATTGTAACTTGTAATATGGGTCTCTTGTTCTGTCGCAGAAGTTGTGATTCAACATTTGGGCTAGGAAGTCTCAATAATGAAGATGAGTTGTGCTGGTTTTTATCTTCAAATTCTGCTGAAGGATCTGAAGATGCATTGAAGTCTGGCGTCGAGTTTTCATGTTCAGAGGCAACTGCAAAAAGTCTCTCGGAAAACGGTGAAGCTTCCAAGCTGGAAAATGTGGATCCTTTAACCAATGGTCTGAATAAAAAAGGGACTTCCATGGGTGACAACATAAGTTCCCCAAGTATGGATGCTGGTGTCCGGGCTACTCTTGGCCACTTATCAGTTGTGAAAGGCTCAGATGCAAAATCTGAAATAGAGGACGACTTGATGCTAAAAGAACAGGTTTGTATGGTCTCTGCATGAGAGGCTACTATATTTGGATTTTATACTGTATTTTCCTGGTGAATGTCTGAAGGATCCTGCATAACATTTTCACACACTTATATCATTGGTGGTATTGAGTTCGAAAGTGGTGGAGCTACATTTTTAATTTTGGGTCTGCTGTGAGTGGACGAGATTGGCTACGATTGGGAATTAGTTGGAATGTCATGCTAGATTTACATGGGAGAATTACTAAATAAAATATAAAAATAAATTGGGGTTGGCTTCAGCCCCCTCCAGCCACAAGCTGATTCTGTCCTCAATGATGTAGCATGGCAAATTGATTATTAAAAAAAGAAAAAGATTCTGAAATGGAACCTTGCAGGTCAATGTGTATCCAATATCTATGACTACATAGTTTTATAGTTGTGAACATAGTATATGAAGTTCTCTAATGGGCATAGAACCTGCGCTTAGCTTCACAGAAATCTTAAATAACTGCAATCCCCCTTTTTTTTTTGCCTCCAATAATGCTTTTTTCTGTCTTTGGACAACCATCAGTGTGGTTCATCTTAGGGCATGGAATTGTTAGAAGTTTTTGGTTTGTGTTTGAAAGGTGTTTGCAATTCTTCGGCAAACCTCTAAATGCTTTATCCATGTGAACATCAAAAAGTTTTCAGTTACATATTTATCACCACAGTGCACCAAAGTGACATTAGATGCAGTAGCAAACTGTTCTCAGAAAAGTAGCATTAACAGATTCTATATTTGCTGACAGATTAATTTTGATAAAATGCAGCCAAAGCACCACAAACAATCAGAAGGGGAAAGAATAGACCGATATGTAGAAAATGGTGGTTCATTTCCTCATTACAGTGACCTGAACCAATTTCAGAATGCAAATCATCCCTATGCAGACTCATCCTGTCAAGTTTATTCTACTCCTGCCATTCTTCAGCATAAACAAAAAACAGTAACTGATTCTGTGAGATACATGCAGAAAAATATTCCATATATGCACTTGGACTATAGTCATCCATCAGATCAAACTTCAGTCTGCCCAACTGTATCTGGCACCCAATCTGACAATAATGTCCACCCATCTCCTTCTCTGAAGGAGACTTCCTACCCATCAAATAAAGTACTGTCCATGGAGAGTTCTTGTGGTCCATTCAATGCTCCTTCTGTAGTAAAGCAAGAAAAGCAACTGTTGTCTGGGGATTTTGAACCCCCATTTTCTAAATGTTTTAACATTTTGGCTATCGAAAATCCAGAGACATATTGTGATCCGGTTTCAGTTCAAAAGAAAGTGCAGCAATCTGCAAATGAGACTGAAGGCCATAGTGATGTTGAAGGAGGAGCCAGTATAGGAATGCAAGCAGAATTTGATTCTTCAGATCTACAGGAGAGCTCTTGCTTGAGCTCTGTGCTGGATGAGATATCACTAGAAGCAACTAGTTTTCGCCAGCTTCAACAAGTGACAGAGCAGGTATAGTAATTTACAGAACTTTACATGCACTTAATTTAAATTCATGCTTGCACACGCACTTCCTGATAGTGCCTCATCCAGTGCACAATGTTGTGCAATTGTTTAAGAACAGGAAAGACAAGCGAACTCAAGAAACCAAAGCAAATAAGTAAGATAAAGAACACCAAGAATTAACGTGGTTCAGCTATGCACCTACGTCCACAAGGCAGCAACAATAAATCTCCACTATATCAATAATGGCTACAAGAAATCATCTTTATGAAGCCTCTAGGTTCAAGGCCTGATGAACGACTAGAAAGAACAAGAAGAAGAAAACAAGGAAACACTCTGACCTATTTTCTTCTCTCACACACATTTTGCCCTTCAATATTCTCTCTCTCTCTAACTCCTTGAGTGGTATTCTGAATATTTTTCTCTCTTGCTCTCTGATTCTTGTAAACGAGCACAGCTGCTCTCCTTGTATAGCCATGATAGTGGGGTTCATCAATTTGGAAAGCAATTCATCATCAAGTATATGAAACCTTCTTCAATTGGGAAAGCAACTTCCTCCAAGACTATTAGTTCTAGTAAGGTTAGGAAACTCATCATTTGCTGGAAAACCCAACACACAATACAAATATGAGGTGGATATCATGAATTTCTATATTTGAGAATGATGATATCAAGGAAACTTATGGATTGGAAGGGAAAAGAAGTATGAAGCAGAATCCCTAATTTAAGATGCTCTTCTTTGGAATGAGGTTGCCCTGCTGTCCCAAAACTTGGGAAAAGAAAAGTTTTTGTTGAATATAAAATAACTGTTGGCCTACATCCTAATAGCTTAAGCTTTTGGGAGCGATGGTAAATGAACAAAAATTTATAGGTTCTTAGCGTCTTCAATGGATAACAAAGAAAGCATTCCTTTTCAATCACTTACTCAGCCTCAAACATTTGGCATAAAGCTTGGTATGAATTTATTATCTTTCCAAAGTAAATGGCCTCAAAGAAAATGTGACCTTAAGTTGTAAAAAGTAATCAATGGAAGATATGAAGATAAAAGTAGAAGCCATTGTTTAGTGAATGCTCAGAATAAAGTACTAATCCCAAATTCCTCTTAGTTGTCTATCTCAACTTTCCTTTTATTTTAATAAAAAATCCTCCACGGAGAGGTGTGAAATTTTGGGGCAGTCGGGGGTATGGTGGAGAGATTGTCTTTGGCAGAGCTTACTCATGCTACCATAGAGAAATGCCAAATCTAGGAACTCTTTCATTCTATCCCTTAACAAATTGTTTTGCTTAAAAAACTTTACTTCACTACAGTAGTGGTAATAGGACACAAAAATGTCCAGGATGAACAACTATTTGGCCAAGATTTTGGCTTAGTAAGAATTGTTCCAAGGCAATAATCCTGTATGGTCTGTATGGTATGCTGCAATTGCGGTGTAAGTATGGGCTGCATGGGAATGGATAGAATGCGAAAGTTGTCTAGAGGCTCTAGTTTGGGCCAGGGACAAACATGTCGAAAGGGATTCTTTCTTTCACTTCATCTTGTCTTTTTTTGAGTTTTATGGAGAAAGAGTGAGGTTTTGTGAAAATGGGGCAACAGCCTTTTGCCACAATATATTTTGTTACTTTGTTATTGTGTTATGTGAGATTGGTACTCCGAAAATTAGTACTTTGTGTCTGCTGGCAACGTAAATATTTACTTTAAATTGAAGTGCATGGTAACTTGGACAAGCATACATATTATGATTTACGAGTACCTTGGGTTGATTTGTGGAGAAGTCAAAATCTCTTCTAGTTAGAACCAAAAAAAAAAAAAAAAAAAAAAACCCTCTTCTAGTGTGTTTTACTTTTTCTGATTTTTATTTTTATTTTATATTTTTTAATTAGAGTTGTGCAAATGCATCTGTCTGGAAAAAGTCATAATATTATTAGTACTTTAGTGAAACTTCTTTATGATTAATTGATTTAGTAGTAACGTCAACACAAAAATAGACTTCTATGTTAAGATTTTACAGATGTAAAGTCATTGTGCATTTAAAACTCTACTGATAGAAAAGTTTCTTTTGTGGTTAAGCTTTCTTATATTTACTGAACCTTGTGGATTTCAGTTGGATATCAGGACAAAACTGGTCATAAGGGATAGTCTGTACCGCTTGGCAAAGAGTGCAGAACAGAGGCATAATTGTGCAAATAAGAAAAGTGGCAATATAGATAGTAGAGAAGCAAATGGAGTATTGTTGGCCCAAGAAACAGACAAGTATGTCACTATTTCTCACTGTTCTGTTATTTTCTTGTTCTGATTCTTATTTTCCTTGACTGGTTTACTACCTGTGCATAAAGAACATTACAGAATATAATACTGCTACCTAAGTAAGTATGTTCATGAAATATGTGAAACACTAGGTACATTGACATTGCTTGAATCTTTTATGACTCTACTCATACCGTATTGCTATCTTCACAAGACATTCCAGTTAGCTTACTACTTGTGCATTCCCGCACAGTGCACTATTTTTGACCGCTGTTTTTACTTACTGTATGTGTGCTTATTTATTCATACTTCTAAAGGTTTTAGAATATTTACACTCATGGAAGAGTTTATGTAAAAAATGAAATCTCCACTAGTTCAGATACCCACGGTAAATTAACCCAAATCCAGTCAGTAAGTGGTTTAAGGTCATTATTGGGGATCACTACATTTCGGTCCACTATCTTTCAGTCCACTCTCTCTAACTGGCACGATCGTCTTCCCTTCTCATCTTTGTCTTTCTTGCACGAGCTTCCATCCTCGCCTTCGCACTCGCGGCTTTCCCTCATTGTCGATGATGGTACAAGAGAGGGGTTGATGAGAGCAACTTCAGCGATGACATCAATTACCATTCTAAAGAATAGTCCATCAATTTGTTTATATTGATAAAACCATCCATACAAGATAAAAGAATACAACAAGTCAACAAAATCCATCTATATAAGCAGAGTGTATCAATCAATACACCAAAACCTTGTCATCCTTGCTAGTGACCTATGTACTGCCATCCAACCATTGCTTTCAGGAATGGTTTAAAGTGATACACCTGCAAAAGGAATTCAAATGGCGTGTGTTATCTTAATTTTTGGTTTCCTGTTGTCATCATTCAATCTTCAGGTGGTTGTCTTTTATCTGGTATCAATAGTCAACAATGTGTGACAAGGGGAAGGAGAGAGGCTTGTGCGAGTGAGAAAGGAGATATTGCAGACTGGGTGGGGTTGGAATGAAATGTAATGATCTTTAAACCACTTTTGACCTGATTGGGGTTAACATAACCTGTGCAAATCTTGGCTCTCAAAGGAGAATCCGCTCTGATGAGGACGTCATGCCAAATCATTTAAAGGGATGGCTACTCTCTAAACATGATCATTTGGCAGTATAAGCATACACTAATGCAGATTGGGCTGGCTGTACAATAGACTGAAACATTTTTAGGAGAGGAGCAATAAAAGACAATTTGGTGTTCATAGATCTAGTATTGAAGCAGTGATAGCTCGTGTTATATGTGAGTTATTGTGGTTGAGTTTGTTGAAAGAACTATGAGTTTTTTCTGAAGGCCCCATGAAGTTTTATTGCAATAATAAAGCAGGTATTACCGTTGCTCATAATCCAGTGGGGCATAACTGAACTAAACATGCTGATATCATGGAAAAGTTTACTGGTCTTATTTGCACTCCATAAGTGAGAACAGAGGATCAACTTGCTAGTAGCCTAACTAAAGGAATTTCAAGAGTAGAATCTGAGACATTTATGCATCAGCTTGAGGAGGAGTTTTGACATATGACATCTGGAATCCTGGAATCAGGCATTCGATAATTGTAATTAGACATTATATAATTAGCCGACTTGTACTCGCAGGCGTGTATAATGTAATTAAGTTTCCTTGTATGCAAACCAAGTATGGTTTAAAAACTCTGCAGAAGAATAATACGCGGCCAACTATTAATTTTTTATTTTTCTCTTGGCAAGATCAGTAGCTCACCCAACAAAATGTGTAGTTGGTTTGCAGTACCACCCCTCATGCAGTTTTCTGGACAATTTGGAGGGAGATGAGTAGGGTGTAATTTTTAGGACAAAGAGCTGTTTGTTGTGTAGCTCAACAGCTATGTTTCTAGGCGTCTTTTGGAAGTTAAATGCGAGGAATGTATTAACATAGGTGAGTTCCGAGAGTTTGTGGAATAACTTTTTTGATAGGAGAGTTTGTAGAATTACTACTTTTTAAGATGTATGGTCTGTGTATCTGCATTTTTGGTTGGCTGTTTAGGCTTTTGCCATTTATTAATACAATTTGATTTAGTTGATAAAAAAAATAAGGCAGAAAAACAATGCAAAGCAAGTTTTGGATGGATTATATCACTAGGACTGGCAACATTTTAGAAGGTAAAGAAAAGCATGTGTCACATCTGCTTGATGTGGGATTGGCTAAGATCAACCTTCTGGAACCGGACAAATTAATTGTGTGCTTAATTCTGTTTTTGGTTTAGAGTTTTAAGATCCTATGAGTAACTCAATTTGATCCATAAACGTCTAGGTTGGGGCAGGCCAGTCAGGTTCTCAGGTAAAGTGCTCTCCTGAGAGCATTCTATTGTGTTTGGGTATGCTCTTACATGGCTGAAATGTATTCTGAAAATACATGAGAGCTCTCCCTTTTTCTCACGACATGGAACTAACAAAATAACCTAGTTAGATTATATATATTTTCTTCTGATTTAAATTATCTTGTTCAGGTGCATTGCGTTTATGGATGTGGAAACTGATACAAACCCTATAGATCGGTCCATTGCGCACTTATTGTTTCACAGGCCCAAAGACCCATCTGCACGACCTGCTAATGATCCCTTATCTCTCAGGTCTAGTGCCTTGGTAAGCCTTTTATAACCTCTAAGAAGATTTTATATTATGAAAAGTTGCTGTCTTGTATTTACGCTCATTCTGTGGGTTTCCAATTGACAGATTCAGGGGTCTGTGAATAGTACGCCTGGAATGCCTGAAAAACAGGTTTTCCCTGAGGGAACTGCTGTCAGTGATCCGAAAAAAGACGGCGATGAGTGACAACAAATAATAATATACAGTAAGGTGAGCATCCACAGAGATGTAGTAGTAAAGTATGTATATCTTTTTGAATTTGGTACATGTCATCGTGTTATGGATGACATCTCATCATGCCCAACATGGAAGCCTGTTCTAATTCCATGTTTTGGTTTTCAGTGAATTTGTATTTGATCTTCTTTGTGTAAGCCTGTAACGCCCATCTCAATACAAATTATTTATCAGCTCTGTCACTGACAAGTCATATAACTGTTCCAATCATTTATTGGCATGGAGCATCTACTTGCTATCCATTTGATTGACAGTACTCTTTGCTGCACTTATCAGCACGGACTACCATTGGACGTACGTACTTATGATGTTTCAGCAATCGTTCTGTGTAAGAGTTGTGCTAAGGTCTGTAGCCTATGCTCCCATGTGATTCTGGACCGCTGATGCATGTGGGGCTCACAATGCATAAGCGGTTAGAATTTGCCTGCACTCGAGGCTGATTGATATGGCTTTCTTCTTCTATGTATATTTGAGCAAAACTTAAGCTAGAAGAGGTGCCACATGGACTAGTGTTGTGCAAGCCTCAAAGATAGAAACATTAATTGCCATAGCCAGCTTGAGAGCAAACTTAAAGCTTCAATTGTTTCTTGACCCCTCTTTGAACAAAGTTGAGGTGGTCAACCATGCCTTTAATTATAGTCTTCTTGACTTTGGTGATGTTTGTAGAGAGAAGTGGTGCAGGTGAGCTAATCTTCTGTATCAACTTTGGCCAGCCTTGAGAGCCTCAGTTCAACATCCACATTAGTAGTAGGCTTCGAGCTAGTTGGAGTAGCTGGGGATTTCCTTGGCAGCTAATAGAGGCTCTGTAAGTCGACGAGGAGCCATTTTTGTCGTTATTTCGCATTCCAAAACTCTGGATTTCTGCATCAGCCTTGGTTCAGTCCAAATGGTCAGAATTTTTATTTTTATTTTTATTTTTTTAGCCGTGGTTCATATGGGACTGATGTTGACAGAAGTAGGCAATTCAAGAGGTTATTGAGCTGCAGTGACTGAGATATGATAATATAAAATTTCCAACATAGAGAAGTTATGGAATTCATTATTCACGGTTTTTTGATTAGAAGTTAAGTTCCTTAGGGTTTTTTGGCGCTAATAGTGGCACACTCGCAAGTTAGAACAATGTGCAGGTCTGATTTCAAAGCTAAGCAAATTCGAAGTAAACAATTGATTTATCAAACTCTGTCGAGATAAAGAAAGTGGTGTGCTTTTTCACGAAATTTGATTTCCCAAATTCCTGTAATAAAGTAAATGTACTTGCCCGAAAAAAAAAAACAGAAAATATTTGGTAATACTACTAATTAACTTGGCATTTCATCAAAAAAATTAATTTGGCATTTGCGAATAGATGCCGGTTAGTCAGGCATTTTTTTTCTGTTGCTTTTTTGTTGTTTTTGTATTTTTTTTCAGGACAAACATCAAAAGGGTACCTCAAGGTTTGGGGTCATTCTCAATATGGGCCTTCGGGTTTCAATTTCATCAATTTACATCCTGTGATTTTCAAATCTGACCAATTTAAGCTTTCCGTTAAATTGACCGTCAGAAAATCCGTTAAATGATGACGTGTCATTTGTAGGGCCCATTTTTTTTGCTTAGTTGGAAGAAAATATTAATAAAATATTAATTAGAAATCTTAAATTGAATATATAATTTAAAGTAAAAAGAAAACAAACCCCTCTCCCGATCTGCCCCTCCCTCCCAGTAGCACCACTTCCCCACCTTGCCTACACCTCCACCGTTAACCCAACCACCCTCCCCACCC
>NW_018921525.1:35154-62917 GCF_002207925.1 Prunus avium
ATCCGAAATCAATAGGTGTAAGAAATTGGACAATTCAAGTTCAAAGTCAGTTCGTTCCAAATTGGAGTGGTTGTGGTAATTCATAGTACCAGCGATTGGATTTCCCTCAAAACACACCAAATGACTCCTCCCACCATATTATGTTGTTGCCTAAGTTTTGGGCTCGATCCGAAATTAATAGGTGTAAGAAATTGGACAGTTCAAGTTCAACGGCAGTTCGTTCCTAATTGGAGTGTTTGGTGTATTCCGTACTTCTAGCAATTGGATTTCCCTCAAAACTCACCAAATGACTCCTCCCACCATATTATGATGTTGCCCAAGTTTTGGGCTCGAATCCGAAATCAATAGGTGTAAGAAATTGGACAATTCAAGTTCAAAGTCAGTTCGTTCCAAATTGGAGTGGTTGTGGTAATTCATAGTACCAGCGATTGGATTTCCCTCAAAACACACCAAATGACTCCTCCCACCATATTATGTTGTTCCCCAAGTTTTGGGCTCGATCCGAAATTAATAGGTGTAAGAAATTGGACAGTTCAATTTCAACGGCAGTTCGTTCCTAATTGGAGTGTTTGGTGTATTCCGTACTTCTAGCAATTGGATTTCCCTCAAAACTCACCAAATGACTCCTCCCGCCATATTATGATGTTACCCAAGTTTTGGGCTCGATCCGAAATCAGTACGTGTAAGGAATTGGACAATTCAAGTTCACCAGCACTTCGTTCCAAATTGGAGTGGTTGTGGTAATTCATAGTACCAGCGATTGGATTTCCCTCAAAACTCACCAAATGACTCCTCCCGCCATATTATGATGTTACCCAAGTTTTGGGCTCGATCCGAAATCAGTACGTGTAAGGAATTGGACAATTCAAGTTCACCAGCACTTCGTTCCAAATTGGAGTGGTTGTGGTAATTCATAGTACCAGCGATTGGATTTCCCTCAAAACTCACCAAATGACTCCTCCCGCCATATTATGATGTTACCCAAGTTTTGGGCTCGATCCGAAATCAGTACGTGTAAGGAATTGGACAATTCAAGTTCACCAGCACTTCGTTCCAAATTGGAGTGGTTGTGGTAATTCATAGTACCAGCGATTGGATTTCCCTCAAAACTCACCAAATGACTCCTCCCGCCATATTATGATGTTACCCAAGTTTTGGGCTCGATCCGAAATCAGTACGTGTAAGGAATTGGACAATTCAAGTTCACCAGCACTTCGTTCCAAATTGGAGTGGTTGTGGTAATTCATAGTACCAGCGATTGGATTTCCCTCAAAACTCACCAAATGACTCCTCCCGCCATATTATGATGTTACCCAAGTTTTGGGCTCGATCCGAAATCAGTACGTGTAAGGAATTGGACAATTCAAGTTCACCAGCACTTCGTTCCAAATTGGAGTGGTTGTGGTAATTCATAGTACCAGCGATTGGATTTCCCTCAAAACTCACCAAATGACTCCTCCCGCCATATTATGATGTTACCCAAGTTTTGGGCTCGATCCGAAATCAGTACGTGTAAGGAATTGGACAATTCAAGTTCACCAGCACTTCGTTCCAAATTGGAGTGGTTGTGGTAATTCATAGTACCAGCGATTGGATTTCACTCAAAACTCACCAAATGACTCCTCCCACCATATTATGATGTTAACCAAGTTTTGGGCTCGATCCGAAATCAATAGGTATAAGAAATTGGACAATTCAAGTTCAAAGGCGGTTCATTACAAATTCGAGTGGTTGGGGTAATTCATGGTTCCAGCGATTGGATTTCACTCGTAACACACCAAATGATTCCGACCACCATATTATGATGTTAAACAAGTTTTGGGCTCGATCCGAAATCAATAGGTGTAAGAAATTGGACAATTCAAGTTCAAAGGCGGTTCGTTCCAAATTGGAATGGTTGGGGTAATTCATAGTTCTGGAGATTGGATTTCACTTAAAACACACCAAATGACTCCTCCCACCATATTATGAAGTTGCCCAACTTTTGGGCTCGATCTGAAATCAATAGGTGTAAGAAATTGGACAATTCAAGTCCAACGGCAGTTCGTTCCTAATTGGAGTGGTTTGTGTATTCCGTATTTCTGGCGATTGGATTTCACTCAAAACTCACCAAATGACTCCTCCCACCATATTATGATGTTTCCCATGGTTTGGGCTCGATCCGAAGTCAATAGGTGTAAAAAATTGGACAATTCAAGTTCAACAGCACTTCGTTCCAAATTGGAGTGGTGGGGTAAATTTATAGTTCCAGCGATTGGATTTCACTCAAAACACACCAAATGACTGCTCCCACCATATTATGATGTTGCCCAAGTTTTGGGCTCGATCCTAAATCAATAAGTCTAAGAAATTGGACAATTCAAGTTCAAAGGCTGTTCGTTCCAAATTGGAGTGGTTGGGGTAATTAACAGTTATGGCGATTGGATTTCACTGAAAACTCCCCAAATGACTCCTCCCACCATACTATGATGTTGCCCAAGTTTTGGGCTCGATTCGAAATCAATAGGTGTAAGAAATTGAAAAATTCCAGTTCAACGGCAGTTCGTTCCTAATTGGAGTGGTTGGTGTATTCCGTACTTTTAGCGATTCGATTTCAGTCAAAACTCACCGAATGACACCTCCCACCATTTTGTGATGTTGCCCAAGTTTTGGGCTCGATCCGAAACCAATAGGTGTAAGATATTGGACAATTCAAGTTCAAAGGCGGTTCGTTCCAAATTGGAGTGGTTGGGGTAATTCATAGTTCCAGCGATTGGATTTCACTCAAAACACACCAAACGACGCCTCCCACCATATTATGATGTTGCCCAAGTTTTGGGCTCGATTCCAAATCAATAGGTCTAAGAAATTGGACAATTCAAGTTCAAAGGCATTTCGTTCCAAATTGGAGTGGTTTTGGTAATTCATAGTTCTGGGAATTGGATTACACTGAAAACACACCAAATGACTCCTCCCACCATATTAAGATGTTGCCCAAGTTTTGGGCTCGATCCGAAATCAATAGGTGTAAGAAATTAGACAATTCAAGTCCAACGGCAGTTCGTTCCTAATTGGAGTGGTTGGTGTATTCCGTACTTCTAGCGATTGGATTTCACTCAAAATTCACCAAATGACTCCTCCCACCATATTATGATGTTTCCCAAGTTTTGGGCTCGATCTGAAATCAATAGGTGTATGAAATTGTACGACTCACGTTCAAAGGCAGTTCGTTCCTAATTGGAGTGGTTGGGGTAATTCATAGTTCCAGCGATTGGATTTCACTCAAAACACACCAAATGACTCCTCCCACCATATTATGATGTAGCCCAAGTTTTGGGATTGATCCGAAATCAATAGGTGAAAGAAATTAGACAATTCAAGTCCAACGGCAGTTCGTTCCTAATTGGAGTGGTTGGTGTATTCCGTACTTCTAACGATTGCATTTCACTCAAAACTCACCAAATGACTCCTCCCACCATATTATGATGTAGCCCAAGTTTTGGGCTTGATCCGAAATCAATAGGTGTAAGAAATTAGACAATTCAAGTCCAACGGCAGTTCGTTCCTAATTGGAGTGGTTGGGGTATTCCGTACTTCTAACGATTGCATTTCACTCAAAACTCACCAAATGACTCCTCCCACCATATTATGATGTTGCCCAAGTTTTGGGCTCGATCTGAAATCAATAGGTGTAAGAAATTGGACAATTCAAGTTCAACGGCAGTCCGTTCCTAGTTGGAGTGGTTGGTGTATTCCGTATTTCTAGCGATTGGATTTCACTCAAAACTCACCAAATGACTCCTCCCACCACATTATGGTGTTGCCCATGGTTTGGGCTCGATCTGAAATCAATAGGTGTAAGAAATTGGACAATTCAAGTTCAACGGCAGTTCGTTCCTAGTTGGAGTGGTTGGTGTATTCCGTACTTCTAGCTATTGGATTTCACTCAAAACTCACCAAATGACACCTCCCACCATTTTATTATGTTGCCCAAGTTTTGGGCTCAATCAGAAATCAATAGGTGTTAGAAATTCGACAATTCAAGTTCAAAGGTAGTTCGTTCCCAATTGGAGTGGTTGGTGTATTCCGTACTTCTAGCGATTGGATTTCACTCAAAATTCACCAAATGACTCCTCCCACCATATTAATCGATGCGAAATAAACAGGTGTAAGAAATTGGACAATTCAAGTTCAAAGGCAGCTCGTTCCAAATTGGAGTGGTTGTGGTAATTCATAGTTCTAGCGATTGGATTTCACTCAAAACACACCAAATGACACCTCCCTCCATATTATGATGTTTCCCAAGTTTTGGGCTCGATTCGAAACAAAGTTGGTGTAAGAAATTGGACAATTCAAGTTCAACGGCAGTTCTATCCAAATTGGAGTGGTTGGTGTATTCCGAACTTCTAGCGATTGGATTTCACTCAAAACTCACCAAATGACACCTCCCACCATTTTATGATGTTGCCCAAGTTTTGGGCTCGATCCGAAATCAGTAGGTGTAAGAAATTGGACAATTTAAGTTCAAAGGCGGTTCGTTCCAAGTTGGAGTGGTTGGGTTAATTCATAGTTCCAGCGATTGGATTTCACTCAAGACACACCAAATGACGCCTCCCACCATATTATGATGTTGCCCAAGTTTTGGGCTCGATCCGAAATCAATTGGTGTAAGAAATTGGACAATTCAAGTTCACAGACAGTTCGTTTCAAATTGGACTGGTTGGGGTAGTTCATAGTTCTGGGAATTTGATTTCACTCAAAACACACCAAATGACTCCTCCCACCGTATTATGATATTGCCTAAGTTTTGCGCACGTTCCAAAATCCATAGATGTAACAAATTGGACAATTCAAGTTCAAAGGCAATTCATTTCAAATTTGATTGGATGGGGTAATTCGTAGTTCTGGAGATTGGGTTTCACTCAAAACACACCAAATGACTCCTCCCCCCATATTATGATGTTGCCCAAGTTTTGGGCTTGATCCGAAATCAATAGGTGTAAGAAATTCGACAATTCAAGTTCAACGACAGTTAGTTCCAAATTGGAGTGGTTGGTGTATTCCGTACTTCTAGCGATTGGATTTTACTCAAAACTCACCAAATCACACCTCCCACCACTTTATTATGTTGCCCAAGTTTTGGGCTCGATCCGAAACCAATAGGTGTAAGAAATTGGGTTTAGGGTGTAATAAACAGGTGTAAGAAATTGGACAATTCAAGTTCAAAGGCGGTTCGTTCCAAATTGGAGTGGTTGGGGTAACTCATAGTTCCAGCGATTGGATTTTACTCAAGACACACCAAATGACGCCTCCCACCATATTATGATGTTGCCCAAGTTTTGGGCTCGATCCGAAATCAATTGGTGTAAGAAATTGGACAAGACAGTTCGTTCCAAATTGGAGGGGTTGGGGTAATTCATAGTTCTGGCGATTGGATTTCATTCAAAACACACCAAACGACTCCTCCCACCATATTATGTTGTTGCCCAAGTTTTGGGCTCGATCCTCAATCAATAGGTGTACGAAATTGGACAATTCAAGTTCAAAGGCTGTTCGTTCCAAATTGGAGTGGTTGGGGCAATTCATAGTTCTGGCGATTGGATTTCACTGAAAACACACCAAATGACTCCTCCCACCATATTATGATGTTGCCCAAGTTTTTGGCTCGATTCGAAATAAATAGGTGAAAGAAATTGGACAATTCAAGTTCAAAGGCAGCTCGTTCCAAATTGGAGTGGTTGGGGTAATTCATAGTTCTGGGAATTGCATTTCACTCAAAACACACCAAATGACTCCTCCCACCATATTATGATGTTGCCCAAGTTTTGGGCTCGATCCGAAATCAATAGGTGTAAGAAATTGGACAATTCATGTTCAAAGGCAGTTCGTTCCAAATTGGAGTGGTTGGGGTAATTCATAGTTCTGGCGTTCGGATTTCACTCAAAACACACTGAATGATTCCTCCCACCATATTATGATGTTAACCAAGTTTTGGGCTCGATTTGAAATCAATAGGTGTAAGAAATTGGACAATTCAAGTTCAACGGCAGTTCGTTCCTAATTGGTGTGGTTGGAGTGCTCCGTACTTCTGGCGATTGGATTTCACTCAAAACTCACCAAATGACACCTCCCACCACTTTATGATGTTGCCCAAGTTTTGGGCTCGATCCGAAACCAATAGGTGTAAGAAATTGGACAATTCAAGTTCAAAGGAGGTTCGCTCCAAATTGGAGTGGTCGGGGTAATTCATAGTTCCAGCGATTGGATTTCACTCAAGACACACGAAATGACGCCTCCCACCATATTATGGTGTTGCCCAAGTTTTGGGCTCGATCCGAAATCAATTGGTGTAAGAAATTGGACAATTCAAGTTCAAAGACAGTTCGTTCCAAATTGGAGTGGTTGGGGTAATTCATAGTTCTGGCAATTGGATTTCACTCAAAACACACCAAATGACTCCTCCCACCATATTATGATGTTGCCCAAGTTCTTGGATCGATCCAAAATAAATAGGTGTAAGAAATTGGACAATTCAAGTTCAAAGGCAGCTCGTTCCAAATTGGAGTGGTTGGGGTAATTCATAGTTCTAGCGATTGGATTTCACTCAAAACACACCAAATGACACCTCCCACCATATTATGATGTTGCCCAAGTTTTGGGCTCGATTCGAAATCAGTAGGTGTAAGAAATTGGACAATTCAAGTTCAACGGCAGTTCTTTCCTAATTGGACTGGTTGGTGTATTCCGAACTTCTAGCAATTGGATTTCACTCAAAACACCCCAAATGACTCCTCCCAAGATATGATGATGTTGCCCAAGTTTTGGGCTCGATCCGAAATGAATAGGGGTAAGAAATTGGAGAATTCAAGTTCAAAGGCAGTTCGTTCCGAATTGGAGTGGTTGGGGTAATTCATAGTTCTGGCAATTGGATTTCACTCAAAACACACCAAATGACTCCTCCCACCATATTATGATGTTGCCCAAGTTTTGGGCTCGATCCGAAATCAATATGTGTAAGAAATTGGACAATTCAAGTTCAAACGGAGTTCGTTCCAAATTGGAGTGGTTGGTGTATTCCGTACTTCTAGCGATTGTATTTCACTCAAAACTCACCAAATGAATCCTCCCAGAATATTAAGATGTTACCCAAGTCTTGGGCTCGATCCGAAATCAATAGGTGTAAGAAATTGGACAATTCAAGTTAAACCGCAGTTCATTCCTAATTGGAGTGGTTGGTGTATTCCGTACTTCTAGCGATTGGATTTCACTAAAAACTAGCCAAATGACTCCTCCCACCATATTATGATGTTGCCCAAGTTTTGGGCTCGATTCGAAATAAATAGGTGTAAGAAATTGGACAATTCAAGTTCAAAGGCTGTTCGTTCGAAATTGGAGTGGTTGTGGTAATTCAAAGTTCTAGCGATTGGATTTCACTCAAAACACACCAAATGACTCCTCCCACCATATTATGATGTTGCCCAAGTTTTGGCCTCGATCCGAAATCAATAGTTGTAAGAAATTGGACAATTCAAGTTCAATGGCAGTTCGTTCCAAATTGGAGTGGTTGGTGTATTCCGTACTTTTAGTGCTTGGATTTCACTCAAAACTCACCAAATGACTCCTCCCACCGTATTATGATGTTTTCCAAGTTTTGGGCTCGATCCGAAATTAATAGGTGTAAGAAATTGGACAATTCCAGTACGAAGGCAGTTCGTTCCAAATTGGAGTGGGTGGGTTAATTCATAGTTCTAGCGATTGGATTTCACTCAAAACTTATGATGTTGCCCAAGTTTTGGGCTCGATCCGAAATCAATTGGTGTAAGAAATAGGACAATTCAATTTCAAAGGCAGTTCGTTGCATATTGGAGTGGTTGGGCTAATTCAAGGTTCTAGCGATTGGATCTCACTCAAAACACGCCAAATGACTCCTCCCACCATATTACGGTGTTGCCCAAATTTTGGGCTCGATCCGAAATCAATAGTTGTAAGAAATTGGACAATTCAAGTTCAATGGCAGTTCGTTCCTAATTGGAGTGGTTGGTGTATTCCGTACTTCTAGCGATTGGATTTCACTAAAAACTCACCAAATGACTCCTCCCACCAGATTATGATGTTGCCCAAGTTTTGGGCTCGATCCGAAATCAATAGGTGCAAGAAATTGGACAATTCAAGTTGAAAGGCAGTTCGTCCCAAATATAAGTGGTTGGGGTAATTCATAGTTCTAGCGAATGGATTTCACTCAAAACACTCCAAATGACTCCTCCCACCATATTATGATGTTGCCCAAGTTTTGGGCTCGATCCGAAATCAATAGGTGTAAGAAATTGGACAATTCATTTTCAACGGCAGTTCTTTCCTAATTGGAGTGGTTGGTGTATTCCGTACTTCTAGTGCTTGAATTTCACTCAAAACTCACCAAATGACTCCTCCCACCGTATTATGATGTTTTCCAAGTTTTGGGCTCGATCCGAAATCAATAGGTGTAAGAAATTGGACAATTCATTTTCCACGGCAGTTCTTTCCTAATTGGAGTGGTTGGTGTATTCCGTACTTCTAGCACTTGGATTTCACTCAAAACCCACCAAATGACTCCTCCCACCGTATTATGATGTTGCCCAAGTTTTGGGCTCGATCCGAAATCAATAGGTGTAAGAAATAGGACAATTCAATTTCAAAGGCAGTTCGTTGCATATTGGAGTGGTTGGGCTAATTCAAGGTTCTAGCGATTGGATCTCACTCAAAGCACGCCAAATGACTCCTCCCACCATATTATGGTGTTGCCCAAGTTTTGGGCTCGATCCGAAATCAATAGTTGTAAGAAATTGGACAATTCAAGTTCAATGGCAGTTCGTTCCTAATTGGAGTGGTTGGTGTATTCCGTACTTCTAGCGATTCGATTTCACTAAAATCCCACCAAATGACTCCTCCCACCATATTATGATATTGCCAAAGTTTTGGGCTCGATTCGAAATCAATAGGTGTAAGAAATTGGACAATTCAAGTTCAACAGCAGTTCGTTCCTAATTGGAGTGGTTGGGGTATTCCGTACTTCTAGCGATTGGATTTCACTAAAAACTCACCAAATGACTCCTCCCACCAGATTATGATATTGCCCAAGTTTTGGGCTCGATCCGAAATCAATAGGTGTAAGAAATTGGACAATTCAAGTTGAAAGGCAGTTCGTTCCAGATTGGAGTGGTTGGGGTAATTCATAGTTCTATCGATTGGATTTCACTCAAAACACACCAAATGACTCCTCCCACCATATTATGATGTTGCCCAAGTTTTGGGCTAGATCCGAAATCAAGAGGTGTAAGAAATTGGACAATTCCAGTTCAACGGCAGTTCGTTCCTAATCGGAGTGGTTGGTGTATTCCATTCTTCTAGCACTTGGATTTCACTCAAAACTCACCAAATGACTCCTCCCACCATATTATGATGTTGCCCAAGTTTTGGTCTTGATTCGAAATCAATAAGTGTTAGAAATTGGACAATTCAAGTTCAACGGCAGTTCGTTCCTAATTGGTGTGGTTGGTGTATTCCGTACTTCTAGCGATTGGATTTCACTCAAAACTTACCAAATTACTCCTCCCACCATATTATGATGTTACCCAAGTTTTGGGCTCGATCCGAAATCAATAGGTGTAAGAAATTGGACAATTCAAGCCATCAGTTCATTCCTAATTGGAGTGGTTGGTGTATTCCGTACTTCTAGCGATTGGATTTCACTCAAAACTCACCAAATGACTCCAGCCACCATATTATGATGTCACCCAAGTTTTGGGCTCGATCCGAAATCAATTGGCGTAAGAAATTGGACAATTCAAGTTCGAAGGCAGTTCGTTCCAAATTGGAGTGGTTGGGGTAATTCATGTTTCTATCGATTGGATTTCACTCAAAACACACCAAATGACTCCTCCCACCATATTATGATGTTGCCCAAGTTTCGGGCACGATCCGAAATCAATAGGTGTAAGAAATTGGACAATTCAAATTGAAAGCCAGTTCGTTCCAAATTGGAGTAGTTGGGCGAATACATGGTTCTAGTGATCGGATTTTACTCAAAACACACCAAATGACTCCTCCGACCATATTATGATGTTGTCCAAGTTTTGGGCTCGATCCGAAATCAATAGGTGTAAGAAATTGGACAATTCAAGTTCAACGACAGTTCATTCCCAATTGGAGTGGTTGGTGTATTCCGTACTTCTAGCGTTTGGATTTCACTCAAAACTCACCAAATGACTCCTCCCACCAGATTATGATGTTGCCCAAGTTTTGGGCTCGATCCGAAATCAATAGGTGTAAGAAATTGGACAATTCAAGTTCAACGGCAGTTCGTTCCAAAATGGAGTGGTTGGGGTATTCCGTACTTCTAGCACTTGGATTTCACTCAAAACTCACCAAACGACTCCTCCCACCGTATTATGATGTTGCCCAAGTTTTTTGCTCGATCCGAAATCAATTTGTGTAAGAAATTGGACAATTCAAGTTCAACGGCAGTTCGTTCCAAATTGGAGTGGTTGGGGTAATTCATAGTTCTAGCGATTGGATTTCAATCAAAACACACCAAATGATTCCTCCCACCATATTATGATGTTGCCCAAGTTTCGGGCACGATCCGAAATCAATAGGTCCAAGAAATTGGACAATTCAAGTTCAAAGGCAGTTCGTTCCAAACTGGAGTAGTTGGGCGAATTCATGGTTCTAGTGATTGGATTTTACTCAAAAAAACACCAAATGACTCCTCCCACCATATTATGATGTTGCCCAAGTTTTGGGCTCGATACGAAATCAAGTGGTGTAAGAAATTGGACAATTCAAGTTCAACGGCAGTTCGTTCCTTATTGGAGTGGTTGGTGTATTCCGTACTTCTAGCAAATGGATTTCACTAAAAACACTCGAAATGACTCCTCCCACCATATTATGTTGTTGACCAAGTTTTGGGCTCGATCCGAAATCAATATGTGTAAGAAATTGGACAATTCAAGTTCAAACGGAGTTCGTTCCAAATTGGAGTGGTGGGGCTAATTCATAGTTCCAGCGATCGGATTTCACTCAAAACACCCCAAATGACTCCTCCCACCACATTATGATGTTGCCCAAGTTTTGGGCCTGACCCGAAATCAATAGGTGTAAGAAATTGGACAGTTCAAGTTCAAAGGCAGTTCGTTCCAAATTGGAATGGTTCGGGTAATTCATAGTTCTAGCGATTGGATTTCAATCAAAACAAACCAAATGACTCCTCCCACTATATTATGATGTTGCCCAAGTTTTGGGCTCGATCCGAAATCAATAGGTGTAAGAAATTGAACAATTCAAGTTCAACGGGAGTTCATTCCTAATTGGAGTGGTTGGTGTATTCCGTACATCTGGCGATTGAATTTCACTCAAAACTCACCAAATGACTCCTCCCACCGTATTATGATGTTACCCAAGTTTTGGTCTCTATCCGAAATCAATAGGT
This sequence comes from Prunus avium, assembly GCF_002207925.1. The sequence goes on from NW_018921525.1 coordinate 46,601, forward strand.
GTAAGAAATTGGACAATTCAAGTTCAACGACAGTTCGTTCCTAATTGGAGTGGTTGGCGTATTCCGTACTTCTAGCGATTCGATTTCACTCAAAACTCATCAATTGGCGTAAGAAATTGGACAATACAAGTTCAACGGCAGTTCGTTACTAATTGGAGGGGTTGGTGTATTCCGTACTTCTAGCGATTCGATTTCACTCAAAACTCACCAAATGAATCCACCCACCATATTATGATGTTGCCCAAGTTTTGGGCTCGATCCGAAATCAATAGGTTTAAGAAATTTAACAATTCAAGTTCAACGGCAGTTCGTTACTAATTGGAGTGGTTGGTGTATTCCGTACTTCTAGTGATTGGATTTCACTCAAAACTCACCAAATGACACCTCCCACCATGCCCAAGTTTTGGGCTCGATCCGAAATCAATAGGTGTGAGAAATTGAAGAATTCAAGTTCAACGACAGTTCGTTCCTAATTGGAGTGGTTGTTGTATTCCGTACTTCTAGCGATTCGATTTCACTCAAAACTCACCAAATGAATCCACCCACCATATTATGATGTTGCCCAAGTTTTGGGCTCGAACCGAAATCAATAGGTGTATGAAATTGGAGTGGTTGGGGTAATTTATAGTTTTAGCGAATGGATTTCACTCAAAACACACCAAATGACTCCTCCCACCATATTATGACGTTGCCCAAGTTTTGGGCTCTATCCGAAATGAATAGGTGTATGAAATTGGACAATAAAAGTTCAACGACAGTTCGTTCCTAATTGGAGTGGTTGTTGTATTCCGTACTTCTAGCGATTCGATTTCACTCAAAACTCACCAAATTACTCCTCCCAGCAGATTATGATGTTGCCCAAGTTTTGGGCTCGAACCGAAATCAATAGGTGTAAGAAATTGGACAATTCAACTTTAACGGCAGTTCATTCCTAATTGGAGTGGTTGGTGTATTCCTTACTTCTAGCAATTGGATTTCACCCAAAACTCACCAAATTACTCCTCCCAGCAGATTATGATATTGCCCAAGTTTTGGGCTTGATTCGAAATCAATAGATGTTAGAAATTGGACAATTCAAGTTCAATGGCAGTTCGTTCGTAATTGGTGTGGTTGGTGTATTCCGTACTTCTAGCGATTGGATTTCACTCAAAACACACCAAATGACTCCTCCCACCATATTATGATGTTGCCCACGTTTTGGGCTCGATCCGAAATCAAGAGGTGTAAGAAATTGGACAATTCAAGTTCAATGGCAGTTCGTTCGTAATTGGTGTGGTTGGGGTATTCCGTACTTCTAGCGATTGGATTTCACTCAAAACTCACCAAATGACTCCTCCCACCATATTATGATGTTGCCCACGTTTTGGGCTCGATCCGAAATCAAGAGGTGTAAGAAATTGGACAATTCAAGTTCAAAGGCAGTTCGTTCCAAATTGGAGTGGTTGAGGTAATTCATAGTTCCATCGATTGGATTTTACTCAAAACACAACAAATGACACCTCCCACCATATTATGATGTTGCCCAAGTTTTGGGCTCGATCCGAAATCAAGAGGTGTAAGAAATTGGACAATTCAAGTTCAACGGCAGTTCGTTCCTAATTGGAGTGGTTGGTATATTCCGTACTTCTAGCTATTGGATTTCACTCAAAACAACCCAAATGACTCCTCCCACCTTATTATGATGTTGCCCAAGTTTTGGGCTCGATCCGAAATCAATAGGTGTAAGAAATTGGACAATTCAAGTTCAATGGCAGTTCGTTCCCAATTGGAGTGGTTGGTGTATTCCGTACTTCTAGCGATTGGATTTCACTCAAAACTCACCAAAAGACTAGTCCCACCAGATTATGATGTTGCATGAGTTTTGGGCTCGATCCGAAATCAATAAGTGTAAGAAATTGGACAATTCAAGTTGAAAGGCAGTTCGTTCCAAATTGGAGTGGTTGGGGTAATTCATAGTTCTAAAGATTGGATTTCACTCAAAATACACCAAATGACTCCTCCTACCATATTATGATGTCGCCCACGTTTTGGGCTCGATCCGAAATTAATAGTTGTAAGAAATTGGACAATTCAAGTTCAATGGCAGTTCGTTCCAAATTGGAGTGGTTGGGCTAATCATATTTCTAGCGATTGGATTTGACTCAAAACACACCAAATGACTCCTACCACCATATTATGGTATTGCCCAAGTTTTGGGCTCGATCCGAAATCAATAGGTGTAAGAAATAGGACAATTCAAGTTCAACGGCAGTTCGTTCATAATTGGAGTGGTTGGTATATTCCGTACTTCTAGCGATTGGATTTCACTCAAAACTCACCAAATGACTCCTCCCACCGTATTATGATGTTGCCCAAGTTTTGGGCTCGATCCGAAATCAATAGGTGTAAGAAATTGGACAATTCAAGTTCAACGACAGTTCGTTCCTAATTGGAGTGGTTGTTTTATTTCGTACTTCTAGCGATTGGATTTCACTCAAAACTCACCAAATGACTCCTCCCACCAGATTATGATGTTGCCCATGTTTTGGGCTCGATCCGAAATCAATAGTTGTAAGAAATTGGACAATTCAAGTTGAAAGGCAGTTGGTTCCAAATTGGAGTTGACAGGACCCGACCCAAATTCCACTTTGGAATCCGAACCGGACCCTGTGCGTGTTCGACACCTAGCAGGTGCCGGACAAAATTGACCTTATTTCCCTTTTACTCAAAAGTGCTGCTAAAATCGGAGTTTGACTTCTGCCGAAATTTCAGCAGAGTCTCCCCTGTAATTAGACCAAACCCAAAATTACACCTGTTAGAAAAGCATGGAAAACTGTACACCAACTGCCAGCATGCAAAATAAATACATTCCAACAGTTAAATATACTTCAAGGGCAGTATCAAAGCTCTATACAGAAGACAACAAGTATAAATTAATTATACAAGACCCTACATCGTCAAGGGGTGTGGCAGAAGCTGGACACGGCCCGGTGGTGGCTCACTATGCACGCCTACTGCCTGGGGGGCACAAAACACGAAAAGGGTTAGTGGACAACCAAAAACAAAGCTTTAGAAACATAGTACAGAAACATACTAAACCCCACTGTAAAATCAGTTATAAAACCAAACCATTTCTTATCATACTTGTACTGAAATCAAAGCATATATATTTATATCTATAGATTCAATCACATACTTAAACAAACATTAAATTCTTAAAAGCATTGAAATCACTTTAATCTACCACCTAGGTGTACCCCTTTATTATTCCGTCAATTCCTTTAGTTTCCGTCAATTCCATCCTCGTGCCACCGGAGTGACACGTCCTAGCAGACCTCAGGAAACACAAAGTCACCTGAGCCGCAATCCTCGCGGGATTAAGGGGACACTTGGTCCATCTGAGCCGTGTTCCTCACACCCACGGTTTGGGCGTCCCCAAAACTCGTGGGGCGGTGTCTAGCATGCTGACCTACCCGAAGGCAACTGGATGTCCGTCGACATCAATATAACCGAAGGCAACCATTTTATACCGAAGGCAACATATAACTGAAGGCAACCTTTAATATGCTTGGGTACCTAGGGTGGCTTTTAAGAAAATATAAAGTTCTGAAAAGTAAATAAGGATTTAATTGAATTCTTATCTGCCCTTGAACTATGCTGCCAATTTATCTATTAATTATCTAAAAATTCTGCCATGCCAAAATCTCTAGGCATTCTCAACTCGGCAGCATATAAAATAAACATATAAAAACAACAATAAAATCAAGCTATTAAAACTCTGGGTAATGAATAACTTATTCAAGATCAAGTAATAAAATTTAATTGCATAAATTCATTTATGAAAACAAAAAGGTCCACTCACTGGTGATCTGAGCTAGCTGGACCTTTCGAAGGTCCCTTCTGTGGGTCACCTGGTGCCCGGGTGCCTGTATAATCATCATAATATTTTATTAATAAATCTGCTCAATAAAATAATAATAAGTTAAAAACCCTCACCCCCGGCTCCTAAAGGTGCGTGCATCCTAATAGAGGTTGTTCCTTTGCCCACACTAACTTTCCTCTCAGTGGACATGGTTTAGAAGTAACTCGGGACTTAAAACGATAAAGTCCCCGAAAGTCAACTCAGGACCCCCTTGGGGTCCACGGCCTCACAAACCCGCTCTGAAAGTTCCTAGAGGTTCCCACATACCTAGGACACACGTCCCGAGAGTTTGGTCTCGATCGGACAGTCGAATTTCTCACGATCGCACGATCGGATAACGAATGATTTTCCATAATCCTAACCCTAGGGTTGGCCCTTTCAGAGTATCCGGGACTCCGATTAACGATTCGTCGAATCCTACACGACCCTGAAACTACCTAGATCAACATACTCCAGTTTGACTAAAATCCAACGGTCTGAACGTATTGAACCCGGAAATCGCACATTATGCGAGATTTGTTTGGGGTTCAAACGTTATCCGAATTAAGATCCGCGAATTGCTACGCGCTCGTGAGGATACGAGGATCATTCTAGGACCAAGAGTGGTCCCCAATACCTGGCTCACGTGCCGCCCACGTGCCGGCAGCGCGTGGGTGTGCATAACAATTTCCAGCAGCCGAAAAATCTCCAAACCGCCGGCCCAAACTCCTAGTCCAGGTAAAACACCTAATTTGGAACTACTTTTGTTCTTGGACTATGGCCAAAAAGTGGCTGGAAGTTACTAAAATCGACGACGCAAACCGGCAGAAACTTAACTCGTAAATCGTCCTGTCAAACTTTAAAATCTCTGAAAACCTACCCAACCAGCAGCTAGAGCACGAAAATCAGTCGAAAAACCATACCTAATTCTTCCGATTTGGTGGTCGGAGGAGGGAGAACGAGAGGCTTGAAATTCGGAGAAAAATCAGCCAATTCCGGGCTGTTTCTGGTGGCTGTGGCGTCGGCGGAGGCAGGAGGATGGTCGGAGCGGCTGTGGGTGCGACGCCGGTCAGGTCTTGGCTGGTCCGGTGAGGTCTGACTTGTCAAATTACCAATTTGCCCCATCAACTTAATTTGCTTGTATCTTCTTCGTTACAAGTCCGATTCGAGTCCACTACGTGTCTAAGGACTCGTTTCGTCGTGCTCTACGCAACGGTGCAAGCGGAATCTCCAAATTCTTCTCCGGTCAAAAGGTCAACTTAAATCCTAATCAAATATTCTAAGGGTATACTAGTCTTTCCCTCTATTAAATTATTAATTAAAAATTAATTAAGGTTTGGGCTGTTACAATCTACCCCCCTTATGAAAATTTCGTCCTCGAAATTTATGTACCTGTCACTCGAAGAGGTAAGTATACTGGGCTCCACCTGTTCTTTGGGTCCCCAAGTGGCCTCTTCCACATCGTGACTACTCCACAAGACCTTCGCTAACGGAATCTCTCCGGATCGAAGCACTTGCATCTTCCGATCCATCATCTAAACAGGCTGCTCCACATAACTTAAGTCATCCTTCAACTTTATGAGTTGTTCTTCCAAGACATGGGGTGGGTCTGAAATATATTTCCGGAGCATAGACACGTGGAATACATCATGTAAACTGGAAAGATCTGCTGGCAAGGCAAGTCTGTAAGCTACTGGGCCCACACGCTCCACAATCTCGTATGGTCCAATATAGCGAGGGCTCAGTTTTCCCCGTTTTCCAATTCTCACTACGCCTTTCCAAGGCGACAATTTTAGAAATACCCAGTCACCAACCTCAAACTGAAGATCTTTTCTCCGGTTATCTGCATAACTCTTTTGTCGATCCTGAGCTGCCTTGAGCCTTTCTCTGATTAATTCCACCTGTTTCTTGGTTCTTTCCACATCCTCCGACGCCTCGAACCTGTGCTCTCCTACATCATCCCAAAACAAGGGCGTTCTACACTGTTTTCCATACAATGCATCAAATGGAGACATCCTTATACTCGCTTGAAAGCTGTTATTATAAGCAAACTCCATGAGTGGCAATTTCTCATTCCAGTCACCCCGAAACTGCAATGCACAAGCTCTCAACATATCCTCTAAAGTTTGAATCGTCCTCTCAGACTGACCATCTGTTTGGGGATGAAACCGCAGCTGGGTCCCAAATGCCTCATGCAACTTCGTCCAAAAACAGGACGTGAACCGAGGATCTCTATCGGAAACAATAGATACTGGTACCCCATGGAGTCTCACTATCTCATCAATAAAAATCTTGGCCAACTTATTCAAAGTATACTTCTCTCTCACCGGCAGAAAGTGAGCTGACTTAGTGAGTCGGTCCATAATAATCTGTCCTGGTGCGATTCTCAACCTCCAATCTCAATGTACAAACTAACGGGTCTTAAGGCTGGGCTTCGATTATTCGCTCCACTAGCACTGGTCTCACATGGAGAGTAGCTAACAGTGCTCCCTGATCATCCACACTTAGCCCAACTCTCAATTTCCTCATCTCAATCAGCAGTGGCACATACCTCCCTCGGAAATAAGCTACCAATCCAGAGGACTTCCTGCTAAGGGCATCAGCTACCACATTTGCTCTCCCTGGGTGATGCTCAATAGTACATTCACAATCTTTAATCAGTTCTAGCCATCTACTTGGCCTCATATTCAGTTCCTTCTGGGTGAACAGATACTTCAAACTTTTATGATCCGTGAAAATCTGGCACGTTTCCCCGTAGAGATAGTGTTGCCAAATCTTCAGAGCGAACACTACTGCAGCAAGTTCCAGATCATGAGTAGGATAGTTCAACTCATGCTTCTTAAGTTGTCTGGAAGCATAAGCGATTACCCTACCATGCTGCATCAGCACACAACCTAATCCTTGGCGGGATGCATCACTGTATACTACAAAGTTCCCCGTGTCGTCCGGAAGTGCTAACACCGGAGCAGTGGTCAACCTGGTCTTGAGTTCGTTAAAACTCTCTTCACACTCGTCTGACCATTCAAACTTGATGCCTTTCCTTGTCAAACGAGTTAGAGGCACCACAATGGTAGAGAAACCCTACACAAAGCGACGATAATACCCGGCTAACCCAAGGAAACTCCGTATCTCAGTAACATTGGTTGGTCGTGGCCAATTCACTACTGCCTCAACTTTCTGGGGATCCACATAAATACCCTCTGCAGAGATCACGTGCCCCAAGAAGTTCACTCTGTCCCACCAAAACTGATACTTGCTGAACTTGGCATACAACTGTTTCTACCTCAAAATCTTCAGCACACTTTCCAAGTGCTTCATGTGCGTCTTTTAACTTTTGGAGTATACCAAGATGTCTATGAACACAATCACAAAGCGATCCGAGTAACATGGAAACACTCTGTTCATGAGATCCATAAATGCAGCTGGCGCTTTGGTAAATCCAAATGGCATCACCAGGAACTCATAGTGCCCAAACCTTGTCCGAAAAGCTATCTTAGCCACAACTTCCTCTCTAATCGGTAACTGATGATATTTAGATCTCAGATCAATCTTAGCAATTACCTTGGCACCCTTCAGCTGATCAAACAGATCATCTATCCGAGGTTACGGATACCGGTTCCTTACTGTGCCCCTATTCCACTGCTTGTAGTCAATACACAATCTCATGGTGCCATCCTTCTTCTTTACCAACATTACTGGAGCGCCCCCTGGTGAGGAACTGGGTCAGATGAAACCCTTATCCACCAGCTCCTGTAACTGAGTCTTTAACTCCCTTAACTCTGCTGGTGTCATTCTGTACGGTGCCTAAGGAATGAGGTTCGTACCCGGAACGAGCTCAACAATGAACTCAATTTCTCGATGAGGTGGTAAACCTTGAGATCCTCCGAAATCACATCTGGCAATTCCTGTACCATTGGAATATCCTCCAACCTCAATCCATTATCCCGGGTATCGATAATGTGCACTAAATATCCTGAACATCTTTTCCTGAGCAACTGTCTTGCCATCATAGCTGAAATTAGGCAAGATGGAAGGACTCTGCGCTCACAACACGTCCCCTCAGGTCGTCCGGGACTACGGAACATGACCGCTTTCCGAAAACAACCTACGGAGGCATAGTGCTTGGCTAACCAAACCATCCCCAAAATGACATCTAAATCCACCATCTCCAGGGAAAATTAGATTTGCCTCCAGGAAAACGTCTCTCAACACCTCTAGCTACGCCATCTCCAAAGTGGTTCCCAAAACTACCACTCTGGTTAGACCCTCACCGGAACCTACTCCAGGTCGAAAACCTCTGTAACTGCGGCCACTAGATGATCCCGAACTGAAACTGCCCCTTTTTTATAACCCCTGACTGGGACCACCCTCCTCAAACTGTCACCTGCGGGAATTACCTCGCACTTGGACCATCATCTGGCTGCTCTCATTCAGTGAGGCCGTCATAACCAGATCTGCAAACTTAGTCAACCGTTGATTAATCAAAATATCTCTGACGGAAGCCCTTAAGCCTCTGGTTAACAATTAACACTTCTTTCTTTCCTCTGCTACTAGTGGAACACAATACTTAGGCAACTCCTTAAACTTCTTTTCGTACTCCAGTATGGTCATTACCCCCTGTTCCAACTGCAGGAAATCTTCCATCCTCATATTCTGATAGGTTAGTGGATAGAACTGCGTAGCAAACTCTGCTCTGAAAACTGGCCATGTGATGTCTGACGGATCCTGATATCTCCTCCTGATTGATTCCCACCAATGTCTTAACATTCCTGGCCAAAAAGAAAGTGGCTAGGGCTACTCTATGATCTTGTGGAATGGCCATCACCTCCATGATTCACTCCATCCGCTCAATCCATTCCTCAGCTACTGCTGGGTCACCCTCACCAATAAAATCTGTGGCCCCAATCCTCCTAGCCTGATCGGCATAACTCAATGAGGGGTCTCTAGACTGTGCAGTCCTAGACAGGGCCTGAGTCAACAACTCTAAAGTCCGCTGAAAGTTAGGGTCATGTGGAAGAACTGCCGTCGATACGGCCCCTGTCTGATCTCCCACTTGAGACTGTTCCACTTGCTCTGGTTCAGGATGGGGTTCCTCTCCTCTAAGCCGGGATGACTGTCTAGTCCCTCTCCTAGTGCCACCACATTTTGGGCCCATGATTCTGTCAAAAGAAACAGAAATTCCTTGAAACCGGGATGCACACACGGTGGGGAGTCTACAGGAAGTTAACCTAATGCTCTGATACCAAGTTGACAGGACCCGACCCAAATTCCACTTTGGAATCCGAGCCGAACCCTATGCGTGTCCGACACCTGGCAGGTGCCGGACAAAATTGACCTTATTGCCCTTTTACTCAAAAGTGCTGCTAAAATCGGAGTTTGACTTCTGCCGAAATTTCAGCAGTGGGGCGGTGTCTAGCATGCTGACCTACCCGAAGGCAACTGGATGTCCGTCGACATCAATATAACCGAAGGCAACCATTTTATACCGAAGGCAACATATAACTGAAGGCAACCTTTAAGATAAAGTAATAAAATTTAATTGCATAAATTCATTTATGAAAACAAAAAGGTCCACTCACTAGTGATCTGAGCTAGCTGGACCTTTAGAAGGTCCCTCCTGCGGGTCACCTGGTGCCCGGGTGCTTGTATAATCATCATAATATTTTATTAATAAATCTGCTCAATAAAATAATAATAAGTTAAAAACCCTCACCCCCGGCTCCTAAAGGTGCGTGCATCCTAATAGAGGTTGTTCCTTTGCCCACACTAACTTTCCTCTCAGTGGACATGGTTTAGAAGTAACTTTCCTCAAGTTGAAAGGCAGTTCGTTCCAAATTGGAGTGGTTGGGGTAATTCGTAGTTCTAGCGATTCATTTTCACTCAAAACACACCAAATGACTCCTCCCTCCATATTATGATGTCGCCCACGTTTTGGGTGGCCTCACAAACCCGCTCTGAAAGTTCCTAGAGGTTCCCACATACCTGGGACACACGTCCCAAGAGTTTGGTCTCGATCGGACGGTCGAATTTCTCATGATCGCACGATCGGATAACGAATGATTTTCCGTAATCCTAACCCTAGGGTTGGCCTTTTCAGAGTATCCGGGACTCCGATTAACGATTCGTCGAATCCTACACAACCCTGAAACTATCTAGATCAACATACTCCAGTTTGACTAAAATCCAACGGTTTGAATGTATTGAACCCGGAAATCGCACATTATGCGAGATCCGTTTGGGGTTCAAACGTTATCCGAATTAAGATCCGCAAATTGCTACGCGCTCGTGAGGATATGAGGATCATTCTAGGACCAAGAGTGGTCCCCAATACCTAGCTCACGTGCCGCCCACGCGCCGGCAGCGCGTGGGTGTGCATAACAATTTCCGGCAGCCGGAAAATCTCCAAACCGCCGGCCCAAACTCCTAGTCCAGGTAAAACACCTAATTTGGAACTACTTTTGTTCTTGGACTATGGCCGAAAAGTGGCCGGAAGTGGCTGAAAACAGCGACACAAAACTGGCAGAATTTCAACTCGAAATTTAACCAATCAAACCTCAAAATCTCTATAATCCTACCCAACCAGCAGCTAGAGCTCGAAAAATAGTCCAAAAACCATACCTTACTCGAATGATTTGGTGGCCGGATGGGAGAGAAATCGATGGTGAAAAATCTATCAAAACCGACGGCTCCTCACGGCGATTTCCGGTGGTTTGCGATGGCTGCGACGGCGGGAAGGCTGGGCTGAGTAGTAGAGGTGATAGCGGTGCTTCCTTGGCCGGTCTGGTGGGTTGGGGTGGGGTGTGATGGTGGTTGTGGTGGTTTGGAGGTGGCTGGAAGAGAGAAGAATAAAAGGGGGCTGGTCTGTTCGAATGGGGGAGAGAAGAAGATAACAGATTTTTTTTTTAAAAAAAAAATCTGACTTGTCAAATTACCAATTTGCCCCATGAACTTAATTTGCTTGTATCTTCTTCGTTACAAGTCCGATTCGAGTCCACTACGTGTCTACGGACTCGTTTCGTCGCGCTCTACGCAACGGTATAAGCGGAATCTCCAAATTCTTCTCCGGTCAAAAGGTCAACTTAAAACCTAATAAAATATTCTAAGGGTATACTAGTCTTTCCCTCTATTAAATTATTAATTAAAAAATTTTAATTAAGGTTTGGGTTGTTACAATCTGCCCCCCTTATGAAAATTTCGTCCTCGAAATTTACGTACCTGTCACTCGAAGAGGTAAGTATACTGGGCCAGCACCTGTTCTTTAGGTCCCCAAGTGGCCTCTTCCACACCGTAACTCCTCCACACTACCTTCACTAGTGGAATCTCTCTGGATCGAAGTACTTGCACCTTCCAATCCATAATCTGAACAGGCTGCTCCACGTAACTTAAATCATTCTTCAGCTTTATGGGTTGTTTTTCCAAGACATGGGATGAGTCTGAAATATACTTTCGGAGCATGGATACGTGAAATACGTCGAATAGACGGGAAAGATCTGCTGGAAAGTCTAGTCTGTAAGCTACTGGGCCCACACGCTCCACACTCTCGTATGGCCCAATACAGCGAGGGCTTAGTTTTTCCCCGCTTCCCAAATCTCACTACGCCTTAAGTAACAAATTGGACAATTCAAGTTCAACGGCAATTCGTTCCTAATTGGAGTGGTTGGTGTATTCCGTACTTCTAGCGATTGGGTTTCCCTCAAAACTCACCAAATGACTCCTCCCACCCGATTATGATGTAGCCCAAGTTTTGGGCTCGATCCGAAATCAATAGGAGTAAGAAATTGGACAATTCAAGTTGAAAGGCAGTTCGATCCAAATTGGAGTGGTTGGGGTAATTCATAGTTCTAGCGATTGAATTTCACTCAAAACACACCAAATGACTCCTCCCACCATATTACGGTGTTGCCCAAGTTTTTGGCTCGATCCGAAATCAATGGGTGTACGAAATTGGACAATTCTAGTTCAATGGCAGTTCATCCCTAATTGGAGTGGTTGGTGTATTCCGTACTTCTAGCGATTGGATTTCACTCAAAACTCACCAAATGACTCCTCCCACCTATGACTTGTCAAATTACCAATTTGTCCCATCAACTTAATTTGCTTGTATCTTCTTCGTTACAAGTCCGATTCGAGTCCACTACGTGTCTACGCAACGGTACAAGCGGAATCTCCAAATTTTTCCCCGGTCAAAAGGTCAACTTAAAACCTAATCAAATATTCTAAGGGTATACTAGTCTTTCCATCAATTAAATTATTAATTAAAAATTAATTAAGGTTTGGGTTAATACAGAGTGGTTGGGGTAATTCATAGTTCTAGCGATTGGATTTCACTCAAAACACACCAAATGACTCACCCCACCATATTATGATGTTGCCTAAGTTTTGGGCTCGATGCGAAATCAACAGGTGTAAGAAATTGGACAATTCAAGTTCAACGACAGTTCGTTCCTAATTGGAGTGATTGGTGTATTCCGTACTTCTAGCGATTGGATTTCACTCAAAACCCACCAAATGACTCCTCCCACTAGATTATGATGTTGCCCAAGTTTTGGGCTCGATCCGAAATCAATAGGTGTAAGAAATTGGCCAATTCAAGTTGAAAGGCAGTTCGTTCCAAATTGGAGTGGTTCGGGTAATTCATAGTTGTAGCGATTGGATTTCACTCAAAACTCCCCAAATGACTCCTCCCACTAGATTATGATGTTGCCCAAGTTTTGGGCGTGATCTGTAAGAAAGTGGACAATTCAAGTTCAACGGCAGTTCGTTACTAATTCGGTTGGTTGTTGTATTCCGTACTTCTAGCGATTGGATTTCCCTCAAAACACACCAAATGACTCCTCCCTCCATATTATGATGTCGACCACGTTTTGGGTTTGATCTGAAATCAATAGGTGTAAGAAAGTGGCCAATTCAAGTTGAAAGGCAGTTCGTTCCAAATTGGAGTGGTTGGGGTAATTCAATGTTCTAGCGATTGGATTTCACTCAAAACACACCAAATGACTCATCCCATTATATTATGGTGTTGCCCAAGTTTTGGGCTCGATCCGAAATCAATAGGTGTAAGATATTAGGCAATTCAAGTTCAACGGCAGTTCGTTGCTAATTCGGTTGGTTGTTGTATTCCGTACTTCTAGCGATTGGATTTCACTCAAAACTCCCCAAATGACTCCTCCCACCATATTATGCTGTTGCCCAAGTTTTGGGCTCAATCCGAAATCAATAGGTATACGAAATTGGACAATTCAAGTTCAACGGCAGTTCGTTCCTAATTGGAGTGGTCGGTGTATTCCGTACTTCTAGCGATTGGATTTCCCTCAAAACACACCAAATGAATCCAAAATCAATAGGAGTAAGAAATTGGACAATTCAAGTTCAAAGGTAGTTCGTTCGAAATTGGAGTGGTTGGGGTAATTCATAGTTCTAGCAATTGGATTTCACTCAAAACACACCAAATGACTCATCCCACCATATTATGGTGTTGCCCAAGGTCTGGGCTCAATCCGAAATCAATAGGTGTAAGAAATTGGACAATTCAAGTTCAAAGGTAGTTCGTTCGAAATTGGAGTGGTTGGGCTAATTCATTCTTCTAGCGATTGGATTTCACTCAAAACACACCAAATGAATCCGAAATCAATAGGAGTAAGAAATTGGACTATTCCACTTCAACGGCAGTTCGTTCCTAATTGGAGTGGTTGGTGTATCCCGTAATTCTAGCGATTGGATTTCACTCAAAACTCACCAAATGACTCCTCCCACCGTATTATGATGTTGCCCAAGTTTTGGGCACGATCCGAAATCAATAGGTGTAAGAAATTGGACAATTCAAGTTCAACGGCAGTTCGTTCCTAATTGGAGTGGTTGGTGTATTCCGTACTTCTAGCGATTGGATTTCACTCAAAACTCACCAAATGACTCCTCCCACCAGATTATGATGTTGCCCAAGGTTTGGGCACGATCCGAAATCAATGGGTGTAAGAAATTGGACAATTCAAGTACAACGACCGTTCGTTCCTAATTGGAGTGGTTGGTGTATTCCGTACTTCTAGCGATTGGATTTCACTCAAAACTCACCAAATGACTCCTCCCACCGTATTGTGATGTTGCCCAAGTTTTGGGCTCGATCAGAAATCAATACGTGTAAGAAATTGGACAATTCAAGTTCAACGACAGTTCGTTCCTAATTGGATTGGTTGGTGTATTCCGTACTTCTAGCGATTGGATTTCACTCAAAAGACACCAAATGACTCATCCCACCATATTATGATGTTGCCCAAGTTTTGGGGTCGATCCGAAATCAATAGGTGTAAGAAATTGGACAATTCAAGTTTAAAAGCAGTTCGTTCCAAATTGGAGTGGTTCGGATAATTGATAGTTCTAACGATTGGATTACTCTCAAAACACACCAAATGACTCCTCCCACGATATTATGATGTTGCCCAAGTTTTGGGCGTGATCTGTAAGAAAGTGGACAATTCAAGTTCGAAGGCAGTTCTTTCCAAATTGGAGTGGTTGGGGTAATTCATAGTTCTAGCGATTGGATTTCACTCAAAACACACCAAATGACTCCTAATACGATATTAAGTGGCGTTGTCCAAGTTTCGGGCTCGATCCGAAATCAATTGGTGACAATTCAAGTTCAAAGGCAGTTCGTTCCAAGTTGGAGTGGTTGGGGAAATTCATAGTTCTAGCGATTGGATTTCACTCAAAACACACCAAATGACTCCTCCCACCATATTATGTTGTTGCCCAAGTTTTGGGCTCGATCCGAAATCAATAGGTGTAGAAATTGGACAATTCAAGTTCAACGGCAGTTCGTTCCAAATTGGAGTGGTTGGTGTATTCCGAACTTCTAGCGATTGGATTTCATTCAAAACTCACCAAACGACTCCTCCCAACATATTATGATGTTGCCCAAGTTTTGGGGTCTATCTGAAATCAATAGGTGTAAGAAATTGGACAATTCAAGTTCAAAGGTAGTTCGTTCCAAATTGGAGTGGTTGGGGTAATTCATAGTTCTAACGATTGGATTTCACTCAAGACACACCAAATGACTCCTCCCACGATATTATGATGTTGCCCAAGTTTTGGGCTTGATCCGAAATCAATAGGTGTAAGAAATTGGACAATTCAAGTTCAAAGGCAGTTCATTCCAAATTGGAGTGGTTGGGGTAATTCATAGTTCTAGTGATTGGATTTCACTCAAAACACAAAAAATGACTCCTCCCACCATATTATGATGTTGCCCAAGTTTTGGGCTCGATCCGAAATCAATAGGAGTAAGAAATTGGACAATTCAAGTTCAACGGCAGTTCGTTCCTAATTGGAGTGGTTGGTGTATTCCGAACTTCTAGCAATTGGATTGCATTCAAAACTCAAAAAATGACTCCTCCCACCAAATTATGATGTTGCCCAAGTTTTGGGTTCGATCCGAAATCAATAGGTGTAACAAATTGGACAATTCAAGTTCAAAAGCAGTTCGTTCCAAATTCGAGTGGTTGGGGTAATTCATAGTTCTAGTGATTGGATTTCACTCAAAACACACCATATGACTACTCCCACCATATTATGATGTTACCCAAGTTTTGGGCTCGATGAGAAATCAGTAGGTGCAAGAAATTTAACAATTCAAGTTCAACGGGAGTTCGTTCCTAATTGAAGTGGTTGGTGTATTCCGTACTTCTAGCGATTGGGTTTCATTCAAAACTCACCAATTGACTCCTCCCACCATATTATGACGTTGCCCAAGTTTTGGGCTCGATCCGAAATCAATAGGTGTAAGAAATTGGACAATTCAAGTTCAAAGAAAGTTCGTTCCAAATTGGAGTGGTTAGGGTAATTCATAGTTCTAACGATTGGATTTCTCTCAGAACACCCCAAATGACTTCTCCCACCATATTATGATGTTGCCCAAGTTTTGGGCTTGATCCGAAATCAAGAGGTGTAAGAAATTGGACAATTCAAGCTCAAAGGCAGTTCGTTCCTAACTGGAGTGGTTGGGGTAATTCACAGTTCTAACGATTGAATTTCACTCAAAACACACCAAATGACTCCTCCCACCATATTATGATGTTGCCCAAATTTTGGGCTCGATCCGAAATCTATAGGTGTAAGAAATTGGACAATTCAATTTCAACGGCAGTTCGTTCCTAATTGGAGTGGTTGGTGTATTTCGTCCTTCTAGCGATTGGATTTCACTCAAAACTCACCAAATGACTCCTCCCACCGTATTATGATGTTGCCCAAGTTTTGGGCTCGATCCGAAATCAATAGGCGTAAGAAATTGGACAATTCATGTTCAACGGCAGTTCGTTCCTAATTGGAGTGGTTGGTGTATTCCGTACTTCTAGCGATTGGAGTTCACTCAAAACTCACCAAATGACTCATCCCACCATATTATGATGTTGCCCAAGTTTTGGGCTCGATCCGAAATCAATAGGTGT
>NW_018921531.1:0-20741 GCF_002207925.1 Prunus avium
ATAGAAGAGCCTTTGGACAATTCCGCTACTCTTTTCTCCCAGATCTCTGTAGGCTGTTCGCAAACTGATCTTCCGATCGTTGTAATGGCAAGTGGAAATCCCTTACAGTGCTGTACTATCTGCAGTTAAATTGTCCCAAATGAAGTCAAGTACTATTTGAGTTGCACATCGAAAATTGAACTTCTTCCAAATCATATCAATTGTTTGGTTAACCGGCTATCTGCTTCTCCTTATTCTTATTTTAAATTTAGTTTATAAGTAAAGTAGGCATAAAGGTATGTGCATTTTCAGATATCGTAATGTGTTTACTTGCGTGTATGGACGATTCACATAGAAAATGAAGGTTATTTGTCTCCTTTTTTTGATAGGCACAATAAACACAAATTATTTTTTGAGGTGCAAATAAGAAATTACCTGTTCTGCTAGATTGTCCGGTATATAAGAGCTCCTATCAGACCGGGATGCTAAATGACGAAAAAGTGTCATTGCATCTCCTGGTTCCAATGTTCCTAAAAGATATGCAGGACCAAATCTTGGAAATTGAACTCTTGATGTCACCAAAATGTTGTGATTTGGCCTTTTGAATTCATCAAGCTTATCAAGAAGGGAGTCTGATCCCGGCGACACATCATCCAGGACCAAAAGTAGAGGATCTTGTCCTGTTGTATTCAGAAATTCTTGCAGCCAGTTAAATGCAATTGCTTCTTCTTGGAAAGAAGGTACCAGGGATCCAGTTTTTCGACATAGTTCTTGTACAACAAGGCAGTTGGACTTCTTTGAAACAATGACAAAAAAGAGATTGCCTTTGAATTTCTCTGTCCAAGTAGAACAAGAGAAAGCAGTCACCAAGAGGTCATTTAAATCTGTCTACAATGGTACAAATTTTTTCTTCAACACATTCTAGATTCTAGATTATAAGTAGGTATAGAACGTTTCAATTTATGAATAATTCACCAATTAGTATTAAAATAAATAGAAATTGATATACATCTGTACCATATATACCTTTGATTTTCTGTTCTTTGCAAATCTTTTGTGCCAGTGTGGTTTTCCCGCATCCTCCAAGACCAGTCACCACAAGCATTGATGCCTCGTCTTTAAGAAGCTCCATCTTCAACTCCTCCACATGCACATCCAATCCAACAGTGAAGGGTGGAGGCTCAGGTATTGCACACCAACCTCTAATTTGGTTTTGATTTTGATATTGTGCTACAATATTCGCATCGATTTGGTTCAATGTTGTTGCCACATTGATTACCCGAGCCCTCGTATCACTTATTATGTGCACTGTCAGTACACTTAACAGTGTATTGAGAGATGCATTCAATGCAACAAGTTTGCTGGTGTAAATAGGCTTTTTGAAAGCGTTTAACTTCCATGGACGAACCTTGGAGCACTTGTCAACGAGCTGAACGCCCTTCTTCATTTGGATCCTAAACCTTTCTAGGCCCGGGATGGGGCGAAACGATATGTTGGGATGTTGTCTTACATCTTCATCCACTTGCTGAAAAGAGTCCATGGTGAATTTGAGATCTCTGAGGTGGGTTTTAAACATTATAGTCTTCGACCACACCGCTATAACACCATCAAGCAGCGTCCCAAATAATGCTCCCAGAGCAGCTCCTCCCACTGCCTCCAATGCCATAACTACACCCAAACAAGACCCAACTCTGAAACCTTGTCAGAGACTGTTAACATATAAATTTAGATTTCACAAGTCATTTGGAACCCAAGAAAATAAGTTGTCTTACCTTTATTGGTGGTCGAACAAAGAAACGATAAGCAAAGAATATATAAAGTACAATGAAATATTCTTCTTCATATAGAAGACGATATGAATATGTGGGGGCGAAAGACTCTTCGGGTCAATAGGGAAGCTCGATAGAAGCTACCAACAACGACCAAAATCCCATTTTACACTGTGCTTTCTAGGAAAATATAGAACTATTGGTTTTAGGAAACTTTCGTAATACTAACGGGTTTAGCCCAGTGAAAAAGGGTTTTGATGACTTGTGTACTAGTGGAAAAGGGTCTAGACTTGCATATCAATGATCTCAGGTTCGAACCCTCATGATAGATTGGTAGTGTGTGTGAAAAACCTCATAGTAATTTAGTTTATTGCTTGTATTCATTAAATAAAAAAGGAAACTTTTGTAACAAGTAAAATAAGCTTCCACATTGAAAGGTACCGGACCATTGACGACGAATTCTAGAAAATGAAGTTTTAATATGGAAACCCACAAAAGAAGGAAAGCGAAAGCCCACAGCAAAAGACCAGAAACTTCTTCCAGAGCCCAGAATTCGACAGTTCGTTAATACACGGTTTCTTTTTACAAAGAAATATCTCAATTTTCTGGTGATGTAAAGTACGAACGTCTTTTTCTTCCTTTTCTTTATTGGGTTGCAAAGAGCGGGGGGATCATAATCATCATATATGGAAATTGCACGACCTTTTTACAAATTAAAAAGCAGCACCAAAGCTCCACGAAATATGCTCAAGTCATGTCATGTCGAGCAAGCAACAACAATTTTGAATGGCCAAAAGGAAACCGATTTGCACACATAAGTAGTGATTAAATAATCACGGGACAATGAAGTGCTTAAATGTTGATGTGATATTGTTGGGTTTAGAACTTTAGAGGGAATGAAGTTGAACAAGAAACGAAAAAAAAAGCAGATCAAAAAAGCAAAATAAATAGGAAAAGACAATAGCTTGACGGAAATTAAATTACAAAGAAAAGAGAAACGTAAAAGAGAAGGAAATTAAATTAAAAGATAAAAAAATGAAACACAAATTACAAGAGGTAGCTCAACCATTTGTTGAGGAAAGACAAATATCAAGATCGAAGCCTTTTTTTTTTAGCAAAGAGGTTATCATTAAAACATAGGCAAACAAAACAATACAGACACGAAGCCAAAGGGAA
Source organism: Prunus avium (assembly GCF_002207925.1). The sequence continues at coordinate 2,925 of NW_018921531.1, forward strand.
GGCGGGAACATCTCCTTCAATCAAACAGCCAGGAAAAGGAAAACAAACAGACTAGAGAAAAAACAAGCAAAGAAGCTCAGTTAGACGGCCAGCCACTAGGACGCCACCAAGGGATGCATGTCAGCCTCTAACCAACAACAACTTACGATCTTGGAGGACAAGGTAATCCATCTGCCTGCAGATAAAAAACCAGGGATGATGGGGGTCTGTGAATCCAGACTTCCTCGTGCATCCTCCTCCTTGCATTCGCCGCAATTGAATCGTCTACACCATTTAACCGATGAGGGATCCACAACCAATTACAAAAGTTGAACTGGTTATAACGATTTCTAATAGCAGAAAGGATGGGACAAATAGACCAACACTCCTACTAATTCCGCCGTTGACATTTTGAACCAGCTCCTTCGAGTTTGTCTCAATGATGATGCAGGTGGCACCCAAGTGTCTCATAAAGAACCCCATCTTGTGCTTTAAGAGATCAACCTTCTCTTTAGTGCTGGCACTTCCAACAACATAGCAAGTTGAAACTATAATGCACATTTGTGCTAGAAAAACATGGAAACATCAAGAAAAATCTCAAGATGGATGCTTGTGGAGCCAATTTAGGTTGATATCTTCTTTGAGCACCTTTATGTGTATGTTTTTGAGAAGGGGTAAGAAGGGTTCCCATAAAATTTCAGTCTCTTCGTCACATATCACATTCTTCAACTGTTCAAGGTCCAAAACTGATGCAGGCAGATCTTGCAATCTTGAGCATTGTCTCATGTTGAGCTTTTTTAAACTGCAAATCTCACCAATGTGTTCAGGCAACTGCTTAATGCTAAAGCAATAGGATATGTCAAGAAAGTTTAACTTTTTGAGGTTCCTAATCGAGCTTGGCAACTCTAACAAGTCTGTACAAGACCTAAGCCTCAACACTTCCAAACTGAGTAACTTTCCGATCTTTTCAGGCAAGGCGGATAGGTTATGACAGTTGGTGATGCTAAGCTTCTTAAGGCGAATGAGATCACAAACCTCAACAGGCAACTCCACCAGATCATGGCAATAATCTATGTGCATTTCGCCTAGATTTGGCAATGCATCTAAAATGTTGATGGAACCTTTACTAAAAGCTTGACCGATGCTACACATGAACAAAGATATCTTCTGTACACTTTGCAACTGTTTGAGGTTCTTGCTTATTGAAGGAATTGAAATGTGTTCCAATCTAATTCTCTTCAGATTTGATGACGAACCAAGTAGTTGAAAATTATTTAATTCAGCAGGTAAGAAACTGAAATTTGTGACTATTAGAACCTTTAATTTATCCATTTTCTTCACAAATTCGGGTAAGTTGTAGCTCTTTGTTTCAAAATTTAGAACTAGAACCTCTGCTTTTGGTAGTTGCATGTTTGGCCATTTATTTGAGAAGGCTCCATCTGCAAACAATAAGCTATAAGATGTGAGTGTGGGAAATGCGCCAAAGTAATATTCAATTCATAGTGCGTAGTATGTGTGCGCGTCTGTGTGTACGTGTGTGCGTATTTACTAAAGAAAGAAAGATGGGACAACCAGTTGAGATAGATAATAGTCGAGCCTGCATGAGCTGATGCTTTGCCTCTGTCAGCCAGTTAGGAAGATTATCTCCACGTATGTCTATAATCAGTCTTTTTCTCTTTCCTATTGGGTCCTGGCTTGCCTGATGGATAGCCAACTCTCTAAGCATATCATGCTGAGTAACGAAGTGTTCAGTGTAATAGCCATCAGCCTCCCGCTCATTCCTGGATGTTCAATAATAATTTGCTCATAAGAGATTTCTTCAACATAAATATTGGAACAGAAAATTATGAGCAGCACCGAGTCATGAATATAAAGGAAAAAATGGAGTGACAGTAGCAGACGAGGAACATGAAAGCCTACATACCTTGCGGCTATAAGATTAGCTAAACTCTGGGTGGTTAGTTCGTAGAGGTTTGCAATGGACAGACTAGGTTCGTCTAGGCCATATAACTCTGCCCACATATCTATAAGGGTGGCAGCAGAGATTCTTTGATCTTTAGGAAATGAGCAAAGGTCAAGGAAACATTCCTTGAGTGTAGGCTTTTCTTTATCCAAGGCATCTATGCTGCTTTTGAGGCAAGCAAGCAAATCATTGTTAGATGCAAGTATAGAAGAACCTTTAGACCATTCCATTACTCTTTTTCGCCAGATCTCTATAGGTTGGCCGCGAAGTGATCTTCCAACTGCTGTAATCGCAAGTGGAAATCCCTTACATAGCTCTACTATCTGCAGTTCAATTTCCCCAAATGAAGCCAATCACTATTTGAGTTGCAGGCCCAAAACAATAGCGTCTAAATCTCATGTCAATGGTTTCATGCAGATGACAAAATGGTTAAGTAACTGTCTACGTAACATGAATGTATAATCATTTGCAGGTTGATATGGTAAATGGAAGCGTTCACTATTCACTCATGTGTATGGATGTTTAACAAATACATACATACATATATATATATATATATATATACATATAGGAGTTCTCAGTGCAGGATGTCCCTCCTTTTAACAAAGGACGAATTTTGTATTTAAAAGACAGACGTCCTGTAGAGAGAAAAAAACCTACATGTAATTATATTTAAAGAAAAATAATAAAAGAAATCACCTTTCTCGAAAGATCTTCCCGAGCATAAGAGCTCTTATCCTCCAAAGATGCTGAATGATGAAAAAGAGCCATTGCATCTTCATCATTCAAGGATTCCAAATGATATGGAGAACCAAATCTTGGAAATGCAAATCTTGATGTGACCAAAACTTTGTAATTTGTCATTTTGAATTCATCAAACTTCTCAAGTAGGGACTCTGATCCTGACCAAACATCATCCAGGACAAAAAGTACAGGATTTTGTGATGTTTCCTTCAGAAATTGTTGCAACCAGTAAACTGCAATTACTTCATTTTCGAAAGCAGGCACCTGGGAACCCTTGCGTTGATATAGCTCGTGTACAATAAGGTCCAAGTTGGGCTTTTTTGAAAGAGTGACGAAGAAGATATTGTTCTTGAATTTATCTATCCAAATACAATTTAAGAGACATGTCACGAAAAGCTCATTGAAATATGTCTCCAACTGTGCAAAGGAAAACAATATACACAAATGGTGGTCATACAAAAGAATATCCAGGTCTCAATTGGAAGCCTAACATATGCACATAGTAAGAACTACGTGAGGCAATATTCTTAAGAAGACATATCCCAGTCATGAAGTTATAAAATCCTTGGTTACTCTTCTGAAGTAATAATTCCTATCAGTGAGATGTGGTGAATATATTCCCGTAAGGCTATAACTGTAGAAAACAACTACATTTAAAGGTTGAATAAGATATCAGAAGTATAGAACAGAGAGACTTGAGTCTCCCTAAAACCTCTGTCCCTTAGCCATGCATATTGATATAAGTTTGACATAAATTTTCAATCCAATAAGACATACGATTCAGGCAACGGCTCATTACAAGATTAGTGGCTTGAAATGAAGCTATGTAAATATGTTAATTTGTTCAGATGGATCAGATTAGGGTATACTTATGTTAACCACCAACAAAAGGGAACTTAAAGAATATTGGTATCTTCCACATACCACTAAAACAAAAAAAATAATGTTAAGTTTCATATCATAATACCACTACCATTAGACTACTAGTGTAGCACTTTTCAACTAGGAAGTAAAACTGCTTTACCAATTAGAACTGAAAAAAAGAAGGTTGATATACCTCTAACTTCCTGATCTTGACAAAACTTTTTTGCCAATGTGGTTTTCCCACATCCACCAGCAGCAGTCAGCACAAGCATTGACACATCATCCTTAAGAAGCTTTATCTTCAATTCTTTCAATGGCACATCCAACCCAACTGTAACCGGTGGAGGTTCAGGCACTGAAGACCAACCATTGATTTTTTCAGGTTGGTTTTGCATCACCAAGTTCCCTTCAATTCGATGCAGCACCGTCTCTATATTCCTCAAAGAAACCAAGGTCTCCTTGGCATCCCTTATGCACTGCACTTTCAACACCTCCACTAGTCTTTGAAGACATTTATCCAATTCATCAAGCTTTCTGGTGTATCTGTATTTTCTGCAGCTCCACACACCAACCTTGCTGCATTTGTAAACAAGCTTTACCCCCTCCTCCATTTGCGTTGTAAAATTTCCTAGCCCCTCCTTTGACTTATATTTTTCTCTCTCTTTGATCACTGGCTGTAAAGACTCCAGTGTGGATTTGATATCTCCAAGCAGAGATTTAAACATGGTAGTCTCCTTCTTCACTGCTATAACAGCATCAAATAGCATTTGAAATGCTGCTCTAAAAGTACCCCCTCCGACTAAATCCACTGCCATGAGTGTAAAATAATACCCAACACCAAAATCAGACAAATTCTATTTGTTTCAAATAAAAAACCCAAACAATACGAAGACTCAATGATCTCCTTGCTCTGATGAAACAGGACAGAAATCCAATAAATGCTTTCTGAGATGAAAGAGAGTATAATCGAGTTCAGTGGCAAAGAATGCTATGAAGATGTACTTTGCAACTCTCTGAACTTATATGATGAGAGAGAGAAGATTCCAAGTTGGAGCTATATACCTTTTTGATTGACTGATTGACTAAAGCAAACGCAGTTTCCAGTGTAAGGTTGTACTAATTCGAGAAACTGCAACCATATGATCACAAAAATACACAAGAAACTGCTACGAACACCAGATTTTTGTTTCTGCAATTCACCGTGTCTCGGAAACATCGAGGGCAGATGATCAAACCGTGCACGCGGTGGAGAAAACAAGCCCTAATTTCGTTAGACCTTTTTTTTTTTTTTTCTTTTGGCAATTGCTAGGATAGAGTTTAAAGAAATAGGTCACATTACACTTTTGTCCCTGTAGTTTGAGTAATTTTTCACTTTTATACCGTAGTTTCAGTTGTACCTACCAATCTTAGTTATGTAATTTACTTTTGCAATTTTGATCCCAATTGTTAATTCTGTTAAAATTGAAGATGTAAATCTGATGCGGCAGCTTGTATGTGAAGAAGTAAAAATAAGCAAACTACATACTAAAATTGTCAAAAATTGAAACAATTTTACTAAAGTGTAATTTGACCAAAGAAATAATGCGAGAAATAATACAGGGAAATAGCGACGGAGCCACAAAAGAACAAGGAGGTGTAGCTGCATTTCCTCTCACCGAAAAATCCCTTGGAGAGGCTGGGACTTACCCCTCTGATGGTGCCCACCATGTGTTCAACTAAATGCCTCAAAGAGGTTGTGCTATTTTGTTTGTTTGTGTTTTTTTTTTTTTTCCATGAATTATGAATGACATTAGTATTATTTTTTGATGAACACATTAGTATTATTTAAATTCTAAGGGTATTTGGTTTTTTTTGTTTTTGTTTTTTTTGTTATTGAGCTTTTAGCCTTTTAAACTCTCCCTGAAAAATTCTTGGCTCCGCAATTGCAAGTATTAATGGAAAATTACTCAAAATGCAAGGATCAAAAGTATAATTTGGCCAAAGAAATAATACGAGAAAACAAAACATAGGGGTGGGTATGGACCGATTATATCGATTAAAGGATCTACTCATTCTTCATAAAAATTTATAATAAAAAAACTAGTCATGCGCTAGTAAACTTCAAAAGAAATAATAAGAGAAACAAAACGTAGGAGTAGGTATGGACGGGCTATTCTATACAGAACAAAGGATCTGCTCTTGGAAGATGCAAAGGTTGGATATGAACGGGGATATGTTTTTTTTTGGGGGCGGAAATGGGGATATGTTTATGTTTTTTAGGCAAGATGAGAAAGATTCACACAAATATTTTGTCTCTCCATCACAGATCCCTTCCTGCTGCAACCTTGAGCACTGTCTCTGTCTTTCGTCATAGAAGGTACATTAGTATATGGTACGAAGGAAAAAGGTAGAGAAGAAAATTAAGACAAAATGATGGTGGTAAATCCAAATCCTCTCATTCACTTTGTTTTTACAATGCAAAATGAAAACCAAAAAACGTAAAAGAGAAGAAAAGTAGGAAAAAGAAATGTTGAAATACAAATCACACAGACATTGCACCAACATTTGTTAAGGACAGTCAGCTCTCAAGCCTTGTAGTAGAGCCAATTAAGGTTGTGTTGTTCTTTTGCCACTGTTATGTTTATGTTTTTGAGACTGGATTTGAAAGGCTCCCCCCATAAGTTTTCTGTCTCTTCATCACATATCACTTCCCGTAACTCCCCAAGATTCAAAATTGATACTGGCAGCTCTTGCAGTCTTGAGCATTGTCCCATGTTGATCTTCCTTAAACCATTCATTTCACCAATCTCTTCAGGCAACTCAAACTTGGGTAAAACATAGTTCTCTGTCTGAAAATTCAGAACTAGAACCTCAGCTTTTGGTAGATTCATGTCGTGCCATTTTGCCGAGGACAATCCATCTGCAAACCAAAGCTATATGATGTAAGTTTTGGGGAAACATTAATGCAAAAGTACTATATTCAAGCCTTAGTTTATGTATTTGGTAAAGAAGGAGAGATGGGACAACCAGTTGAGATAGACAATAAGCGGGTCTTCTTGGGTTTATTCTTCTGTTCTGTCCACCCATTAGGGAGATTGTCACCACTGTCACCATAAATTTCTATAATCAGCCTTTTCTCCTGTCCTATTTCATCTTGACCAGTCTGATGGATAGCAAGATTTCTAAGCATGTCATGTTGGGTAACAAAGTGTTCACTGTAATAGCCATCCATCTCCATCTTCCCATTCCTGTTTAAGATCATAACTATTTTCTTAGCTAGTCATAAATATAATAAAGAAAGGGTAAAGTGGAGAAGAGATATCAAAGACGAGACGAATAGAAGCTTGCATACCTTGTGACTAGATTCACCAAATTACGATTGGTTAGCTCGCGGATGTTCGCAATGGACCAAGAATCCTTATCTAGTCCATATAACTCTGCCCACATATCAATGAGAGCAACAGCGGGGATACATCGGTCTTCAGGAAATGAAGCAAGGTCAATGAAGCATTCCTTGATGATAGGCATTCGTCCATCCAAGGCATCTAAGCTACTTTTGAGGCAAGCAAGGAAATTATCCTCAGAATCAAGAATAGAAGAACCTTTAGACAATTCTGCTACTCTTTTCTCCCAGATCTCTGTAGGCTGTTCGCACACTGATCTTCCGATCGTTGTAATGGCAAGTGGAAATCCCTTACAGAGCTGTACTATCTGCAGTTCAATTATCCCAAACGAAGTCAATAACTATTTGAGTTACATATAAAAAATTTAACCTCCTCCAAATCATACCAATTGTTTAATGATGATTAGAAAATGGTTAACCGGCTATATACTTTTCTTTATTCTTAGTTTAGAGTTAGTTCAAAAGTAAAGTAGGCACAAAAGTATATGCATCTGCAGCTATTGATGTTGTTCACTTTTGTGTATGGACAGTTCTTGTAGAAAATGAAGGTGATTTGTTTCCTTGTTTTGTGAGGCAAAATAAACATAAATTATGTTTTGAAATGCAAACAAGAAATCACCTGTTTCGCTAGATCTTCCGGTATATCAGAGCTCCTATCTGGTCGGGATGCTGCATGACGAAAAAGAGTCATTGCATCTCCTTGTTCCAATGTTCTTAATGGATATTCAGGGCCAAATCTTGTAAATTGAAATCTTGATGTCACCAAAATGTTGTAATTTGGCCTTTTGAATTCACCAAACTTATCAAGAAGGGATTCTGATCCTAGCCATACATCATCCAGGACCAAAAGTAGAGGATCCTGTCCTGTTTTCTTCAGAAATTCTTGCAGCCAGTTAAAGGCAATTGCTTCGTCTTGGAGAGCAGGTACCAGGGATCCGGCTTTTTGACATAGTTCTTGTACAACAAGGCAGTTGGTTTTCTTTGAAACAATGACGAAGAAGATATTGCTCCTGAATTTCTCTGCCCAAGTAGAACAAAAGAAAGCAGTCACCAAGTGGCCATTTAAATCTGTCCACAATTATCAAATTCTTTATTCAACAGATTCATTCTTGATTATAACTACAGAACTTTTCAATTTAGGAATCAAAACTTCACCAATTTGTATGTAAAAAAAAGGAATTGATATACATATATACCATACCTTTGACTTTCTGATCTTCGCAAACCTTTTGTGCCAGTGTGGTTTTCCCACATCCTCCAAGACCAGTCACCACAAGCATTGATGCCTCGTCCTTAAGAAGCTCCAACTTCAACTCCTCCACATGCGCATCCAATCCAACTGTAAAGGGTGGAGGCTCAGGTATTGCAGACCAACCTCTAATTTGATTTACATTTTGGTTTTGTGCCGCAATATTCACATTGATATGGTTCACCACTGTCGCCACATTGATCACCCGAGCCCTCAGGTCACTTGTTATGTGTGCTGTCAGTACACTTAACAGTGTTCTAAGAGATGCATCCAATGCAATAAGTTTTCTGGTGTACATAGGCTTATCGAACACGTTCCATGGACAAACCTTGGAGCACTTTTCAACGAGCTGAACACCCTTCTCCATTTGTATTTCAAACGTTTCTAGGCCCTGCATTGGGCAAAACAATATGTTGGGATGTTGCCTTACATCTTCATCCACTTGTTGAAACAATTCTAGGGTGCATTTGAGATCTCTGAGGTGGGTTTCAAACATTGTAGCCTTCGACGTCACTGCTACAACGCCATCAAGCAGCGCTCCAAATACTGCTCCTAGACCAGCTCCTCCTACCGCAGCAAATGCCATAAATACACTCAAACAACACCCAACTCTCAAGCTTTGTATTTGTTTGAGTCTAATCTGAGACAAGAAATCAGTCTCTGTCTTTGCAGATTACGAAATGTGGAGAAAGTGGGAGACTCTTGACAGAGATTTGTGACCCAAGAAAAACAATATGAATATATCGGTGAGAGAAACTCTGGGTCAATAAGGAAAGCTCGATCGAAGCTCGGTCGTACTTCTAGGAAATTATGTGTTCTTTTTAGGAAACGTTCGTAACAAGTAAAATAAGCTTCCACGCTGAAAGTGGGGCCGTTGACGACTAAGTCAAGATAGTCAAAGTTTTAGCAAAGCCAGTAGGACCACATTTGGTTAATTTCCTCCCATATAATGTTCTTTAGGAAGTCCCGATGGAAACCTCAGTAGGACCACATTTAGTAATTTGCTAGGAAATTATAAGTGTTCTTTTTAGGAAACTTTCGTAACAATTCCACACTGAAAGGTAGTGGGGCCATTGACGACCACATAAGAGCAGACACGTTTGTAACAAAGCCCACAATTGAACACTTAGTTATACACTGTTTCTATTTACAAAGCAATAGGTCAACTATTTACCCAAAAAAAAAAACATAAACCATAAAGAGAGGAAATTAATTTCAGGGAAAAAGCAAAATTTAAACACAAATCAGGAGGCAGCCAAAATATTTATTGAGGAAATAAAAATCTCAAGATGGAAGCTTGTGGAGCCAATTTAGGTTGATATCTTCTTTGACCACCTTTATGTGTATGTTTTTGAGAAGGGGGAAGAAGGGTTCCCATAAAATTTCTATCTCTGAATCACATATCACATCCTTCAACTGCTCAAGGTCCAAAACTGATGCAGGTAGGTCTTGCAATCTTGAGCATTGTCTCATGTTGAGCTTTTTCAAACTGCATGTCTCACCAATGTGTTCAGGCAACTGCTTAATGCTAAAGCAATAGGATATGTCGAGAAAGTTTAACTTTTTAAGGTTCCTAATCGAGCCTGGCAACTCTAACAAGTTTGTACATGACCTAAGCCTCAACACTTCCAAACTGACTAGCTTTCCAATCTTTTCAGGCAAGGAGGATAAGTTATGACAGTTGGTGATGCTAAGCTCCTTAAGGCGAATGAGATCACAAAGCTCGGCAGGCAATTCCACCAGATCGTGGCAATAATCTATGTGCATTTCGGCTAGATTTGGCAATGCATCTAGAATTTGGATGGAACCTTTACCAAAAGCTTGACCGATGCTACACATGAATAAAGATATCTTCTGTACACTTTTCAACTGTTTGAGGTTCTTGCCAATGGAAGGAATTGAAATGCGTTCCAATCTTATTCAGTTCTGATGTAGAACACATCGCCAAGTTGATCGAGGAACAACTAGACAGGCGCGCACGTCGTCACAGCAGCAAAGCCCAATCTGTGCAAGTATGGCCCCAAGCTCGAAATCGGGCCCATGACCTATCGTTTCGAAGAGAAAGGCATAACAAGTGCAACCCATTGCTTTACTCTGAAGTATGAGCTATTTTAGGCAAATTCTATTGTTTACTTTGACTTTTCTGCATTTAAAGTTTTTAGAATATTTTGAGAAACTTTTATTATTTTCCTTTTTGTTTTCTAATTAGTTTTCCTAGTAAGTCTAGGATTTCTCATTAGCTTTCCAAGCAAGTCTAGGGTTTCTCTTGTATAAAAGGAATGCATTGGAGCATCCTGAATTATCTATCATATTATCAATCAAATACCTTTGAGTTTTACTCAATTTTCTGGTGGATTCCAGTTCGTTGGTGGATTCCGACATTGTTACTTTAGGGTTATCGTTCGATCTCCCTATTCCCCTATATCTCACTGTGTCAGTTGGTATCAGAGCAGGTTTTTGCCTGACTCAAAGTGCCTCCAATGGCTTGTCCAAACGGAGAAGATATGTTAACGCAACTTTCCTTTCCTAGCCTACATAGAAGTCAACTTCACAATCTCCTCCTAGCAATTAGCCTTTCATGCTGTAAATCGGATTTCCTGCTGTAAATAGGATTGTATTCATGTCTATATTATTTCCTACCTTAAGTAGATATCATGTACTAGCATAAATAGGGACTTTGTGTAATCTGTCAAATACAAGGAAATATATTTTCTACATGGTATCAGCCTAACCTAGGGTTTCCTCCCTCTCCCTTATTTGATCCAATCCTCATCTAGGTCCACCTCATGGCTTCGTCTGAATCCACCATCTCCCTCCCTAGCCCAAACTCTTCTCATTTTATCAACTTACTGACTCCAACTATCTTCTTTGGCTCCGCCAACTCAAACCCTTTTTAGTCGGTCATGAGCTCTGGAAATTTATCGATGGCACTCATAAACAACATTCTGCCCAAACCTCCACTTCTACCATCGCAACACCCATAACCACCACTGCCACTCTTACCCAAACCAATCCCGCCCATGCTCAGTGGTACCAACAAGACCAACTCATTGTTAGCTATATCACTAGTACACTCTCTGAGTCCATTCTTTCTCTCACCGTCAGCTGTACCTCTGCTCGAGATCTCTGGGAGTGTCTCCAACGCCACTTCTCTCAATCCTGTATGACCAGTGAATCTGCTCTTCGTTTTCAACTCATGGATTTGCAAAAAGGCTCTCAACCCATTGATGCTTACCTTCGTCATGCTAAGTCCCTTGCCGATTCACTGGCTGTCATCAATGAACCTGTCTCCCCAAAAGAACTTGTCACTGTTGTGCTTTGGGGTTTAGGACCCGATTACAAAATGCTCGTCACAACAATTCTCAATTTTCCCCCACTTCCTGACTTTGTTGATCTTCGTGCTCGTTTGTTATCTTTTGACGCACATGCTCCTCAAATCTCTCCTGATCAAAACACAGCGCTAATGGCCACCCAATCTTCTTCTCACACCACTGGTCATACTTCCTTCCCTTCTCACCGTGGTGGTGGCTCTTCCAGCACCAGGCTCGGTGGCTGGCGCTTCCTGGAGCAACTCGTGGAATGACTTCCAGCAGCCCTAATGGCCTAATCAACCGTAGCCTCATTTTTCACCAAGTTCTGGATCTCAAAGCAACTGGCCTTCCTTTCAGCCTTCTTGGGCCTAATCTGCCGCTTCTAGCAAACACTCTGCCCGGCCCAACTCAGCTCCTGGTGTCTTGGGACCCGCTTGGTGTACCACCTGCAATACCAATCAACATACTACTGCAACATGTCCCCATCGCTACAATGGCCCAGAATCCTTTCCTTCCTTTTCTAAGGCTCAATTCATGCAACCATCTGACTCCACTTGGTACCCTGACACAGGTGCCAGTCATCACATGACTGGTAGTGCTTCTAATCTCCAAAATCAACAGCCATATCAGGGTAATAATTCTGTATTTCTTGGTAATGGAGATTCTCTCTCTATCTCTCATACTGGTTCTCTTCTTCTTCCTTTAGGTTCTCACAAATTTTCTCTTCAAAATGTCTTTTGTCTTCCCTCTCTTCGTACTAATCTTCTTTCTGTTGCCCGTTTTACTCGTGATAATTTAGTTTTCTTTGTCTTTACTCTTGACTTTTATCAAATCTATGACTTACGTACTAGTTCGTTACTCTTTCAGGGCTCTTCTAAAGATGGTATTTATCCACTTTCCCTCTCCTCTCACTCATCCACTATCCCCGGTGCCTTTACCACCGTGCACTCTCCTGCTTGGCATCGTCGCCTTGGCCATCCATCCCATCTTGTGCTCTCTCACTTAGCACCATCTCTAGGCTTTAAAGTTTCTCATGCTTTCTGTAAGGATTGTGCACTTAGCAAATCCACCAAACTATCCTTTATTAGTAATAAAACCTTTTCCCCATCTCCCTTTTATTTAATTCACTATGATGTATGGATGTCCTCGGTCATTTCTGTCACTGGTTATCACTATTATGTCTTGTTAACAAATGACTTTTCCCGTTACTCCTAGATTTATCCTATGCACCGTAAAAATGAGGTCTTTTCTCACTTTCAAACCTTTCTTGCCATGGTTAAAAATCAATTTCACACCACTGTGCAAATCCTTCAAAGTGACAATGGCACTGAATATGTTAATAATGCTTTCTCTGATCTTTGTAGTCAACTAGGCATCCATCAACGTTTCTCATGTCCCCACACTCCCCAACAAAATGGCCTAGCTGGACGTAAACACAGACACATTGCTACCATGATCTGTACCCTCCTTACTGTTGTGTAGATACAGCTGCACCAAAATGGATTCAGTTGCATCCTCAACTTGTGATACTCGCAAGTGCACGAGCCGTTTGGCGCATACAATCATCTCTTCCAACATCTTCCCTCCTACTCTCATCTCTAAGTGTTTGGGTGTTCTTGTTTCCCTTACCTTGGACCATATACTGAAAATAAACTCACAAATCGCACCCTTGAATGTGTTTTCCTTGGATACAATTCTCACCACAAAGGTTACCGTTGTTTACATCCCTCCACGGGTCGTGTTTACACGTCCCACCATGTTTTATTTAACGAAATGCATTTTCCATTTGAGCATTTGTAGGTATCATCTTCTTCAGAGTATGTGGATATTGAATTCCACCCAATTCTGCCCTCCTCCACACTTGGGCCCGTATCGATCACTCATGTCCTAGACTCGCAACCTCACGGCACCTCCCTAGTGCGCACCTTTCTAGCTGCTGCAGTCACAAGCCATGTTCCACTCAACGACACTTCTTCTGCTTTATACCAGCCATTACTCCAAACTTATTCCTGACGCCCTTGCATACAGCTCTCCCCACTTGCTCCTGCCCCTGTTCTAGCAACTCCGAACCTCGCAGTTCTAGAAACTCCGAACCCCCCGGTTCCAGCAGCTCTGAACTCCCCAGTTCCAGTAGCTCCGAACCCCCTGGTTCCAGTAGCTCTGAACCCCTAGGTTCCAGCAGCTCCACAATATCCTACCCCTATTCCTCACATGCGCACCCATCTTCAGGATGGCATTCAAAAGCCCAAGCTTCATACCGACGACACTATCAAATATCTCATTCCCCGTGCCTTATTAACTGTTGTTGAGCATACTGAACCTATTTGTTTTTCACAGGCCACTAAGCATCCTGAATGGCGTGATGCCATGACTGAAGAGATCAATGCACTTCTCAAAAATCATACATGGTCTTTGGTTCCTTCCTCTTCGTCTCAGAACTTGGTTGGGTGCAAGTGGGTTTTTCGGATTAAGCGTCACTCTGACGGCTTCATTGAACGCTACAAAGCTCGTCTAGTTGCCAAGGGTTTTCATCAACGTCTGGGCATAGACTATGCTGAAACCTTCAGTCCTGTTGTCAAGCCTACCACCATTCGCACTGTTCTCAGTCTTGCAGTTTCTTGTGGTTGGTCCCTTCATCAACTTGACGTAAAAAATGCCTTTCTTCATGGGTTTCTTCAAGAAGATGTCTACATGGCTCAACCCCCTGGTTTCATCAATCTCACTCGTCCTTCTTATGTTTACAAGCTCCACAAAGCACTCTATGGCCTCAAACAAGCACCTCGTGCTTGGTTCCATCGCATCAGTACTTTCCTTCTCTCTATGGGCTTTACACTGAGCCAAGCTGACACTTCATTATTTATTTTTCAACAGGCATCTCATACCATCTTTCTTCTTCTATATGTCGACGACATCGTGGTAACTGGCAGTGATTCCACTCATCTCCAACAATTCATCTCTCTTTTAGGTGGCCACTTTGACATCAAAGACCTTGGTCCGCTCAGCTATTTCTTGGGTTTACAGGTTCTTCATAAGGATGGTACTCTCCACATCAATCAACTCAAATATGCACATGATCTTTTACAGAAAGCCAATCTTCTAAACTCCAAACCAGCATATACTCCATTGGCTGCCAAGGTTCTCCTCTCTGTCTCTGATGGTGCTTTCATCTCCAACCCAACCGAGTATCACGAGCTTGTTGGCAGTTTATAGTATCTCACACTTACTCACCCTGACATATCTTTTGATGTCAACACTGTTGCTCAATTCATGAGTGCCCCTCGCACCTCTCACCTTGTTGCCGCCAAACGGATACTTAGGTACATCAAGGGCACTATTGACCTCGGCTTTCTTTTACACTTCTTTACTCATTTCTAGTTTCCCTCTTTCATTTGTGCATTTGTGGTGTGTTAAATAAGTGTTCTTTATGTACTCAAATTAGAACTTATAGGAAGCCGACAAGTTCTTCGTGGGATCGACCCCGTACTTACATAATCTATACTTCGATAGATTCGTGCACTTGCGGGTATTTTTAATTGGTTGTTTGCACATTAATTTGTGTCCTCTTAGGAATGCAACAGCAAATCTCACGGCCTGGTGCTCCAAGCCGAGGGGATATGCGTCAACACGTGACGTCCTTCTTTTGGATGCGGTGCGGTTGTGCGCGAGCGTGCCAGCACGGTTTACCGTGCATCGAGAGAGTGAAGTGTTTGGATAAAATGGTTAAGTGGTGCGTATGTTTGAGTTCGACTTCTAATCAAACGATTGTGGCCGAGAGAGGAACTGATCTCTGCTGTCAGGTTCACGGCCTGAGCTACAAGGCCGTTTGGCGGTGGTGTTGGTGGGTTTTGGGCGGTGCTCCGGCGCGTTACTCAGAGAGCGATGGTCGTATGATATATGGGGTGGATGAGAGAGTAACAGAGATGGTGCTCCGGCGCCTTGAAAATCAAGGGTCGTATGATATATTGATGAATGAATTTTCCTTACAATCTATCACTACTCCTAGGAAAACAAGTAAAGGTATTGAAAGTGCATTACAAGAAAATATAATTTGCTTCGTGGGAGGCTTTTGGTTTGGTGTTTGAACCCTTTGAATGTAGCTCGAGCTTGATATTTATAGGAAGAGCTCTGAAGGAGTAATCGAGGCTGAAAATCTGCATGGTGGAGACTGATCAGAGCAAGTGGGTAGTCCAATCGACATTTGGGATCGTGAAGCATGGTGGTGTGACCCCATAAATCCCGGTAAATCTCGGCCGCCGCCCTGATCGTGGGTTCTGCACCCCTGGTCGTGGAGACGCATTTAATGTTCTGATAGCTGGTGACCTAATCTCTCAAGCTGTAAGAATTTTCGTAAGAATGTTTGCGCATTAAATGCCTTTTCGAGGCTAGTGGGTTTGCTGCAACAGTCAGAGGCGTTACTTCATTAAATGAAGTATGGGACCTTGTTGCCACGTGGTGATTTTAACCTTAATATCTCAGGCCGTGTCTCTTACGCCCTTCGGCCTCGGCCGTTGCGAGACCGAGAGGATTCCGCCTTCGCAGGTTTTCTTTTGTTTTAAGGAAGACAAAATGCTTAACGAACCGCCACGTTTCAGTTCATGAGTAGGTGCTAGGGCCAAGAGGAAGTCCCTTCGGTCAGTTTATGACCGTGATTTATTAGGCACAAACAGTGTGCGTCTTCGGTTCCCAGTCCAACTCTTTTGTGACAATCTCAACACCACGTACATGGCTGCCAATCCAGTTTTCCATGCCCGCACACGTCACATTGAGTTGGACTATCACTTTGTTCATGAAAAGGTTGCTCTTGGAAGTCATCAAGTTTGTTTTATTCCTTCTGTCAACCAACCTACGGACCTGTTCACCAAAGCTCTTCACAAACCACGCCATCAGCATATGTCTTCCAAACTTGTGCATCCTGTGACGCCCAGTTTGCAAGGGGGTGTTAACGCAACTTTCCTTTCCTAGCCTACATAGAAGTCAACTTCATAATCTCCTCCTAGCAATTAGCCTTTCCTGCTGTAAATCGGATTTCCTGCTATAAATTGGATTATATTCATATCTATATTATTTCCTACCTTAAGTAGATATCATGTACTAGCATAAATAAGGACTTTGTGTAATCTGTCAAATACAAGGAAATATATTTTCTACAAGATAGGAACTGTGGAGACGAAAATTAAGACAAACTGATGGTGGTAAATCCAAATCCTCTCATTCACTTTGTTTTTACAATGCAAAATGAAAACCCAAAAACGTAAAAGAGAAGAAAAGTAGGAAAAAGGAATATTGAAACACAAATCACACAGACATTGCACCAACATTTGTTAAGGACAGTCAGCTCTCAAGGATTGTAGTAGAGCCAATTAAGGTTGTGTTTTTCTTTTGCCACTGTTATGTTTATGTTTATGAGACTGGATTTGAAAGGCTCCCCCCATAAGTTTTTTGTCTCTTCGTCACATATCACTTCCCGTAACTCCCCAAGATTCAAAACTGATACAGGCAGCTCTTGCAGTCTTGAGCATTGTGCCATGTTGATCTTTCTTAAACCACTCATTTCACTAGTCTCTTTAGGCAACTTCTTAATGCTCAAACAATTATATATGTCAAGAAAGCTTAACTTTTTTAGGTTCTTAATAGAGCCTGGAAGCCTTTCCAACTCTGTGCAGGACCTTAGCCTTAATACCTCCAAATTGACCAGCTTTCCAATCTCTTCAGGCAAGACAGATAGCTTATGACAATTGGTAATACTGAGCTTCTTTAGGTGGATAAGATCACAGAGCTTGGCAGGCAATTCCACCAAATCATTGCAATAGTCGATGTTCAATTCCACTAGATTTGGAAATGCCTCTAAGATTTGGATGGAAGAGTTGCTAAAAGCTTGACTGATGCTGCACATGAATAAAGATATCTTCTGCAGACTCTTCAACTACATGGAGTTCTTGCTAATGGAAGGAATTGAAATGCGCTCCAATCTTATTCTCTTCAGATTAGCCAAAGAACCCAAAAGCTTGAAATTACTCAAGTCAGTTTGTAAGACACCATAATTTGTGACTATTAGAACCTTCAACTTGGACATTTTCTTCACAAACTTGGGCAGAACATAGTTCTTGGTCTGAAAATTTAGAACTAGAACCTCAGCTTTTGGTAGATGCATGTTGTGCCACTTTGCTGAGGACGATCCATCTGCAAACCAACGCTATATGATGTGAGTGCGGGGAGAAATTGTTGTGAAAATGGACAAACACTTTCACTCACTCCCCTAATGATCTTGTTGTTGATGGACTTTGTGACACACACAATGATGGATGAATCACACACACACACACAC
>NW_018921531.1:44287-84493 GCF_002207925.1 Prunus avium
AGGCTCAAGATACATTCAAAAGGTTCAAACACCAAACCAAAGCCTCCCACGGAGCAACTTATATTTTCCTGTAATGCACTTTCAATATCTTTACTTGTTTTCCTAGGAGTAGTGTTAGACTGTAAGGAAAATTCATTCATCAATATATCATACGACCCTTGATTTTCAAGGCGCCGGAGCATCATCCTTGTTATTCGCTCATTCACCCCATATATCATACGACCGTCGCTCCCTGAGCAGCGCGCCGGAGCACCTCCCAAAACCCACCAACACCATCACTAAACGGCCTTGTAGCTCAGGCCGTGAACCTAACAGCTGAGATTAGTTCATTTCTCAGCTACAATCATTTGATTAGAAGACGAGTCCAAACAGGCGCACCACTTAACCATTCTATCCACATCAACCATCTCGACGCACAGTAGACCGTGCTGGCACGCCCACGCACAAACGCACCGCACCCAAAAGCAGGAAGCCACGTGTCAACGCATATCCCCTCGGCCCGGAAACCCAGGCCGTGAGATCTGCGCGGTAGACAGGTGGAGGGGAATAATAAGCATTGACCTTCGTCAGTGAGCCCTTGGCAACCCAAAGCCAATTGAAAAGTGTGGATGTGAGTTACAGGGTCTTCCACCCCTGAGTAAAACGATATTCGGAGTGCTTGGACCTCTTTTTCGTGTCTGAACGTTCGGATGCGATTGGTGAATGGTCCCGGTTGTACCTTTCCCCACGTTGGTGTCCGAGCTTGGTTCTGTTCTTCCTCAATGCGGTTCATCTTCTGGAGGAGAAGACGGATGGTGGGATCGGTGGAGGGGAGATCGTAACCGAAGGGTTCTGTTGCTCGGTTCTCTGTGTGTCGGCCAGCATTGTGGCCCTGAGCCTCTTGATCTGCCGTTCGGCTGGAGTTTCTCTCATAGCTTCCCTTATGCCGATCGTTCCCTTTATTCAATCGGTGGCTATGGTGCTCTTTTGAAGGTCCTGCCGATCGGTGGGAGATTGTGGTTCCCGGTGAAGTTGGAACATAGTCTGATTCGTCCGTCTCCTCCAGGCCGATTGCGTCGTAGCTTCGGCGTATGGGGGATTTTGGTCCGAGTGCCTCCAGACGTCGATCGTTAAGTTTGGCTTGGATTGGGATGGGCGAAGGCGGTCGCTCTTTGCGCCGATCGTTGATCCTATCGCGGCAGTCGGAGTAAACTTGGTATTCTTAGTGACGCTCCCTTAGGGAGGGTACGAACAGCCTTCGGGAGGCAGATGGCTTGCTTGTGGCTTGCTACTTCCCTTTATCCTGAGCGCTGGGTTTCCGCACGCTTTTAAACGATTTCTCCTGCCGAAGCTGTATGGTCCGTTCCAGACCGTCCTGCAGCTGGGTTGAGTGCGTTTGCTGATCATGAAGCTGCCTCTGGGTGTCATCAAGTTTAGAGGAGAGGATATTGTTGTGCTCCTGCATTTTTGCCATTTCTCGTTGTAGAGTCTCCATGCGAGCTTCCAGAGTATTTTGTCGAACAGGTGTTTCTGTTCGGGGTGTGTAAGGTAGGGGAGCAGGGCTTGGCTCGCCACCGACGCCGAGGATGGGACCATCGGCAGGGAGGGACGAAGATGGATTCATCATTCTTTGGCTCAAAGTTTTGAGATATGGGTTGATCGATAAGCAATTCCCACAGACGACGCCAATTTGTTGACACTAAAACTGAACAGATAGAGATGAGTGCAACTTACAAGTGATGTGGACGATCTAGAGATCGATTGAGTGCTTGACACAGATTCTTCCTGTCCTTGGATGCTGATCCTGAGTAGAAGGAAGCCGAGGCTCGTGAGGTCTATGGAACCGGTGTGGAACCAGCCTAAGACCCTCCGATGCCGAAGTAAGTTTGTTTCTAAGAGCTTTTACTACTGACAATGTATTTAGCATAAAAGTCAAGCTGAAAAGTCTTACCCCTCGTATTATAATGAAGGGGCCTATTTATAGAGGGCATTTGGTATGCTCTTAGTACTTAATTTCGATGTGGGACTTGTTGGAGGGCCCTACGAGGTTGACATGAGTCTTTGGATATTTTGGGCGTGGCCTTCGAGGTTTGCTTCGCAGAATCGGTAGGCGATACCGATTCTAGACTCCGCTAAGCGTCATCGGTAGCCTATACCGATTGTTCGCTGCCTTGGGCCATTGGGGGTTTTACTGATCCACGTGTCAAAGTATGAGTTGAGGGTCATATACGGTACAAACACACGGAAAACTTTATGTACAATAAATACTGAGGCGGTTTGGTCTTGCCTCACCTCCGACACACGCCTACGCATGCCTTTGAAAACACTTATCACAATAATAAAGTCAAAGCAATTTCGCATGAAATTCTTCGTTCGACGTATGATACACGCAAACAAGATAATCCACACACGACAAAGTCTGAATGTTGCATTCATATGAGTCGGTCTTTGAACGTCTAGCTAATCAAGAAGACTATTATTAGATTAAAGAAAACAAAGTTAGGAAACTATATTGTGTCCTCCCGACACGTAATTCTGAGCTCAATCACAATAATAAAGTTGGAGCAATTCACATGAAATTCTTTGTTCAACATATGATAAACACAAACAAGATAATCCACCCACGACAAGGTTTGAAGGTTGCATTCATATGAGTCGGTCTTTGAACGTCTAGCTAATCAAGAAGACTATTATTAGATTAAAGAAAACAAAGTTAGGAAACTATATTGTGTCCTCCCGACACGTAATTCTGAGCTCAATCACAATAATAAAGTTGGAGCAATTCACATGAAATTCTTTGTTCAACATATGATAAACACAAACAAGATAATCCACCCACGACAAGGTTTGAAGGTTGCATTCATATGAGTCGGTCTTTGAACGTCTAGCTAATCAAGAAGACTATTATTAGATTAAAGAAAACAAAGTTAGGAAACTATATTGTGTCCTCCCGACACGTAATTCTGAGCTCAATCACAATAATAAAGTTGGAGCAATTCACATGAAATTCTTTGTTCAACATATGATAAACACAAACAAGATAATCCACCCACGACAAGGTTTGAAGGTTGCATTCATATGAGTCGGTCTTTGAACGTCTAGCTAAATATTATTAGATTAAGGGAAACAATAGGACACTATATCATGTCCTCTCCACATGTAGTTCTTAGCTCAATCACAATAGTAAAGTTGGAGCAATTTCACATGAAATTCTTCGGTTGGATGTATTATACTGGTAAACAAGATATTCCACCCACCACAAAGTCCGAATGTTGCATTCCTATGAATTGGTTAAACAAAGATAACTATCATTAGATTAAAGATTAGTTATGTAAGAGTGCTCGTTGCACCTAGCTATTTAAGAAATAAAAGAAATTTCCTGAATTATTAGTTCAGCCGTTTGCTTTTTCTGTATCATTTCTTCGAAAGACAAAGGTTTGTTGTCACATTTAACAAAAGTTAAGTTGTTGGTTACTCCACCACCTAGGTTGTTGGTTACTCCACCACCTAAGTTGTTGGTTACTTACTTTATCATTTACCCACCGCATGTACGTTTTTCTTCTTAAGGATTTTATACGTTTTACTGTTTGATGCATGAGTTTTACCAAAACGAGGAATAACTTACCCTTTTTTCGTTTTTAAAGAAATAGCATCTTTATTCTGAGCTCGATTACAAATAGTAAAGTTGGAGTAATTTCGCATGAAATTCTTCAATTGGACGTACGTATGATACACGTAAACAAGATAATCCACACACAACAAATTCTTCAAGATGGATGCTTGTGGAGCCAATTTAGGTTGATATCTTCTTTGAGCACCTTTATGTGTATGTTTTTGAGAAGGGGTAAGAAGGGTTCCCATAAAATTTCAGTCTCTTCGTCACATATCACATTCTTCAACTGTTCAAGGTCCAAAACTGATGCAGGCAGATCTTGCAATCTTGAGCATTGCCTCATGTTGAGCTTTTTTAAACTGCACATCTCACCAATGTGTTCAGGCAACTCCTTAATGCTAAAGCAATAGGATATGTCGAGAAAGTTTAACTTTTTAAGGTTCCTAATCGAGCCTGGCAACTCTAACAAGTCTGTACATGACCGAAGCCTCAACACTTCCAAACTTACTAGCTTTCCAATCTTTTCAGGCAAGGCGGATAAGTTATGACAGTTAGTGATGCTAAGCTTCTTAAGGCGAATAAGATCACAAAGCTCGGCTGGAAATTCCACCAGATCATGGCAATAATCTATGTGCATTTCGGCTAGATTTGGCAATGCATCTAGAATTTGGATGGAACCTTTACCAAAAGCTTGACCGATGCTACACATGAATAAAGATATCTTCTGTACACTTTTCAACTGTTTGAGGTTCTTGCTTATGGAAGGAATTGAAATGCGTTCCAATCTAATTCTTTTCAGATTTGATGACGAACCAAGTAGTTGAAAATTATTTAACTCAGAAGGTAAGAAACCATAATTTGTGACTATTAGAACCTTTAAATTATCCATTTTCTTCACAAATTCGGGTAAGGCGTAGCTCTTTGTTTCAAAATTTAGAACTAGAACCTCTGCTTTTGGTAGTTGCATGTTTGGCCATTTATTTGAGAACGCTCCATCTGCGAAAAACATGTTATAAGGTGTGAGTGTGGGAAATATGCGGAAGTGCTACTGGCGCGCATACGAGTGTGTGTGTGTGTGTGAATATGTGAACGTGTGTGCGTATGCGTTTTTACTATAGAGAGAGAAGGATGGGACAACCAGTTGAGATAGATACTAGTCGAGCCTGCATGAGCTGATGCTTTGCCTCTGTCAGCCATTTAGGAAGATTGTCTCCATGTATGTCTATAGTTAGTCTTTTTCTCTGTCCTATTGGTTCCTGGCTCGCCTGATGGATAGCCAACTCTCTAAGCATATCATGCTGAGTAACAAAGTGTTCAGTGTAATAGCCATCCGCCTCCCTCTCATTCCTGGATGTTCAATAATAATTTTCTCATAAGAGATTTCTTCAACATAAATTTTGGAACAGAAAATTATGAGCAGCGGTGAGTCGTGAATATAAGGGAAAAAGTGGAGTGATAGTAGCAGACAAGAGGAACATGGAATCCTACATACCTTGTGTCTACAAGATTAGCTAAACTCTGGGTGGTTAGTTCATAGAGGTTTGCAATGGACAGACTAGGTTCGTCTAGCCCATGTAACTCAGCCCACATATCTATGAGGGTGGCAGCAGAGATCCTTTGATCTTTAGGAAATGAGCAAAAGTCTAGGAAACATTCCTTGAGGATAGGCTTTTCTTTGTCCAAGGCATCTAAGCTGCTTTGGAGGCAAGCAAGCAAATCACTGTTAGATGCAAGTATAGAAGAACCTTTAGACCATTCCATTACTTTTTTTCGCCAGATCTCTATAGGCTGGCCGCGAAGTGATCTTCCAACCGCTGTAATGGCAAGTGGAAATCCCTTACAGAGCTCTACTATCTGCAGTCAATTTTCCCAACTGAAGTCAATCAATATTTGAGTGCAGGCCCAAAACAAAAGTGTCTAAGTTGGTTTCATGAAGATGACAAGGTTTAAGTAATTGTCTACTTAAAATGAACGTATAATCTTTTGCAGGTAGATGTAAATGGGAGTGTTCACTATTCACTCATGTATGTATGCATGGTTGTTCTACAAATATACACACACACACATATATATATATATATATATATATAGGAATTCTCAGAGCCGGACATCCATCCTTTTAACAAAAGATGAATTTTGTATATAAAAGACGGATGTCATGTAGAGAGAAAAACCCCTATATGTAATTATATGAAAAGCAAACATAATCTCTTGATCCTTGTCTGTGACACATAAATAAGCATATATGTTGTGCTTTGCGGACAAAGAACTCACCTTTCTCGAAAGGTCTTCCCGAGCATAAGAGGTCTTATCATCCAAGGATGCTGAATGACGAAAAAGAGCCATTGCATCCGCATCATTCAATGATTCCAAATGATATGGAGAACCAAATCTTGGAAATGCAAATCTTGACGTGACCAAAACTTTGTAATTTGACATTTTGAATTGATCAAACTTCTCAAGAAGGGACTCTGATCCTGACCAAACATCATCCAGGACAATCAGTAAAGGACTTTGTCCTGTTTCCTTCAGAAATTGTTGCAACCAGTTAACCGCAATTACTTCGTTTTGGAACGCAGGCACCTGGGAACCCTTCCGTTGATATATTTCATGTACAATAAGGTCCAAGTTGGGCTTCTTCGAAAGAGTGACAAAGAAGATATTGTCCTTGAATTTATCTATCGAAATAAGATATAAGAAAGGTGTCACTAGAGACGAACTTAGGATTTCAAAATGGGATGCGCTAAATTTACCTTACGTATAAGCTTATTAAGTTCATCTCTAATGCTAGATAACTCAAACCCAAAATTTCCCGATCTAAAATAGAACTATTCATGTATATCTCATACTCAACTTTATTAATTGTTTAAAAATGATTTAACTCTAAAATAATTTTATGTTTAATTTTTTCTTAACTTAATTTTAGTTTATATCATCGTAATTTATTTTCTTGAACATTTAACTTTTAAAAAAAATTCAAATTTGGGAAGCAAAATTTTGATTCATAAATGGTATAAGGAGATAAAAGATAACATTTATTACCTCTAAAAAAAATAACATTTATTACTTCTTTTTTTTTTGTTGGAGCTGATGTATTACTTGTTTCTTTGTCTCAAAATTCTTTTTGATGTTATTAATTGTTACAATATTGCGCAAGGGGGTGTGGTTTTAATTTAAACAAAAATTTGATGGGTAAATGTGGTTTTTAATTAAAGTTTTTTAAGGTTAATTGTTTCTCTGTTTTCAAAACAAAAAAGTTCATTGTTTCACTTTCACCAATTCAATGCTGGGTTTGGTATTTTATGTTGATTGAAACTTGGGGTAGGTGTGCTGGGTTTGTTATTTTATACTTTAAAAAAAAAAAAAGGGAACCGCCTGGCTATAGCCCATGTTAACTAAAGGGACGGTCCGTCCCTCTCACTAGAAGCTCATTTAAATATGTCTCCAATTGTGTAAATATGAGCAATGATGCTTTCATCCTTCCATATCACTATTACTAGACTAAAAGAGAAGTTCAGAAAAAAAAAAAAAAAAAAAGTAGACCGAGATACCTTTTACTTCCTGATCTTGACAAAATTTTTTGGCCAATGTGGTTTTCCCACATCCACCAGCAGCAGTCAGCACAAGCATGGACACATCATCCTTAAGAAGCTTTATCTTCAATTCCTTCACTGGCACATCCAACCCGACTGTAACCGGGGGAGGTTCGGGCACAGCAGACCAACCATTGATTTTTTCAGACTGATTTTGCATCACTAAGTTCCCTTCAATACGACGCAGCACCGTCTCTATATTCCTTAATGAAACCAAGGTCTCCCTGACATCCCTTATGCCCTGCACTTTCAACACATCCACTAGTCTTTGAAGACATCTATCCAATTCATCAAGTTTTTTGGTGTATCTATATTTCCTGCAGCAGCTCCACACACCAACCTTGCTGCACTTGCGAACAAGATTTACCCCCTCCTCCATTTGCATTGCATAATTTTCTAGCCCCTCCTTTGGGTTATATTTTTCTATGTCTTTTATCATTGGATGTAAAGCGTCTAGTGTGGATTTGATATTTCCAAGGTGAGGCTTAAACATGGTAGTCTCCGCCTTTACTGTTATAACCGCATCAAGCAGCATTTGAAATGCTGCTCTGAGAGCACCCACGCCTACTGCCGATGCCATAAGTATAAAGCAATATCCAAAGCTAAATTCAGACAACTTCTATTAGGTGTCAATCCAAAGCCTAAGATAAGAAGAAGAAAAAAAAAAGCAATAAGTTGACGTAACTTGGGATCAAAGAAATGAATAAATTAACATTGGCGCAAGAACCCAACAATGCAAAACTCAATCTTATCTTACTTGTTGTTAGTGATGCCGATGGTGCAAGACAGAAAAGAAATATGAAAAACTGTTTCTTGAGATAAAACTGTTTCTGGAGAACAAAATAAGTTACGTTGTTTGCAATTTTTCTGTTTCAGTTCAGCGTATTAAATATAGTACTAGTTGATGCCGATGGTCAAGGTCAAATGACCTAGCCCAGCAAATACTACGAGCCGTAAGGAAAGTTGCAGAAAAGACTTTTTTTTATTTTATTTTATTTGGTTTGACGAAGTGCAAAGCCAAATGCTCTTTTTTTTTTTTTAATTCAAGAAATCTTTATAAAAAGATTTTTTTTTGTTTTTCTTTAAAAACAAAAAAAAAGGTAAGTTATTCCTCGTTTTGGTAAAACTCTGCATCACCTCACCAGTAAAACGTATAAAATCCTTAAGAAGAACAAACGTACACGCGGTGGAGTAAATGATAAAGTAAGTAACCAACAACTTGACTTTTCTTATAAGTGAAGAACATACTTTTGTCTGTCCAAGAAATGATAAAGAAAAAGCAAAAGGTTGAATAGCTAGGCGCAATAAGCACTCTTGCATACTTTTGTCTTTCGAATAAATGATGATAATTCAGGAAATTTCTATTATTTCTTAAATAGCTAAGTGCAATGAGCACTCTAACATAACTAGTTTTAAATCTAATCATAGTTATCTTTATTTATCTAAACGTTTAAAGACCGATTCATATAAATGCAAAATT
Organism: Prunus avium; assembly: GCF_002207925.1. Next base: position 52,953 of record NW_018921531.1, read on the forward strand.
CGGACTTTGTCGTTGGTGGATTATCTTGTTTACGTGCATCATATGTCCAATTGAAGAATTTCATGCAAAATTGCTCCAACTTTACCATTGTGATCGAGCTCAGAATTAGGTGCCACACAATATAGTTTCCTTTTGTTTACTTTAATCTAATAATAGTTATCTTTATTTAGCTGGACATTCAAAGACCGACTCACATGAATACCACTTTTGAACTCTGTTGTAAGTGGATTATCTTGTTTGCATGTATCATATATCCAACCGAAGAATTTCATGCGAAATTGGTCCAACTTTAATATTGTGATTTAATCCAATCCATGACAGTTTGCCATACCAAATGACCCCTACAACTACAATTTCTCTTTGTGAATTTTCAAATTCAAAACTTTTGTACCATAACTTCATTGGTTCACACAAGAAACTATATCCTTTTAATGTACGATTATTTATTTGATTACATTTCGAGCAAGAAAACATACATGACACGTTCTTTCTTGTTTCAAATATTGTATTACGTGCTTGAACAAGAAACAAGAGAAGTTCAATTCTGAGTTGATCAAGTATTATATCTAGAAGAAGATTATTTTAAGGATAATTTTGAACATGACAAATCAAACTTTATTTGATGAAGAACATAGTTTGAGACCAATTCATCGCAGTGCTCAATATTCAATTTCTCTAAATATGACAACGCGTCTGAAATTAGGATGAAATCATTGAACAATTGCTGAAAGCTTGAGTGGCAGAGATGACTTTGATATCTTCTGTACAACTTTGATATCTGAAATCATTCAATCTTAGTGCTCAGATGTTAAATTTCCCTTGAAAATACAAGAGTCTGGAAAATTTCTTATGTAAACTGTCAAAGAATTGCGCAGTTGGTTTACTACATTTTCCTGAGATAAAATTGTCTCCGGAGAACAAAATAAAAGTTATTTTGTTTGGAATTCTCTGTTGAACGACCCTTGACCCATTGACCGGGCCAATTACGATAGTGACATTGTGGCACTAACGAACCCAGCAAATACCAGGAGCCGTCAACGAAAGTTGCAAAAAAGACTTTATTATTTTTTACTATTTCAATAATATCAAAATACGTGGATGCTACGACCCTTCGGTTGATGAAGTGCATAAGCCACATGCTCTTTATTTTTTATTATTCAAGAAATCTTTATAAAAAGATGCTATTTCTTTAAAAACAAAAAAAAGGGTAAGTTATTCCTCATTTTGGTAAAACTCATGCATCGCAGTAAAACGTATAGAATCCTTAAGAAGAAAAACCTACATGCGGTGGGGTAAATGATAAAGTAACCAACAACTTTTTTTGTTAAATGTGACAACAAACCTTTGTCTTTCGGAAAAATGATAAAGAAAAAGCGAACGGATAATTCAGGATATTTCTTTTATTTCTTAAATAGCTAGGCGCAACGACATTCGGACTTTGTGGTGAGTAGAATATCTTGTTTACCAGTATAATACATCCAACTGAAGAATTTCAAGGGAAATTGCTCCAACTTTACTATTGTGATTGAGCTAAGAATTACGTGCGGAGAGGACACGATATAGTGTCCTATTGTTTCCGCACTCTTACAAAACTAGTCTTTAATATAATGATAGTTATCTTTGCTTAGCTAGACATTCAAAGATCAATTCATAGGAATGCAACATTCGGACTTTGTGGTGAGTAGAATATCTTGTTTACCAGTATAATACATCCAACTGAAGAATTTCATGGGAAATTGCTCCAACTTTACTATTGTGATTGAGCTAAGAATTACGTGCGGAGAGGACACGATATAGTGTCCTATTGTTTCCCTTAATCTAATAATATTTAGCTAGATGTTCAAAGACCGACTCATATGAATGCAACCTTCAAACTTTGTCGTGGGTGGATTATCTTGTTTGCGAGTATCATATGTCGAACAAAGAATTTCATGTGAAAGTGCTCCAACTTTATATTGTGATTGAGCTAAGAATTACTTGTCGGGAGGACACAATATAGTTTCTTAATTTTGTTTTCTTTAATCTAATCATAGTCTTCTTTATTTAGCTACACGTTGTTCAAAGACCGACTCATATGAATGCAACGTTTAGACTTTGTCGTGGGTGGATTATCTTGTTTGCGTGTATCATATGTCGAACAAAGAATTTCATGCGAAATTGCTCCAACTTTATATTGTGATTGAGCTAAGAATTACGTGTCGAGAGGACACAATATAGTTTCCTAATTTTGTTTTCTTTAATCTAATAATAGTCTTCTTTATTTAGCTACACGTTCAAAGACCAACTCATATGAATGCAACGTTCAGACTTTGTCGTGGGTGGATTATCTTGTTTGCGTGTATCATATGTCGAACAAAAAATTTCATGCGAAATTGCTCCAACTTTATATTGTGATTGAACTAAGAATTATGTGTCGGTAGGACACAATATAGTTTCCTAATTTTGTTTTCTTTAATCTAATAATAGTCTTCTTTATTTATCTACACGTTCAAAGACAGACTCATATGAATGCAACGTTCAGACTCTGTCGTGTGTGGATTATCTTGTTTGCGTGTATCATATGTCGAACGAAGAATTTCATGCGAAATTGCTTTGACAAATTGTGATTGAGCTAAGAATTATGTGTCAAGAGGACAAAATATAGTTTCCTTTTGTTTTCTCTAATCTAATAATAGTCCTCTTTGTTCAGCTAGACGTTCAAAAATCGACTCATATGAATGCAATCTTCAAACTTTGTTGTGGGTTGATTATTTTGTTTGCGTGTATCATATGTCGAACAAAGAATTTCATGCGAAATTGCTCCAACTTTATTATTTTGATTGAGCTAAGAATTACTTGTCAGGAGGACACAATATAGTTTTCTAATTTTGTTTTCTTTAATATAATAATAGTCTTCTTTATTTAGCTAGACATTCAAAGACCGACTCATATGAATGCAGCATTCAGACTTTGTCGTGTGTGAATTATCTTGTTTTCGTGTATCATACGTCGAACGAAGAATTTCATGCGAAATTACTTTGACTCTATATTATTGTGAATTTGTCATTGAGCTAAGGATTACGTGTCATGAGGACACAATATAGTTTCCTTTTGTTTTCTTTAATCTAACAATAGTCCTCTTTATTTAGCTAGACGTTCAAAAATCGACTCATATAAATGCAACATTCAGACTTTGTCGTGTGTGGATTATATTGTTTATGTATATCATATGTTGAGCTGAAGGATTTCATGTGAAATTGCTCCATCTTTACTATTGTGATTGAGCTAAGAACTATGTGCTGGGAGGACACAATATAGTTTCCTTTTGTTTTCTTAGAAAAAGCACGAAAACATCAATGTGGTTTAATAAATTTCTTATGTATTACAAGTACAATTTCTCTTTGTGAGTTTTCAAATTCAAAAGTTTTGTACCATAACTTCATTGGTTCATACAAGAAATTATATCCTTTTTAATGTACGATTATTTATTTGGAGGGTTAATCGTTTTATTAGTTCCTGAACTTAGACCCAATTTCCATTTGAGTACCTCAATTTTCAAAATGGTTCCCGTGGTCCGTCAACTTCAGTTTCGTTAGGACAAATGGTCTTGCCGTCAATTTTGTTAACTTTTCTGATAAATACAAGGGCAAAATGGTATTTTTGTATCAAAATTGATTAAAATATGAATAAAAAATTAAAATTAAACTCTCTTTCTCCCCTTCTATTCCGATTTCTACTCCCCCAAACTTGATTTTTCCTTTTTTTTTTGGTTGGTTTTTCATTTGATTTTCTTTTATTGTTATTTTAAAGATATGATTTTTTATTCATTTTTTTGGTTTTAACATAAAAACACCATTTTGCCCATGCATTTAACAGAAAAAGTTAACAAAATTGACAGCAGGACCGTTTGTCCTAACGAAAGTGAAGTTAAAAGATTACAGGAACCATTTTGGAAATTGAGGGACTCAAATGCAAGTTAGGTCTAAGTTTAGGGACTAATAAAATGATTAACCATTTATTTGGATTACATTTGGAGCAAGAAAAGTTATTTGATTATGTTCTTTCTTGTTTCAACTATTACGTGCTTGAACAAGAACAGTTCAATTCTAAGTTGATCAAGTATATATCTAGAAGAAGATTATTTTAGGGATAATTTTGAACAAGACAAATCAAACTTTATTTGATGAAGAACATAGTTTGAGACCAATTCATCGCAGTGCTCAATATTCAATTTCTCTAAATTTGACAATGCATCTGAAATTAGGATTAAAAAAGGAAAGTGTCAAAGTATTGCACAGTTGGTTTATTACATTGATTTTACCTGCAATATCTCATTCTATTTACAAAAACAGAAGGAAAACATTGAAAAAAAAAAAAGACAGGGAAAATAGGAAAATAATGAAAAACAAATCACACAACCTTGAGCACTGTCTCATGCTTACGTTTGAGTGTGGTGGAGCCAATTAAGATTGATATTTTCTTTGGCCACAACTATGCTTACGTTTTTTAGGTGAGACGAGAAAGATTCCCATAAATATTTTGTCTCTTCATCACAGATCACTTCCCTTAACTGCTCAAGATCCAAAACAGATAGAGGTAACTCTTCCAACCTTGAGCACTGTCTCATGTTGATCTTTCTTAAATTGCTTATGTCACCAATGTCTTCAGGCAACTCCCTAATGCTGAAGCAATCAGATATGTCAAGAAAGTCTAACTTTTTGAGGTTCTTCATCGAGCCTGGAAGTTTTACTAGGTCTGTACAGGATTTTAGCCTCAACACTTCTAACTTGGTCAACTTTCCAATCCCTTCAGGCAAGGCAGATAGCTTATGACAATTGGTGACACTGAGCTTCTTTAGTTGACTAAGACCACAGAGCTCGGCAGGCAATTCCACCAAATCATGGCAATAGTCAATGTTCATTTCCTCTATATTCGGGAATGCTGATGAGATTGGGATGGAGCAGTTGCTGAAAGCTTGACCGATATTGCACATGTACAAGGATATCTTCTGCAGACTCTTCAATTCTATGGGGTTCTTGGTTATGGAAAGAATTGAGATGCGTTCTAATCTGATTCTCTTCAAATTCAATAACGAGCTCAAAAGTTGAAAGTTACTTAACTCAGCTGGTAAGAAACCATAATTTGTGACTATTAAAGCCTTCAATTTATCCATGTTCTCCACAGATTCGGGTAAGGCATAGTTCTCTGTCTGGAAATTCAAGACTAGAACCTCAACTTCTGGTACTTGCATGTTGTGCCATTTTCCTGAAAATACACCGTCTGCAAAGTAACAACATGCTAATTGATGTGAGTGTGGGATGAAATTAATACGAAACTACTAAAAAGACTTAATGTCTGCATGTATGCGTAATTGCTAAAGAGAGAGATGGGATAACCAGTTGAGATAGATAACAGGCGAGCCTTCATCAATTGATGCTTCTGTTCTCTCCACCACTTGGGAAGTTTGTTTCCACATATGTCTATAATCAGTCTTGTTCTCTGTTCTGCTGCTGGTTCTAGTTTTGAGTAGTAGATAGCTAGCTCTCTAAGAATATCATGTTGGGTAACAAAGTATTCACTGTAGTACTCATCCCCCTCCACCTTTTCCTTCCTAGTGATGATCAAAACTAAGTTACTTAAAAGAGATTTCTTCAGATAACATATTGCAATAACAAGATATTGGCAGCAGCAACTAGTGGTGAATAGGAAAAATAGAGTGAAAATATCATATAAGAGAAAAATAGAAGCAGGCACACCTTGTGACTACAAGATTAGCGAGACTTCGCTTGGTGAGCTCGTAGAGGTTTGCAATGCACTCTGTGTCTTCATCTAGATCATATAACTCTTCCCATATATCAATGAGTGCAGCAGCAGGGATTCTTTGGTCTTCAGGAAATGAACCCAGGTCTAAGAAACATTCCTTTATGATAGCCATTTCTTTATCCAAAGCTTCTAAGCTGCTTTGGAGACAAAGAAGCAACTCAGCCTCTGAATCATGAACAGTAGAACCTCTAGACCATTCAATTACTCTCTTTTTCCAGATCTCTATAGGCTCCCCGCAAAGTGATCTCCCAAGCACTTTAATGGCAAGTGGAAATCCCTTACAACGCTCTACCATCTGCAGTTCAATTTTCGAAAATGAAGTCACATACCAAAATTCAGGTCTCTGAAAATCATCTCAATGATTTCATGAAGATGGGAAAATTTGTAAATAGCTAAAAATGTGCATTGCAACTAAAAAGTACCTGTCTTGAAAGATCTTGTGGAATATGAGAGCTCTTATCTCCCAAGGATGCTGAATGATGAAAAAGTTTCATTGCATTGTGATAATCCAATGACTGTAAAGAATATGGAGAGCCAAATCCCCGAAACTCAGACCTTGATGTCACCAAAAGCTTGTAATTTGGCATTTTAAATTGATCAAACTTCTCCAGAAGAGATTCTGATCCAGACCAAACATCATCCAGGACCAACAGTAAAGGATTTTGTCCTTGTTCCTTGAGAAAATGGTGCAGCCACTTAACTGTATTTACTTCGTTTCCAACAGTAGGTACTTTGGAACCCCTGCGTTGATGAAGTTCTTGAACAATACGTTCCAAGTTGGGGTTGCTTGAAACAGTGACAAAGAAGATATTGTCCCCGAATGTATCTATCCAAAGAAAATACAGGAATGCTGTCATTAAGGTCTCTTTCAAATCTGTCTATGGTTGTACAAAGATTAAACACATATAATTGCAGACCTAGTATATCCAAAAAGTAAGAAATGTGTGTGGCAATTTTCTCAAGAAAACATGTTCCTAGCAAATATGTGTATATAAGGCCAACTCTTGATCAAAGCTCACAATTGAAAAGGAATAAAAGATACCTTTGACTTCCTGATCTTGACAAAATGCTGTTGCCAAAGTGGTCTTGCCACATCCTCCAGGAGCAGTCAGAACAAGCATTGACACCCCATCTTTAAGATTAAGAAGCTTCCTCTTCAACTCCTTCAAAGGAAAATCCAACCCAACTACAAGCGCCGGAAGTTCAGGTGCTGCACCCCAAACTTCAGTCTCAGCTTGATTTTGTAACACCAAACTTGATTCAATTCGGCTGACCACCTTCTCTATGTTCCTCACCGAAACCGAGCTCCCCTTCACATCCCTTATGCCCTGCACATTCAGCATATCTAAAAGCCCTTGAAGAGATTCGTTCCAATCAAGAAGTTTGTTGGCATATTTGTACTTTTTATAGATGTTCCACGCACGAATCTTTGAGCACTTGTGGACCAGCTCTATGCCCTTCGCCATCTCTACTTTCAGATTTTCTAGTTCCTTATCTGGGAGATCCAAATCCTTGTTGTGTTGTTCTATATCTTTGATCAATGGGTGTAAGCAGTCTAACCTTGATTTGATGGCTTTGAGGAGGGGTTTATATATGACATTCTTGCCGATCAGCTCCTTGAGGCCATCATACAACATATTAAACAGTGCTCCTAGACCAGCCCCTCCAAAATCTGGTCCTCCCATTCTTGATCCTTAGCAACAAAACCCAACACCAAAATCAGACAACTTTTTTAAGTTACCTCTAAACTTGGAAGCCAATAAGTTCAGAGCCCAAGAAACAGAGTAAACCAGAGACTCAAAAGCAGGAAATACAGAGCTCAGCTTTCTCTTTCTTTATTGGCTTATATGCAAGATAAGATAAAGAAGAATTTCAGAAATGATGTTACTGATCTGCGAAGCTCGGTGGAAATTTCTATTGACTGGTTGAGATCAACGGGCAATTGGGTCAACGTTTCTAGGAAACTTTCATGGTGAGAAAACTAACCTCCCAGAAATTGCAGGTAGTGGCCAACCAGAAATTGTACTTTTGTGAGGACAAGTTTAAACAAAAAAGACAAAGACATAAAGACAAAAGGTAAAGTAATCAAACAAACTTATAACCAGATGCAGAAATTTACATAGTAGGCCACGCGCGAACTAACCAATCATCAATCATGAAGTGGTGCCGTTACTTTATGCCTAAACTCAAACCTTTTTTTTATTATAATGGTTTAGGTCAATTTTCATTTTCTAAAATTTGTATTTACACACTTCTCAAATCTAAATTATCTAATTGTGAAATGATAACACAATAATTTTAGAGTTTTTACTATTTAAACCCCACACTTCTCTTTGTTCTATTGAGTGAACAAAAAGAGGTGTAGGGGTTTAAATAGAAAACCTCTAATTTTATACTTGAAAGTCAAAACAAACGAATCAATTATTATTTTTATTTCTTTCTTTCCGTCTAATTTTATACTTGAAAGTCAAAGCCAAAATCATAAACGAAACAAACTTAGCAATTTGAAGCACATATTAGGTGGATTCAATTAATATTTTAGCATTGCGACTAAATTGGAGTTTACAGCTTTTAATTTTTTCCAAGAAGAATGGTAGACTATTGTCTTCTTTACTGTATACTTCTTTCGCACAAGGAAGGGTAGCCCCTACCCTCCTCTGTCTTTCCTCATAAGAAATTAAAGAGAAGAAAACTAGGAAAATGAAAAATTGAAACACAAATCACACAGACATTGCCCCAACATACGTTTATTAAGGACAGTCAGCTCTCAAAGATTGTGGAGCCAATTCAGGGTGTAGTCTACTTTTACCACCGATATCTTTATCTTTGTGAGATGGGATTTGAAAGGTTCCCCCCATAATATTTCTGTCTCTTCATCGCATATCACTTCTTGTAACTTCCCAAGATTCAAAACTGATACAGGCAACTCTTGCAATCTTGAGCATTGTCCCATGTTGATTGTTTCTAAACCACTCAATTCACCAATCTTTTCAGGCAATTCCTTAATGCTGAAACATTTATATATGTCAAGAAAGTGTAACCTAGTGAGGTACTTAATGGAGCCAGGAAGTTTTACCAAGTCTGTGCAGCACCTTAGCCTCAACACTTCTAAGTTGACCAGCTTCCCAATCTCTTCAGGCAAGGCAGATAGCTTATGACAGTTAGTGATGCTGAGCTTCTTTAGTCGAATAAGATCACAGAGGTCGGCAGGCAATTCCACCAGATCATCGCAATAGTCAATGTTCATTTCCTCTAGATTCGGGAATGCTGATGAGATTGGGATGGAGCAGTTGCTGAAAGCTTGACCGATATTACACATGAACAAGGATATCGTCTGCAGACTCTTCAATTCTATGGGGTTCTTGGTTATGGAAAGAACTGAGATGCGTTCTAATCTGATTCTCTTTAAATTCGATATCAAACTCAGAAGTTGAAAGTTGCTTAACTCAGCAGGTAAGAAACCATAATTTGTGACTATTAAAGCCTTCAATTTATCCATGTTCTCCACAGATTCGGGTAAGGCATAGTTGTTTGTCCGGAAATTCAAGACTAGAACCTCAATGTCTGGTACTTGCATGTTGTGCACTTTTTTTGGAAACAGTCCGTCTGCAAAGTAACAACGTGCTAATTGATGTGAGTGTGAGGTGAAACTAATATGGAAGTACTATACAGACTTAATGTGTGTATGCCTAGTGCAAGCATGTATATGTGTAGTTGCTAAAGAGACAGATGGGACAACCAGTTGTTGAGATAGATAATAGGCGGGCCTTCATCAGTTGATGCTTCTGTTCTCTCCACCACCTGGGAAGTTTGTTACCACATATGTCAATAATCAGCCTTGTTCTCTGTTCTACTGGTTCTTGTTTTGAGTAGTAGATAGCCAGCTCTCTAAGAATATCATGTTGGGTAACAAAGTGTTCACTGTAGTACTGATTCCCCTCCTTCTTCTCCACCTTCTCCTTCTTCTCCTCCTTCTCCACCTTCTCCACCTTCTCCACCTTTTCCTTCCTGGTGATGATCAAAACTAAGTTACTTACAAGAGATTTCTTCAGAAAACATATTGCAATAACAAGTTATCAGCAGCAACTAGTACATGAATAGAAAAATATAGAGCGAAAATATCATACAAGAGAAAGACAGAAGCATGAACACCTTGCGACTACAAGATTAGCGAGACTTCGATAGGAGAGCTTGTAGAGGTTTGCAATGCACTCTGCATCTTCATCTAGATCATATAACTCTGTCCATATATCAATGAGGGCAGCAGCAGGGATTCTTTGGTCTTCGGGAAACAAACCCAGGTCTAAGAAACATTCCTTAATAATAGCCATTTCTTTATCCAATGCTTCGAAGCTGCTTTGGAGACAAAGAAGCAACTCAGCATCTGAATCATGAACAGTAGAACCTCTGGACCATTCAATTAGTCTCTGTGTCCAGATCTCTATAGGCTGTGCGCAAAGTGATCCCCCAAGCACTTTAATGGCAAGTGGAAATCCCTTACAACGCTCTACTATCTGCAGTTCAATTTTCAAGAATTAAATCAATTACCTTTTGACTCGCATACCCAAATTCAAGTCTCTGAAAATCGTCTCAATGGTTTCTTGAAGATGAGAAAATGATTAAATAACTATCTAAGCTTCATTATTTTAATTTTAGTTGTACTTCACAAGTAAGCTTAAATGCATGATTACTCAACTTGATATGGTGAAATGGATGTGTTCACTCGTCTGTATGGATGCTTTGTGTAAAAACCGAACATAATTTATTTTCCTCCTCTTGTAAGGCATGAATAAGCATATATATATATATATATATATAGTGCATTGCAACTAAAAAGTACCTGTCTTGAAAGATCTTGTGGAATATGAGAGCTCTTATCTCCCAAAGATGCATAATGATGAAAAAGTTTCATTGCATTGTCATAATCCAATGACTGTAAATGATATGAAGAGCCAAATCTCGGAAATTCAGACCTTGATGTCACCAAAAGCTTATAATTTGGCATTTTAACTTGATCAAACTTCTCCAGAAGGGATTCTGATCCAGACCAAACATCATCCAGGACCAACAGTAAAGGATTTTGTCCTCGTTCCTTGAGAAAATGGTGCAGCCACTTTACTGTACTTGCCTCGTTTCCGAGAGTAGGTGGCGTGGAACCCGTCCGTTGAAGAAGTTCTTGTACAATATATTCCAAGTTGGGGTTTTTCGAAACCGTGACAAAGAAGATATTGTCCCTGAATATATCTATCCAAAGAAAACATATATAATATAAGAATGCTGCCATTTACAAAGATGAAACATTCACAATTGCAGCCCTAGTATATATGCGAAGAAAGAGCAAGAAATGTTTCTATAAAACCAACTCTTGATCAAAGTTCACAATTGAAAAGGAATTAAAGATACCTTCGACTTCCTGATCTTGACAAAATGTTGTTGCCAAAGTGGTCTTGCCACATCCTCCAGGAGCAGTCAGAACAAGCATTGACACCCCATCTTTAAGATTAAGAAGCTTCCTCTTCAACTCCTTCAAAGGAAAATCCAACCCAACTACAAGCGCCGGAAGTTCAGGTGCTGCACCCCAAACTTCAGTCTCAGCTTGATTTTGTAACACCAAACTTGATTCAATTCGGCTGACCACCTTCTCTATGTTCCTCACCGAAACCGAGCTCTCCTTCACATCCCTTATGCCCTGCACATGCAGTCCCTGTAGAAGTGCTTGGAGAGATTTATCCAACTGAAGAAGTTTGTTGGCATATTTGTACTTTTTGTAGATGTGCCACTCACGAACCTCAAAGCACTTGCCGACGAGCTCTATCCCCTTCTTCATCACTTCTTTTAGGTCTTTCAGTTCCTGCTCTGGGCGATCCATTGCCGTGTTGTATTCTTCTATCTGGTCGATCACTGGCTTTAAAGAGTCTAACCTTGACTTGAAGTCGTTGAGGATGTCTTTATATTTGAAATTCTTGATGATCAGCTTCTCAAGGCCTTCATACAGCTCACTAAATAGTGTTCCTAGAACAGCCCCTCCAATAAGCTCCCCTGCTCCTCCCATTGTTGATCCTTAGCAACAAAACTCAACACCAAAATCAGAAAACTTGTTTGAGTTTCATCTCAACTTTAAGACAGGAGCACAAAACAGCATCTTGGTAGATTGGGAAATAAGGTAAAGTGAGACACTCTTAAATTTGGAAGCCAAGAAGCACAGTAAACCAGAGACTCAAAAGCTGGCAATAAATTTCATCAAAAAAAAAAAAAACTGGCAATACAAAGTTTTCTCTTTCTTTGTTGGCAATCATGCAAGATAAGATAAAAGAGGATTTCAAATATGATTGACTCTGTTAGGAGACTTAATTACAACTTAACCGGGAAATTGCACCAACGTTTCTAGGAAAATTCCACGGTCTGAAAAATAACCCCCCTATTCACCCACCACAATGCAGGTAGCGGCCAACCCAAAATTGTACTTCTTAGGGCTGGGCACGGTTCTTGGGTTGGGTCTAATCCAAGTTGAAACTCAAAACTGGGCTGAACCACAATTGGGTAATAGTTTTCTAGTCGATTCTGCAGTTTGATCGGTTTGGGCTTGAACCCAATTTTACCATTTTTCAAAAGCCTAAATCATATTTACTTTGAGCCAAAATCCCTTTCTTTTTTTGGTCAAATTGCCAAAACCTAGTAAGTTTATTAACAGGCCCAAATCACTTTTTTCTTCTCTTTCAAATCTTGAAATCATGCAAATTTAAGTATAACCCGTAAAAATACATCATTCCAATCTAAGTTTCTAAACAACTAAATCAATTCCACATTCACACAATTATCAACCAATCTAAGTTTCTAAACAATTAAATCAATCTCATATTCACACAATCATCAACTAACCAAGGAAAGGAAATATAACGTCTTACAAACCATTACCAAAAAAAAAAAAAACACACACACACACACACACACACACAAATAAAGCAAGAAATCCAAATTATACTTATGAAATATTACAACCCATGACAAAAATACACATAAAGATAATAAATATCCTTCCAAAAAAAGCTGATGCATCCATTCTTCCAAAAGCCTTAACAAAGCAACCTACATAACACTTAAAGAATTTACACAAAATTTAACCATCAACAAATCATAATTAAAGCCTTAACAAAGTACTACTTCTGTCAGATTGTTTTTCATTAATGAATGTGACAAGTTTGAAGAAAAACGATAAAGGCATAAGATAAACTGTTTGAAGCAACCAAACGAAAGATGCAATAATTCACAAGCAAAAACTGGTAAATACAAATTCTCATACACTCATTGCATTTCACAAAACAGAAGACCTTTCAAATACAATTTGCAGTAAACACATTTTCATCTTGTTCTGAAAGAACATCAAGAAAACAAACAAGAAAATTCCAACCACGAGAGGAAAATTAAGAAGTTGCTCCAACATTCTGTAAGAAAAAGACAGGTCTCAAAATTGAAGCTAGTGGAGCCAATTCAGGTTGATATTTTCTTTGGCCACCATTATGCGTGTGCTTCTGAGACGGTTCAAGAAGGGCTCCCACAGACTTCCTGTCTCTTCATCACATATCACTTCCTTTAACTGCTCGAGATAAAAAACGGATAGAGGCAACTCTTGCAATCTTGAGCACTGTCTCATGTTGATATTTCTTAAATTGCTTATTTCACCAATGTCTTCAGGCAACTCCCTAATGCTGAAGCAATCAGATATGTCAAGAAAGTCTAACTTTTTAAGGTTCTTTATCGAGCCTGGAAGTTTTACCAAGTCTGTACAGGACCTTAGCCTCAACGCTTGTAAATTGGCCAGCTTCCCAATCCGTTCAGGCAAGGCATGTAGATTATGGCAGTTGGTGATGCTGAGCTTCTTTAAATGAATAAGATCACAGACCTCGTTTGGCAATTCCACCAAATCATGGCAATAGTCAATATTCATTTCCTCTAAATTTGGGAATGCATCCGAAATTTTGACTGAACAATTGCTCAAAGCTTGACCGATGTTACACATGAATAAAGATATTTTCTTTAGACTCCGAAATTTTATGGGGTTCTTGGTTATGGAAGGAATCGAAATGCGCTCCAATCTGATTCTCTTCAGATTTGATAATGAACCCAGTAGCTCAAAATTACTCAATTCAGCAGGTAATGAACCGTAATTTGTGACTATTAGAACTTTCAATTTGTCAATTTTCTCCACAAATTGAGGCAAGGCATAGTTCTTTGTCTGAATATTCAAAACTAGGACCTCAACCTCTGGTAGTTGAATGCTCTGCCATTTTGTTGAAAACACTCCATCTGCAAAAAATATGCTACAAGAAATGAGCTGTGGAGGGAAATTAAATGAAAGTTCTACTCAAATCTTAGTTTGTGTGCTTGTCATGAGTGCGGGCGGGTACATGTGCATGTGTGCATGATTTCATACATCTGAATTTTCTAAAAAAAAGAGAGCGAGAGAGATGGAACAACCAGAGGAGATAGATAAGAGGCGAGCCTTGATGGGTTGAGACTTCTGTTCTGTCAACCACTTGGGTTCATTGTCTCCACTTATGTCTACAATCAGTCTTTTTCTCTGTTCTATTGGGTCTAGTTTCGCGTTATAGACAGCCAGCTCTCTAAGTATATCATGCTGGGTAACGAAGTGTTCAACGTAGTAGTCATCCACCATCTCCATATTCTCCTTCCTGGAAATAAAAGATTAGTCGCTTAAAAGATATTTCTTCAGCATACAGATTGCAATTGTAAATTAAGGTTAGCAATTGTTCGTGTGAATATGGAAATTTGAATGAGAATACTATACATAAAAGATATAGAACCCCTGCATACCTGGTGATCACAAGATTTGCCAGACTTCTAGTGGTGAGCTCGCGGAGGTTTGCAATAGACAGAAAGTCTTCATCTAGCTCATATAACTCTGCCCACATATCAATGACGGCAGCAGCAGGGATTCTTTGGTCTTCAGGAAATGAACCAAGGTCCATGAAACATTCTTTGATGATAGCATCTTCTTCATCCAAGGCATCTATGCTACTTTGAAGGCGAAGAAGCAACACAGTCTCAATATCAAGAATAGAACTTTTAGACCAGTCTCTGAGTCTTTTACGCCAGAACTCTATAGCTCGTCCGCGAAGTGAGTTTCCGGTCACTGTAATGGCAAGCGGAAATCCGTTACAGCGCTCTACTATCTGCAGTTCAATTGTTCCAAATGAAGTGAATTACTATCTGACTTGCAGACCGAATGTTCAAGTTTCTTAAAACAACTCAATGGTTTCATGAAGATGAGAAAAGCGTTAAATGACTACCTAGTATCTACTTTTCTTCATTCTTATTTTAGTTTTCACAAGCAAAATAGGCATAACTGATCATTCATTTGTGTGTATGGGTACTTCGCATAAAAGACGAAAAAAATTTATTTCCCTACTTTGTTCCCCCTTTAATATTTGAGGCATAAATAAGCATATATGGCGTAGATTGCAGAGTAAGAAATCACCTTTCTCAGAAGATCTTCTGGAACACTAGAGCTCCTGTTTTCCAGAGATGCTGAATGATGAAAAAGAGTCATTGAATCTTTATCATTCAATGATTGTAGAAAATACGGAGTACCAAATCCTGGAAACTCAGATCTTGATGTCACCAAAATCTTGTCATTTGGCCTTTTCAATTCATCAAATTTCTGAAGAAGAGATTCGGATCCTAACCAAACATCATCCAAGACCAACAACAGAGGATTTTGTCTTGCATCCTCTGAATTCATGCTTTGATATACTTCTTCTACAACGTCTAAGTTGGGCTTTTTCGAAACAATGACAAAGTAGATACTGTTGTTGAATTTATCTATCAAAATACAATATAAGAAATCTGTCATATAAATCTGTGTACCATTGTGCAAACAAAGAAACATACAATACAAGTATTGATAGTTACTGTTTACCAATAGAGGGAACAAATAAAACAGAAAATGCAATCATACCTTTGACTTCCTTATCACGACAGAACTTTGTTGCCAATGTGGTTTTCCCGGATCCTCCATGAGCAGTCAGCACAAGCATTGACACATCGTCCTTAAGAAGCTTTTTCTTCAAATCCCTCAAAGGCTCGTCCAATCCGACAGTAACAGGTGGAAGTTCAGGTACTGCACACCAAGCTTTAATGTCCAATTGTTTTGGCAACACAACCTCTTCTTTTATTTGCAATTTATCAATTTTCTCTTCAATGTTCATTACCCTATACAAGGTCTCCTTCCCATCCCTTACTCCCCCAACGTTCAGTATGGTTAACAGTCTATTCAGACATTGGTCCAAATCAAGAAGCTTTTTGGCATACTTATACTTCTTGTAGGTATTCCACGGGCTAACGGTGGAGCACTTGCGAACAAGCACAGCACCATTCTTCATTTTTTCCTTGAAATTTTCTAGTTCCTCCTTTGGACGATCCATCAAATTGTTATACTTTTCTATATCTTCCATCAGCGGTTTCAAAGAATCTAGCGTGGATTTGAGATCTCCGAGGAGGGATTTAAAAATCGTGGTCTTGTCCTTCACATCCTTAACAACTTCATACAGCACAGTGAACAATGTTCCTACAGCACCCCCGGCAAAAAGATCCATTCTAGACTCTTTACAACAAAACCCACCACGCCACCAAAACCCGAAAACTAACTTGAAATTGTATAATTTCAATCTAAAGTTGAAGACAAGAGAACAGAGTGGTATGAAAAACTCAATGTTGGTATGGAAAAACTCAATGTTCTCTTGATTTGTAAATGGTGATAAATACCCAAGATAAGGAAGAATTGATTCTTCCGTCAAGTGGAAGCTCAGAATTTCCGAGTTAGCCCCTCTCCCCCCACCCCATCCATTGACTTTGCCCCCCATTGACTGACCAAGCACATGATGCTTAGCCTTCAAGCAGCTTCCTACCCTACTCTTTCTAGAAAATATCGTTATCCCATTGAAAGCTGAGGACAAGAGTTTTAACAACTACAATGCATTGATAAGCCAAAGATTAAATAAAATATCTGAACTAATCAGCAGTGGTATAATATAATTTATGTCTTAATATTAATATTATTAAATAATACCAAAGTAACCAATAATATAATTGAAACAGTAACATTCACGTTGAATCCCTTAACCTGATGAGATGAGACCTAGAAATTGGATGGAACCACCACCACCGCCACCCTGCATCTATTTTTTTAAACTCCATTGACCAAAAACCGTAGCTATGAATTAATGCGCGGTTTCTTCTCTCTTTCGGCAAAGAATCTTCCTGCCGTAAACCCAGTCTCCATTCCTTGTTCTTCATACAGACGACTCACTTCCAAGTCTTCAATCAAAACACACGGAGGAGGAAGAATGACGAAACACATGCTTTGTTTTTTTTGGAAGACAGTGATGTTGCGTCAACCGACCCAATATCTTCATGTTCGGTTTCTTTCATACCTACCTACCTACAAAGTGCCTTTTCTGGTAAAAAAAATTAATAAAAATGAGTAAAAATTTACCCAACAAGCCCAACAACCAAACTGCAACGAAAAGACTTCAACCCATTTTATCAACTTTGCCCCAAAAATTTCTGAGACCCAATTAGCCAAAGTTGGATCATTTTATTAACTTTGGCCCATAAAAGTTTTTCCCTTGGCGCGAAAAAATTGAAGTCGTCTTAAATCTTCAAAGAATCAAACTTTGCTTTCCACCACGGCCGCCATGAAATCCTTGACTCTCAAAATTTCCAGATCCTTTTCTCTGATTTGCTTTAACAGAACCCATTCATCATCTTCCCAAACCCAACTAAACAAACCTCTAATTGAGAAAACTTTCTTCAAGTCCAACACCAAAGACGGCCTCATAAGCCGCTTGTGCAAGGACGGAAAATTCAAAGAAGCCATAGACATTCTTTGCGAGCAAAAGCGCTTGGCAGAAGCGGTTCAGTTGCTCAACCGAATAGATAGGCCCTCTGCTTCTATATACTTGACCCTGTTGCAGCTTTGTCTTCAACAACGAGCTCTTGTGCAGGGCAAATTGGTCCATGCCCACACAAAAGTGTCTGGGTTCGTGCCCGGGCTGTTCATTTGTAATCGTTTAATTGATTTGTATGCAAAATGTGGGAGTCTTGTGGATGCCCAGAAGGTTTTTGATGAAATGGCTGAGAGAGATTTGTGTTCTTGGAATACTATGATTTCTGGGTATGCCAAAGTAGGGCAGCTTGGTGAAGCTAGGAAACTGTTTGGTGAAATGCCTGAGAAAGATAATTTTTCTTGGACCGCAATGATATCAGGGTATGTTCGCCATGAAAGGCCTAAAGAGGCTTTGCAGTTGTATAGGACTATGCAAAGGCACGAGAATTCAAAGTCTAATAAGTTCACCGTGTCTAGTGCTCTAGCTGCGTCTGCAGCCATCCAGAGTTTAAGATTGGGGAAGGAGATTCATGGTTATATAATGCGAACTGGGTTGGACTATGATGAGGTGGTTTGGAGTGCCTTGTCAGATATGTATGGAAAATGTGGGAGTATAGAGGAAGCTAAGCGCATTTTTGATAAGATGGTGAATCGAGACGTTGTTTCGTGGACAGCCATTATTGATAGATATTTTGAGGATGGGAAGAGGGAAGAGGGATTTGCTTTGTTCTCGGAGTTGATGAAGTCGGGCATTAGGCCGAATGATTTCACCTTTGCAGGGGTTTTGAATGCCTGCGCTCATCATGCCGCTGAGAACCTGGGCAAGCAAGTTCATGGGTACATGACACGGATAGGATTTGACCCCTTGTCGTTTGCATCAAGTGCCCTTGTTCATATGTATTCGAAGTGTGGAAACACAGTGAATGCAAATAAGGTGTTTAAAGGGATGCCCCATCCAGATGTGGTTTCATGGACTTCCCTGATCGTCGGATATGCTCAGAATGGTCAACCTTATGAGGCTCTTCAGTTGTTTGAATTGTTACTTAAATCAGGTACTAAGCCTGATCACATTACTTTTGTAGGTGTTCTTTCCGCTTGTACTCATGCTGGCTTAGTTGAAAAAGGACTTGAATATTTCCATTCAATTAAGGCAAAACATGGTTTAGCACATACTGCTGATCACTATGCCTGTGTAGTTGATTTATTGGCTCGAGCTGGCCAATTTGAAGAAGCTGAGAATTTTATCGATAAAATGCCAATGAAGCCGGATAAGTTCTTGTGGGCTTCCTTAATTGGTGGTTGTAGAATTCATGGAAACCTCAAGCTGGCAAAGCGAGCTGCAGAAGCATTGTTTGAGATAGAACCTGAGAATCCTGCTACTTATATTACTCTAGCCAACATTTATGCTACTGGTGGCATGTGGGATGAAGTAACAAAGGTCAGAAAAACAATGGATGAAAGAGGGGTAATAAAGAAACCAGGTTTGAGTTGGATTGAGATCAAGAGAGAGGTGCATGTTTTCTTAGTAGGAGACAAGTCCCACCTGAGATATGATGAAATACATTTCTTTTTGCATGAGCTTTCAAAGAGGATGAAGGAAGAAGGGTATGTCCCCGACACAAATTTTGTGCTGCATGATGTTGAGGAGGAGCAGAAAGAGCAGAACCTCTCCTACCACAGTGAGAAGCTTGCAGTTGCGTTTGGCATCATTTCTACTCCACCAGGAACACCAATCAAGGTTTTTAAGAATTTAAGAACATGTGTAGATTGCCATACTGCAATTAAATTTATTTCTAAGATTGCTAACAGAAAAATAATAGTGCGGGATTCAAATCGGTTCCATTGTTTTGAGGATGGGAACTGCTCATGTCGAGACTATTGGTAATATGAATCACCGAGTCGTCTGTAAAGCATTTGAGTCCTACCACAGAATGCGATCTGGGAATTTTCTTCGTATTGTTCTGAGTCAAAAGGACTAGATCACATATGGTGGATTGATTGAGCTTAGGAGAAAGAAATTGAAATCCGAGTTTATCGGTCTGCTATGAGGTCTTGGAAATAGCTGGGGACTGCTTTAAATGAGGCCTCAATGGTAAATCGCCGTATTAACATCAATTAGGCTTCATTGTTTGATCGTATGAGAAGAATGGAACCAATACCCATTCAGACTTGAGAATTGTTTGCAGCTACATCTTTCAACATCAAGCGTCCTCATATGGCCAATCAAACATCACCAATGAAATTCAAAGCATATCTTTATAGTTTATGAGACTCGGTACATTATTCTACCCTTTATTTAAAGTTATTTGTGGCCACTCACATGGTTATTTATTGAAACGACAATACTATCAATCTTGTAATGCAAAAGTACTTAGGCCCTCTTGCATGGTCTAATACTTTTAGGAAAGAACTAAATACGTATGAAAATATACAGTTTTCTTAAGGACTCTAGAGCAATTCGTATTCACGTAACGAACGAAAAACTGTTGGAATTTTAGGAGGTGTGTGATGAGTGTTTGTGACACTCTGATACCATTGTTGATTTATGTGATGTGATGAAGGGGTTTAAGACAATAGAGCAATAGTTGAGACAAAGTGATTTTATTACATTGGAGGAGAATAGTTATAACTTAGTGTACATATGGTTAGGCTAATTGGTCTTCTTCATAGTTTATTGGTTTTTTGGCCATCACGCTTGGCTTAGATTAGTTTGGGCTATTTGGCCCTAGCTTGAGCTCTTGTCTTCAAGCTTCTTCCATAAGTTGGGTAGCTCACGTGTAGTTTCCTCATGGATTGGGAGTTGTAGTGGTTAAATCCCACCACCTTTAGTTGATTAACTAGTTTAGGTTGCTAGCTTACTAGCTTAGATTTGGGTAGCTTGTTTGCTCCCACATAGATTGGGGATTCTATTAGTTGACTCCCCCACGTGCATGACTTAGTTTGGGTCGGGTAGCTTGTAGCTCCCACATAGGTTGGGAGTTTATTGGTTCACTCCACATTTCATTGTGATTGTTTGCCGACTTAGCCTTGGTCCACCGGCTTGGGCACTTTCTCCCAACCACATGTTTGTAGTCATGCTCTAGAGATTTCTTCCACCGCCATACTTTAGCCATTCACTTGTCACTTTTTCTAAAATATTCTACCATATACATTTTGCTTTGCCGCCATGTAAAATAAAAACAAACAAACAAAAAACAACACAGAAGGAAAATGCTCATGACTTGACTTTACATAGAAGTTCTCAAAAGGAACATACCATGCTTTATTACACTCTATCATTAAATCTTTCACATAAAATGTTAGGCTTACCACATTTTTCTACCACATTGTGTACCACCTCTCTAATAGAGATGGGCCCCATTGTATTGGTGGGCACCAACTCTATTAGATATGTGGTACATAATGTGGTATAAAAATGTGATAAGCCTAGCATTACCCTTCTTTCACTTCACCCACCCACTTGCTACACCTACTCTTTACTTGCTTTACCCACCCACATGCATACCTCCATATCTTAGGAGGAAATTAGGAAGCCAGAAACAATAAAGATGAACAAGGGAGATGAAGAGAAAAGGACAATGATGAAGAAGCTCATTCCCAACAAACAGATTGTCTTGAATCACTATGTAACTGGGTACCCAAAAGAGAGTGACTTTGGATTGCGATCCTCTACAACCAGTTGCACCCTTTCCCATGGTTCCACATCATCTGCTGTTCTTCTAAAGAACCTATACCTCTCCTGTGATCCTTACATGCGCCACCGCATGTCCGATCATATCTCCCATTCCGGGACTATTGTCCAGTCGTTCACCTCTGGCTCTGTCCTTGTGGGATATGGCGTGTCCAAAGTCATAGAGTCCACACATCCAAGCTTCAAAGAAGGTGAGTTTGTTTGGGGCATGATTGGATGGGAAGAGTACACTTTGATCACTACCCCTGATAGCCTAAACAAGATCTCTTTTACCGACGTACCCCTCTCATACTATGCAGGCATTCTGGGCATGCCAGGAATTGCTGCTTATGCTGGATTTCACAAAATATGCTACCCCAAAGAAGGGGATTGTGTGTATGTTTCTTCTGCATCAGGAGGAGTTGGTCAACTTGTTGGTCAATTTGCCAAACTTATGGGTTGCTATGTTGTTGGAAGTGCCAGCACTAAAGAGAAGGTTGATCTCTTAAAGCACAAGATGGGGTTTGATGAAGCATTTAACTACAAAGAGGAGTATGATTTGGGTTCGGCATTAAGAAGGTACTTCCCGCAAGGCATTGACATTTACTTTGACAATGTGGGTGGCCACATGCTTGATGAAGTTATCTTGCACATGAAAGTTCATGGCCGGATTGCACTCTGTGGCATGATTTCTCAATACAATATTGAGAAACCAGAGGGTGTACACAATATGTTTAGCCTGATCATGAAGCGGATCGAGATGAAAGGGTTTGCTGAAACCGATTTCAGGCATGTTTATCCAGAGTTGGTCGAGTTATGTATCAAATACTTGCAGGAAGGGAAGCTGGTCTATGTTGAAGATATTGCTCAGGGGCTGGAGAATGCCTCATCTGCTCTTGTTGGAATTTTCTATGGCCGCAATGTTGGTAAGCAGGTCGTCTGTATTGCTAAGGAGTAAGATACTTCTGGCAATATTAATAATATATATTAAGTGAATAAGGAACCTTGTCTTACTACTAGTTTCCACAATCAATCCTTTGCTGGTGTGCAAATAAAATAATAATAATAACTAAATAGTAATTTCGTAATTATAGAACATTAATTATGTTATTTTTCAATCCAATGTCTTTGAGTTTGGACAGCAGCTGCTGTTTAATCTGACAAAGAACCACATGTAACCAAATTCAGAATCAGAAGAACTCGCTTTGGTGCTGACTGGACAGTCTGCACAAGCACTCTTCAATCCAGAAACCGTACTTAGAACTTTACTTCACCCTTGATGAACATCCATTTGATCCCATCTCTACACAGGGCGTTCATCTCAGCCAAAATCCTTTTAACATCCTGTTAAGTTCTCGTGACATATATATGTGTCAAAACCATAGATTCAAGTTTTCATTTGATTTGCAAACGAGTAAGATAGAAGAAAATAAGGTATTGGATACCTTATTTCATAAGAAAATGATTAATTATTAATAAATAAATACACGTGTTACAATATGAGTGAATTGATAACACTACGTGACGGTGTGACTGTCATACTGAAAAGTTACTCAGTTAAGATGGATTAGTTACATCACATTCCAATTGTCTTTTTTAATAGGGTTCTTCCAATAGTTAAAGTACAGCATGTTGGCCATTGAAAAAAATGCAATTTCTAAGGTCTCCTTGACTTTTGGTTCCCTCCAATTGCATTGAAGGGATTTGATTTGCATCATTTTATTACTTTAACACCATGAGTGAATTGATAACACTACGTGACGGTGTGACTGTCATACTGAAAAGTTACTACTGAAAAGTTACTCAGTTAAGATGGATTAGTTACATCACATTCCAATTGTCTTTTTTAATAGGGTTCTTCCAATAGTTAAAGTACAGCATGTTGGCCATTGAAAAAAATGCAATTTCTAAGGTCTCCTTGACTTTTGGTTCCCTCCAATTGCATTGAAGGGATTTGATTTGCATCATTTTATTACTTTAACACCAACATCAAAGATTCATAACACTAATTTTACACAATATTCAATCCCTAGTTTTTGGGACAGAAGCTGCTATAGATTTATTCTGTGATAGCCCCACATGTAACCAAATTCATAAGGATTCGCTTTGGTGCAGACTTCTGCACAAGCCTCTTCAATCCAGAAAACTTACCCAAAACTTTACTTCCACTTACGTTGAAAATCCAACCCCTGCCATCCCCATGCACATCCATTTGATTCTTTTGATCCCATCTCCTACACAATTCCTTCATCTCAGTCGAAATCCTTATAACATCCAGTGCCACCTTAACTTGCAAATCAACAGTAATCAGCCTCCGAAGAGAGTCATCCAACTCTTGGAGCTTCTTGTAGTACTTTTGGCTCTTCCATAAGTTGCAGCAACCTGCATTCGAGCACTTATCTACTAGTTCCTTGCCTCGAATCAGCTGTAGACGTATTCGGTAAATGACATCGTCTGGGATATCTTCTTCAGAAAGACGATCGATTTCACTGATTTTTGGAGTGATGGTTTGAATTGTGAATTCTAGTTGTGCAAGAATAGACTCATACATGTGTGCTCTCTCCCTTGCTTGTGAAACAGCTCCTAGTAGCGCCTCTAATGCGCGTCCTATAGTAGCATCTATAAGGATTTTTTCCATAGTTGCTACCTTTTTTTTTAAAGAAGAACCAGCATTAATTAGTTTGAGAAATAAAGGAGCAATGCTCGTGTTATTTATAGGAGTGTTTTTGGTAGGCTCGATATTACTTACCATATAATTATTGGAAAGACAAGATCAAGCGGCATGGACTTGGTCTAATACCACACGGAAAAGACAAGATCAAAGCCAGGACTTGATCTAGAAGAAATTTGACTACATGCTCTGTATACAGCTAAATTGCTGACAAGGTCAAGACTCCAAAAGAGAAAAGGAAAATTGTAAAATGCATGAAAACTTTCCAAGCTACTGAACCTCCTCCTTCTCCTTCACTTCCCAACTTGAGTGTAGTGCAAGAAATCGAAATAATGGGTAACGGGGAAATTTGGAAATTACAATTTACACAGAGGTTATGAATGAGAGAAGGTAAACGAGTGTGAGGAGTTGGACGTATGGGAAACAGGAAGCATTATTTGTTTGATTTATTTTTCGTGAAATATAACTACACGGGTATACCATATATAGAATACACAAGATCAAGGAATGGGCTTGATCAATGAGTGATTCACAATTTACAACTAAGCTGGCTCACAAGGTCAAGATACCTACTCGAGAAATTTTACATGCAATTAATTTCCAAGCAAGGCATGCAAATTATAATTAGCAGCTACTCAACCTTCTTCTCCTTCTCTTCCCCGACTGTCACCTTGTTCTGTATCTTCTTCACTACCTTCTCATCAAACGTGTCGTAATACCTTTTCAATTGTGCCTTTAACTTCTCCTCGCCCCTCTCTATCTTGTCCTGGTACTTGACATACATTGCTGGAACTGTCATGCCCGTGACAATACCTACATGCAAAACCACCCAAATTATATACAAACTAGTATTGCTAGGGTCATCAAATTTTCCGCATTCTCTGTGTACCATTTATTCCAAGTCTATCATGATTTCATTATTTATTACAAATAAAGCACGTACTAACATGTTTGTTAACATAAAAAGGAACAAATTTTGTGACACTAACTTATATTATTGTGTCTTTTAACTTATCTTATCAGACTGAATTCGGACTACACATGAAATTAGTTAGGTAAGTGAGTTTCCTTTTTATTAGTCATTACCTATATATAGAAGGGTAAGAAGATCGACGGATCTTGCTACACGGGAGACTAGCCACAAACCAGAGACAGTTCCAACAAATACAAACCACTCTCTCTCTGCAGCAACCCAAAACATCCATCGAATTCCCTCTTCAACCCATGCTCGAAAGTTATTGCCCATCTCCAAAGCCGACTTCTCCGAAATTCCCACTCTTGACAAGTCTGGAGGCTCTCTGAAAATAAAGCAAATTAAAATGCAAAACTCGTTACACAACACAAGTATTATAAAAAGAACAAGAGCAGGGGATCTTCAGGGGAGCTTAGCTCACTTACTTGCCAAGAAGCCTGAGCAAGTTGCCTGTAAGGAACAACGAAGCAACAATGAATATGGCCAGGTATGAAATCAGAGTGAGGAAGTTGAATTGGTAGACTTGGAGTAAAACCCATGTTGCTGTTGCTGTCAAAAGAGTCAGCAAACACTGCCTCTTCTTCCTCCACAGGATTATATCTCTCAAAGTATCTGAAGATTGAGATGTATCAGACATGTTGATGATGATGTTGATGATTGGAGCAAAGCTCAAGCTGAAGATGAAGATGAAGAGCAGGACACGCTAATTTTGAAATGTTGATTTTGAAGCGGTTAGTTGAGATATGCTTAAAGGGTGACTGGTGTTTGGGCTTACACGTATGGATCTGAGTATTGGAAACGTGGAAACCATGCAAGCCTTCTTCATATAGAGTCACTTTCTTGCGTGGAGCCTTGGACTGTTGGGAGCACACAACAGCGCATACGGTTCCAGGAGTCGAAAAGGCTTACCTCTTGTTTGATTGTTAACCCAAAGGAGATTCCCAACCCACAAAAAAAAAAAAAAAACACTAAAAGGGGATTTCATCAAGCCCAACATTCAGAATTGAAATTATTAATTAAATTAGAATAATTTGATAAATTCACATTTTTTCGTATTAAAAAATTAAAAATTAAAAACAAAATCAGATAATGAATTCTATTTTTATGGAACAAAACTACTTATTATACTCTTGGAAAAAAAACTACTCATTATTTTTTTTAATTCTAAAATAAAAAAATAAAAAAAATAAATTGAAACACGCTCAGTATTCCTAATGGACTTTTTGATAGCCCCCAATTGGAAGTTATTTGGAAGTGCTTCTTCAAAAATACGTATTTTATAACTCATAAGCACTTTTAAAAATTTCTACCCAAAGGTCAAGAGTAATACTTCAGAAATTATTGTAATGTATACGCTCACTTCCCAAGCAACACTTGCAAATAAAGCAGCTACTGAAATTAAACTCTTAATGAATGACAGTTTTGATCATCATTATTCAATCCCTAATATTCACTTAAAAGAGCATCATGCATACATGGATAAATAAATAAACCAATTACTCATAAAAGAGGAAAGGCTCCCATGCAGTACACTGAAATATTCACAATTTTTTTTTTTAGCCAATGAAGAAATTTAAAAAAATGAAAAATCAATTAGAAAGTGAAAATATGGCGCTATTAAATTAATAATGAGGCCCAAATCCAAAAGGCCACGGCCAGCCGAAAACAACTCAAGTCTACTGAAAATAACCAAAAGATAGCAAATAAAAGCCCAACACCTAACTCAATTTCAACTCAATTCAATTTCATGGAATCACAGTTGATGATTAATCCAGTTGGTCAACCCCAAAAGACCCTTAAGAAGATAGAGGAACATACACAGCCCGACAATTATCTTAGCCAATTCCCGAAGCTCATCCCATTCCGGGAGCTTCAGGCCAGAGAAACCCAGTCGATACTGATCTTGAATAGCTTCGACGCAAATACAGACGATCCCAATGGCCATAAAAACGAAGACCACATAGACGGCATACACAAGAAGTTTTCCAAATAACCAGACCACAAAATAACCTAACTGCAACCGCGCCGGACGGGACAATATTATACCGCCGTCAGGCACTGACGCCAATGATGTTGCAAGCTGCTGCTCTCTCACTCCTCCAGGAACACTAAACATGACCCTAGTTACCAAAATAACAAAAATTATGAGCACCAATAATAACCACGAGGCTTGTAATTGGTTGATCAACTTCTTTATTTCCGTAACAATAATCAGCGTCTCCTTCACATCCCTCAGCCCCTGCACCTTGATTATTTCCAACTTCCCTTTGAGATCCTCGTCCAATTTGGTGAGCTTAGCTGTATAGTGTGCCGTACTGTACAACTTTGGCTTCTTGGAGCAGTCGCCGACCAGTTTTATGCCGTCGGAGATTATGTTTTTCAACTTATCTGTCTCCTCGTTTGAGAGATTCAGTTCCTTGTTTTGCTTCTCCGTCTGGTCGATCAATGGTTTCAAAGAGTCTACGGTGGCCTTGATTGCTGTAAGGTGGGTGCGGAACTTCTTATTCTTTTGTATCAGATTCTCAACGGCCTTATACAGCTCTGAAAATATTAGTCCTACGGCCGCCCCTGCAATAAGATCCGCCATTCTCGATTCTTCACAACACAACCCAACAAGTACCAAAATCTTATCACAATTAACTTATGTTAGTTCGACATTTTCCAAGTTTTTTATTTGTAAATTGAACAAAAAACTAGATCTGAGAGTTTATAGAAAGATTATTACCGCAGCAGAAACAATGTCGACCAACGAAAGGCAGGGCGGTTTACTCGTGTGGGTCGCCGGTGCCAAGGAGCCCGTTACGGGGTTTCATATCCGATGGTTTTCCACTTTCATTGATTTCTTGACTTCAATGTTTCATATATAAAGAGGAAAAAATATTACGACAAAATCATGCGCATACCTAACATATTGCGTGGACTAGGATAGGAGAGTGTTCATACTACGAGTCTATAAGATATGTTTTTTTTTCTTCTTCTTCTTTATAATATAGTCTTAATAGAATAGATCTATAATGACGATCATGTGAGAGATCTGAGACTCGTTTAATTGAACAAGTCCTCGTACATACATACAGTGTTGACTTCATCTCTCTCTGTCTCCGCGTAAAATAGTTCTAATTAAAATAATCAGATTAATTACAATTAAATATAGAAAAAAGGACAAGAACAGGGCGATTAAAATACTTGCCAGCAGCCTAAGCACATGTTGTTGGCCGAAACGAACAATGAAGCAACAATAAACATGGCCACGTATGTTAATAATTAAAATAATCAGATTAATTACAATTAAATATAGAAAAAAGGACAAGAACAGGGGGATTAAAATACTTGCCAGCAGCCTAAGCACATGTTGTTGGCCGAAACGAACAATGAAGCAACAATAAACATGGCCACGTATGAAATTACAGTGAGGAAACTGATATACTTCCACTTCCAGTTCCAGTTCCAGCGTTAACCCATGTTGTCGTTGTTGTTGTCAAAAGAACCAGAATGGGGAAACCATGCATGCCTCCACTCCAAGTCATGTATTTCGTGTAGCCTGGGCCTCTGTTTTGATTGGCGTGAAAAAAACAGTAACCTAAAGAGGACAAAAAATGTCTTTTTGGAGATTTGGAGAAATAATTAGTATAGCTCTACTTTTTCTTTTCTTTTACTTTTTTGGGTAAAGAGTTAGTTTAAGTACAGAGTTGCTGTATGAAATTTGGTAATGTTTTTGTGGGATATATGTTTTCTCTTTGTATAAAAAGCATTAAAGGCTTCTAATATTTCCATTTTTCCAATTATAGGCCCATATTAGTCCCTTTTCCTACAGTAGGAACATTTGGTTGCAATTTTTTTCTTTCCTACTCTGTTTTCAGTTTAAGTTTCATGCTTCATGATTGTAATGTCTCTTTTTTTAAGAAAAGCGATAATTTTCTTTTTTAGTTACACTATTAGAATTCTGAAACTTTAATTATTTACTTCAATTTGGGTAATTGTCATCATAGAATTTGATTGGTTGTATTTTGAAGGTCTCTCATTATTTGGTTGTTTAGTTCATTCCAATTACTGTTTTTTTCTTTCTTGCTGTTCAAATTTGTAGATTGTGTAATTTTACGATTTCTCTTGCTTCTAATTTTTTTCCATTTTTCCTATTGTAGGCGCATAAATTGCAAGGAAGGTTCACATCACTACATTGGTTACTGAAAAGGAGTATGGATACATGTAAAAAAACAAATAAAGGAAATTTGTACTGGATAATTTGTCTTTGCGCCAAAAATCATGAGTTGCTTAGGTGAAATACAAATCTGTTTTTATTATTTGATTGTGCCTTCTAAGGGGTGGTGCCAAGTTTTGCGTTATTCACTGTGAAAGGAAAATCTCATTGAGAAACCAAGGAAAAAAAAAAAGTGTTTCAATATCCACATTCTTCTTCATATGAGATAAATAAGCAGTTTACCATCCGACTTTGGGAAATTCCACCTTTGGAAATCTGATGCAGAATCCACAGAGGCTCTTCTATTCTTCATCCTTCTTTCTTTTCTCAATGCCTCATTGTTCTGGGATCTACTACATCTCTCTTAATTGAGCACTGATTGATTTCCCACTCAGCACAGCAAGTGATTCTGTTGCCCTTGCCTCCTCTGCACTTCCCATTCTTTGGTATGTTCCCTCTCTTGGTACAACCTCAATTTCAGCTCTTCAACTTTTCTTTCCAGCCTACTAATCTCTTCTTCCACCATTGCCAGCTCTGAAAATAGCACCTGAACCTGCATATTGTAGAGCCTTTTCTCAAAAATCAATTCCACTTAATTACACATCACACACAAACACAAATGCGCGCTCTGACACACACACAAAACGCGCGCTCACACACACACACACTAACGCGCTCTCTCTCTCTCTCACACACACACACACACACTCTCTCTCTCTCTCTCTCTCTCTCTCTCTCTTGTATACCTGAGGTGGAAGCAATGATAAAAGGCATGGATGTGACAGCAGAGCTCCATGAAGAGCACAATGCAGAAACCTGTTTAGTGTTTGTTGTCCATCTATCTCTGATTGTAATTTCATAACCTGCAGAACGCATAAGGATATTTCAAAAATTACTCAATAAATATTCATTAATTATTTTAAATTATTTTTTTCAATTTCAAACCACGGCAGTTATAAACCTAATTTTATTCGAATTTAAATTGAAAGGATATTTCAAAAAAAAAAAAATTACTTATTTTCATTTGGGTGCCTTAATTAAATTTCTCCAAAGCCTAAGAGCCCCAAGGCCCAAGTTTTTTATTAATATAATTATTATTAATCAGTGCCAAATCCAAAACCGGGCCTATAGCCAAGCTAATTTAATGACAAAAGCATCAAAGTAAGATTAACAGGTGAAAACACTTAAAAATAAAAAAAATATTTTAAAAAAACCCAAGTGTGCCCTCTCTGTGACTTGAACCCTGGACCCTGAAGTTAATAATTAAAACAAAAACCAGCCCATCTAATATTAAACATTTTAATATTGTTGCTCGTTATATTTACTTGAACACCACTCTTCATACTAGATTGCTACTGTAACACTGCTTTCTATCTAATATTAAACATTTTAAATGAGTCCGCCCCATCACTTACTGTCTCCTATGTTCAAAACTGAAGTTTAGTTTGCATGACATTAAGAAAATGTAAGGAAAACCTGTTTGTGTTGTTACATTGGAAGATGTAATCCAGTTTTACAGCAGAAAACAACGTTTTTTTAGGGGTCTAGGGGACTCAAGCCACACTTACCAAACCATCATAGTGCTTTGTTTATAAAGACCTCTGTAGGAGTGGATTTTCGATGTGGGGTGTTCACAAAGGGCACCTCAAAAGCTAAGCCAACAGAGAAATCCATATTGATATTTTTATTGTTGGTGTATATATTAAAAGCGTATAGCGGGGCCGCTATACTGCATAAATAGAATATCTTCAAAGTATAGCCGCGCGGCTATACCCTTTAATATGTATCTCTCTTTTTTAAGAGATTTTCTATTTAAACCCCGCACTTCTCTTTGTTCACCCCAATACTTAAATCATTAAGCTGTAAGTTTTATTATTGTGTAAAAAGACAAAAAAGGTCATCCAACTTAATAATTAACCCTAGTACATCTATACACACACCCCACACCCCACCACTCTTCATATCAAGTTTTACAAAAATAGAAACTCATCTACATCATATTGCCATATTACTCTTCTCTTTTAAAGACGTAGAAAATTAACGAGCCTACCTCTTTAAATATGCGAGGGAGTTGATGGAAAGGCTTGTTGATTATCAACTCAACAATACACAAGTGTTGGAATTCCAGTTACAGTTCTTGGAGAGAGGTAAAGTTGTTCTCTTTCTCTAGAAAGTATTAAATTTCGGGTTTAGGGTTCTATTTGTTTGTGTTTTTTTCTGCTGGGAACAAAGAAAATTGTAGGGTTTAAATAGAAAATCTCTTTTATTTCTTATTTTTTTCAGTTTGGGGTGTATTTAAGGGTAGTTTGGGAAGATAGTGGG